>CM035168.1:59150441-59750441 GCA_020205615.1 Panax quinquefolius
AATGACTATAAGAATGTATGGGAACACATCTGAGAATGAGCACATCGTACCATCCTCAGACCGATGGATAGAGTGAGAGAACCATCCAAACACTAGAGGATATGCTCATAACATGTATCATGGATTTCAAGGGAAATTGGGATGATCATCTGCCATAGGTGGAATTTGCCTACAATAATAGTTATAACACGAGTATTTGCATGCCGCCTTATGAAGCGTTATACAACAGGAAATGCAGAACTCTGCTATGCTGGGACGAGGTAGGTGAACGTCAGCTATTGGGTCCAGAATTGGTACAACAGACTGTCGAGATCATTAAACTAATTCGAGCAAGATTGAATGCAACACAAGATAGACAGAAGAAATATGCTGATCAACATTGACAAAATAGAGAATTCGATGTCAGTAGTTATGTTTTCCTGAAAGTGTCTCCCTGGAAGGGAAAAATTTGGTTTGGCAAGAAGGGAAAATTGAGCCCTAGGTTTATAGGACCTTTCGAAATGCTTCGAGAAGTTGGTGAAGTGGCGTACGAGGTAGCTTTACCTCCATAGTTGGAACATATTCATAATATTTTTTATGTATCAGTATTAAGGCCATATAAGCTTGATTATAAGAATGTTATAGAATATGAGCCCTTACAGTTTGAGAAAGATTTGTCATATGAGGAAGTCCCTATTCAAATTGTTGACAGAAAAGAGCAAGTACTGAGGAATAAAGTGATACTTTCTGTTAAGGTAATCTGGAGGAACCACAATGCTGAAGAAGCTACGTGGGAACTTGAAAGCGTTATGATGAGGAATTATCCTCAGTTGTTTGCTTGATTTTGTATAGCGATTCTGGGGACAAAATCTTGTTAAGGAGGGAAGAATGTAACGAATAAATTTTTTGAGTTGTGATTCTAGGGACATAATCCTTTTAAGGAGGGAAGGATGTAACGATCGAGAAATTTATAATTTAATTTAAATATTTATTTAATTAAATAAATATTTTAAATAATTTATTTATTGAAAAAAATAAATAATTGATGAATTGTGGTGAATCAATTTAGTAATTAAATTGATTAATGTTAATTAAATTTAGTATTGATAATTTTATTTAAAGGATTTAATTTAAGGAAATAATTAAATTTAATCAATTGTTGAATATTTAAGAAAATAATTAAATTAAGTGAATTGTTTAATATTAAATGAATAAATTAAATAAGGTGATGTTTCTAATTTATTAATTAAATTAGATATATAATTATTTAATTATGTATTATAAGCATAATTGTAATAAGAATATAATAATTATAATTATAAATTACAAGTTATTTAATGGGTTACAAGTGTGACAATTGGAAACTATATAATATAAATAATATAAGAATAATTTGATTTGGGGGTGTTTTGGTTAGCCAAACAAGGCCTTGTGGCCTTTGGCATTATTCAACTGACGCTACCTTTTTGTTTTTAGACATGATGTACGCGGGGAAAAGGGAGTTAGTGTATATTATGCGTATTATTTTCTAAGGCTTTCTAGATAGCAAAGAAGAAAAGAATTGCAGAGTGTTGAGAGTGGGGGAATTGAGAGGGTAATCTCTGAGATTTCAAGTGGAAGGAGAGGATTGCTAAACCTTGCTATCATCCTTTGGCTAGCATATAATCAAGGATTAAAGGTATACTCTATTTCTATTGTTCATTCTTTGAGTTTCAAGAATGAATTTTCTGTAAATTCTAAATCACGTGGATTGATATATATACATGTATGTAAGGTATATAATCTGTTTATCATTACATGTGAGTGTGGTTTGAGGATTAAAATACATGAGAAATTGAATTGTAAGAAGAAAATGAAATAGTAGTGTTTATGTTCTTATTATATGGCTTAGAAAGTACAATAATGGATGCTCAATATATGTAATAATCTGTAGTTTGTTGATGGATTATGTTAATATGTTAAGAAAAGAAAACAACGAAGTTTAAAACATGTCAATTGATTTAGAAATGAGTTCGTAGCGATCAAATTCGTTAAAAGTATAAAATGAGGAAATTTGGGAAAAAAATATAGTTTTTGATTCTCAAAAATGGTCTTTATATAATGTTTTGTATATAGAATGGTGTTTAGTATGTGTAACTATAATATGACAAAGTGAAGATGTTGTAATTTGGTGTAATTCGGTAGAATTGGGATTTATGGCCAAAGCAGAGTCTGTTTCGAGCTTCGCGGTCTCTGGTGTCGACGTCGCGTGGTCGCAAGAACATGTGGTATGTGCAGTGTTGTGCATCTCATGCACGCTGTGGTTAACTGATTTAATACTACATGGCAATACTGTGAGTGGCTATCCTGCATGCAGTGAAGTCTACTTAATTGCAGGTTATGTGTAACGGGTTTGGGTTAGTTTAACATGCATGTAAAGGATACTAAAACATTAAGTGAATTACAATAACAGATTCCAATGTGTTATAATGCAAAGTGTAAAGATTTGAAATAATGATTTTAGTAAGTCCTAAAATGAAACCAAGTGTGATATTTTTTTAATGTTAGAGATGAATGATTAAGTTATATTGGCTTGTAATGAGATTTCAGATTCGTTAAGTATATTTAACCTACATGGTTAGGTGCTAGGTTAGGGTTGTGACCTAAATGATGGCTTAAACCCTAAAGTTAATATTCATGCGATTAATTGTTGTTGCGATTTCAATGATATATGTAGGATAATTGGAGATTATTTTGCACTTGTGTAGCTTACAAACAAGGCAAGTTCTCTAACTCTACTTTTATAATTGTGCAAGTTCCTAAACTTTAACTCTTCACAATTGAGCAAGCTTTCTAACTTCATTCTTTTCATATCGAATGCAAGTTTCCATTCTTATATTATTATTGTTCAAGTTCTTTAAAATTGAGCAAGCCTAATCTATCTTGAATATGTTTGTACAATCTCTTATAACCTAATTCGTTATATCAAGCGAGTTTTACTTTCCTAATTATTATTCAAAACACATATTGTTTTAATACATCGATTCAAATGAGATTGTTCTAACTCCTTTGAATATAGCATTTTTCATGTATATCATGTTTATTCAATTATGTATATTGTTGATATTCGATCTTTGACTTTGATAGCCTTGTACAGTTACACATTCTTGTGTTAAACCTTTATTGATGGAAATTGAATAGTGTTCTAAAATTCTAGAAACACTGATAACCTAGTTCCAAACTAAACTTTCTTTAGTGCAAAAAATTCTAAATTCAAACTGAGACGAACAACCCTAATATAGGGGATTTTTGTACGTGTAACGTTTAGATGTTTGTGCACAATACATGGTGCAAAGGGCTGATCCCCCTAAGTATGCTAAGAAGGGTGCATGCAGTCTAATGGTATTAAGGTTAAAGTAATAATACCTATATACCGGAGACATAGTTCGTGGTCTTAAGACCCTCAGACATTGATTTCGAACTTATGTTCTATTCTTAATTCTTAGAACAAGTTCATTATTGCTAGTATTCGTTGTTCATTCTCATGTTGTTATTATTACTACTTCCTATATCAGTGAGCAATTGATTGCTCACTCTTGCAATTAACATTGCAGCTAAAGATGAGAAAGTCGACGAGCCATCTACCAGTAAAGGGAAGGGCAAGATGCCTAAGAGCTGAAGAATTAATGAAGTTAATTTAAATGTTTCATGTTATAAGACTTGTTTAATTATATGATGTATTCCGCAAACTTATGTAATAATTTTAAGGTTAGATTACCTAGGATTTATTTTGAGATTTTGATGTAACCCTTTACTGGGGAAGATTACTGTTTAAGTTATTTAAATTATGTCTTTATCCTTTATTGATGGGTAGTTAGATGTAATAGTTTTGATAAGTGAGCACCAAATCCTATGGGAATGAAGTACCAGGATTTGGGGGTGATACATCATGCTCTACTTGACTCTTCTAATGGATTGCTTATTCTGCTGCAGTTAAACTTGATGTCTATTGTATTTTATCAGTCTAACATTGTTGAAGACTAATGATAATTTATTCTGCATTATCTTAGTCATAATATTTCTTACTGGGCTAGTTGAGCTCACCCTCTTGCTTTCATTGTTCTCTTCAGGAAATGAGTACGTAGCCGGGACTAGTCGGGGAATGGAGAGACGGTCCAGATGATAGCATTAGTAGTCCTTACTATTCTGTTAAATAGTGTGACAATAAATGTAATGAGGACTCTATTGAGTGTGGATATTGTCTAGATGACAATATTCTTATTAAAACTCTTAGATTATGTTTTGTCGTATTTTACAAGACTGTTGTATAATTAAGTTGTATTTGTATTCTATACCATGTATTTGGCGACTCAAGATGGGTGATGTATACCTATTTTGGGGGCGTCACACTTGGTATCAAAGCTTAGGGATATGATCCCTGGCTGAGATGTGAGACAAGAACTAGGAGGGGAGAGACGGGGAATTCCTTCACTAGTATGACCTACCTAAGTTTATTTGGTATTTAATTGGTCGGTCAGAGTATAGGGATAATATGTGATATGTTAATTAACCCTTTTTTTGTGGCAGTATTTGAAAATGACATCCGAAAATGTTGAGATAAATAATGAAACACATGAGACCGTTGAGTCACCAATGATCAATACCTAGGGTAATGTGCAACAAGAAGACAATAATCCTCATGTAAACAATAACACCGATGAAATGGTGAACGATGGGATGTTCAGAGGCTTTATGCAATTCATGCAACATCAGGCGAGGAAGGCTCCTATCCAAAATGCAGGAGGAAACACTGACAACTCTCAGACGGTCAACGCTAAGCAGTTCAAGGAGATGGGAACACCATAGTTTTTTGGAGAGCCAAAACCACTTAAGGCGGAGATGTGGATAAAGCAGACCAACAAGATATTTGATGTCTTGGGATGCTCCGAGGAGCAAAAGGTTCCCTTTGCCACCTTCATGTTGTGTGAGAGAGGAAGATTATGGTGGGAATGCATAAAGCGACTCAACCGCCTTGATGAAGATGTCTTGGGAGAAGTTCCAAGAATTTCAACGACAAGTACTTTCCTAAAAGTATTCGTCACATGAAGGAAGTAGAGTTCATCAAGCTTGAGCAAAGCAATATGGACTGAGTGGTAAAAAGACGAAGCTAAGTTTCTTTGAGTTGTCCCTTTTGTGTCCCACTTGGTTGATAATGAGGAGAGAATGATGCGGATGTTTCTATGAGGTTTGAAACCCGAGATACATCAATACCTAATTTCTCACAAACTGTGTTTGTATTCAGATGTTGTGAATATGGCTCAGTTTTTGGAGTGCGATAATGAGTCAACCCAACAAAGAGAGAGCAGCCGATAAGTCGATAATACCAGTGGTAGCAGTCATCGAAGAGGTGATAACAAGCGTGGAGGGAATCAACATGCCAGAAATGGTAATCACTTCGGTGGTAATCATGGCCATGACAATAAGAGTGGACATTTCAAGAAGAGGAGATTCAACAATGATGGAAAGGCGTCGACCAAAGACTTTTTTGTTGTTAAGGAAGGAGAAACGCCGTCGATAAATCATTACAAATGCGGAGGCGGGGACATATCAGTCAAAGCTGCGTGATCTGATCAAAGCATGTTACAATTGTGGAGAAGAAGGTCACCTAGCCCAATTTTGTCGTGCACCAAAGTCAAGTTCAGCTGGGATGGAGGCATCAAAGGGTGTCCTAGACAAGACAAAATCGGTAGTTCAAGGGAGAGCGTTTGCCGTAACCTCTTGAAAAGCGAGGAATCCGAACGAGGTGATCACTGGTAAGCTAATCATAAACTCTAGCGAAGTTTATACTTTATTTGACACCGATTCTACCCATTCTTTCATTTCTCCTACTTGCGCTCAACGTTTAAATTTGACTTTGGAGAAATTAGACTTTGACTTATCTGTTGAAACTCCGGTGGGAGAAACCTTCATTATATCCATGGTTTATAAGTGTTGTTTGATTCAAATCGGTAACCGTACATTACCTGTCAATCTTATTTTTTTGAAAATACTTGCATTTGATATGATTTTAGGAGTTGATTGGTTAACTACTCATCATGCTAAAATCGATTGTTTTCATAAGGTTGTTAGCTTTCATATTCTTAACCAACCTATTATGCGAATTCAAGCAACCAAACCACTAAAATCAATCACTGTCATATCAAGCCATAAAGCTATTCGTTTATTGAAAAACGGATGTCAAGTTTTCTTAGCCCATGTCACGGATTTAAATAAAAATACGTTAGATTTGAATGATATTTCTATTGTTAATAAATTTCCTGACGTATTCCCTAAAGAACTTCCTGGCCTACCCCCAGAGCATGAAATTGAATTTTGTATTGACCTTGAATCCGGTACAAAACCCATTTCCAAAGCCCCATATTGAATGGCTTCTATTGAACTTCAGGAGTTAAAAACCCAACTACAGGAATTTTTAGACATCGGTTTCATTCGTCCTAGTACATCTCCTTGGGGTGTTCCTGTTCTATTCGTAAAGAAGAAAGATGGAAGTATGTGATTTTGTATTGATTATTGAGAGTTGAATCATGTCACCATCAAAAATAGGTACCCGTTACGTCGCATTGATGACCTGTTTGACCAGTTGCAAGGAGCCATATTCTTTTAAAAGATTTATCTTCGTTCCAGATATCATCAGTTGAAGATTAAAACTGATGACATTCAAAAGACTGCTTTTAGAACTCGGTATGGGCATTATGAATTCCTATTCATGTCTTTTGGATTGACTAATGCTCCTACTGCCTTCATGGACATGATGAACCGAGTATTCAAGGAATATTTGGATCACTTTGTGTTCGTCTTTATTGATGACATCCTCTTGTACTCCAAAACCCGTGAAGACCATGAGCAACACTTGAGGCTGATACTTCAAAAGCTTCGTGAAAACAAGCTTTATGCCAAGTTGATGAAATGTGAGTTCTGGCTTAAGGAAGTTGCATTCCTTGGGCACATGATATCAAATCATGGAATATCTATTGACCCGGCAAAGATTGAAGCAATTCAAAGTTGGGAGCAACCTAAGTCAGTGACCGAAGTACGTAGCTTTCTCGGCTTAGCTGGTTATTATTGGAGATTCGTGGAAGGATTTTCTCGAATCAGTACTCCATTAACTCAGCTGACTCGAAAAGATACAAAATTCAGTTGGAGCAAGGAATGTGAAGAGTTTTCAAGAACTCAAGAGGAGACTCATTTCAAAGACTGTTCGATAATACCATCCGGCTCGGAGGATTTGTCATCTCTGAGAGATGCTTGAGCAAAGAAGGTTAGGATGTGTTCTCATGAAACATGGGAAAGTCATAGTCTATGCCTCACGACAACTCAAAGAATATGAGAGGAATTATCCTACTCATGATCTAGAGTTGGCAGCAGTCATTTTTGCGCTTAAGATTTGGAGGCATTACCTGTATTGAGAGAAGGTGGAGATTTATACGGATCATAAAAGCCTCAAATATTTCTTCAATCAAAATGAACTCAACATGCGACAACGACGAGGGCTTGAGCTATTGAAAGATTATGATCATACCATCCAATACCAGCGAACGTGGTAGTTGACGCATTTAATAGAAGATCATATGCGGGTACGAGTGAGATATTGTCAATGCAAAGACCCATTTTGTATGACTTACAAAGGATGAAGATAGAGTTAAAGACTCCAAGGACCCATATGATGATGGCGAATATGAGTAGAATCGACTTTAATTGATAAAGTTAAGTCGCCGCTCAACACTGGACACGGAGGCGATGCGTATGAGGAAGAAAGTGCAAGAAGGTGTTATTCTGGAAGCAAGAATCGATGAAGAAGGAATACTTCGAGTCAACTCCAGACTTTGTGTTCCTAACGATTCTGAGTTGAAGTATAAAATCATGATGAAGGCGCACGACACACCGTTTGCAATCCATTCCGGGAGTACCAAAATATATCGTGATCTTTGACATACATTTTGGTGGAGCAATATGAAGAGAGAAATAGTGGGGTTTATCTCAAGGTGTCTAACTTGTCAACGAGTCAAAGTGAGCATCAATCGCCAAAGGTCCATTGCAACCACTTGAAATTCCAGAATGGAAGTGGGAGCACATTACCATGAATTTCGTTACTGGTCTTCCCAAGGTTTCTCAAGGCATAGATGCGATTTGGGTCATTGTTGATAGATTAACTAAGTCTGCTCATTTCTTACCGATACGAGAAACTTATACACTTGAACGTCTTGCTAGTATGTACATAAATGAGATTGTAAGATTGCATTGTATGCCAGTATCCATAGTTTCTGATCGAGACCCAAGATTCACTTCAAGATTTTGGGCTAGTTTGCAAAAAGCTATGGGCACGAATTTACGATTTAGTTCGGCATATCATCCTCAAATGGATGGGCAGTCAGAAAGGACTATTCAAACTCTTGAAGATTTATTAAGACATTCTGTCCTTGACTTCAAGGGAAGTTGGCCCGTAGTGCATTGATGGACAGTTGTTGTCATGATCATGACCATTGATGAATACACGAATATCCTTGGCCCGTAGTGCATGGATAATTTGTGGTTGTGATACTAATGAATATCCTTGGCCGTAGTACAGGGATGATGTGGATTATTTATTAAGCTGAGTCTTAGCGATAAACGTGATGAAAAACCTTTTAAATCATAAAAGATAGTAGATTTTATTCTCTACTTGACTCTTTTAATGGATTGCTTGTTCCGCTGTAATTAAACTTGATGTTTGTTATATTTTATCAGTTTAACATTGTTGAAGACTAATGATAATTTATTCTACATTATCTTAGTCATAATATTTCTTACTGGACTAGTTGAGCTCACACCTTTCTTTCATTGTTCTCTTTAGGAAATGAGAACGTAGCAGGGACTAGTCGGGGAACAGAGTGACGGTCCAGATTGTAGTATTAGTAGGTCTCACTATTCTATGAAATAGGGTGTTAATAAATGTATTGAGGACTTATTTTGAGTTTGAATACTGTCTAGAAGATAATATTTGTATTAAAACTCACAGCTCATGTTTTATATTTAAGATTGTATTTGAATTCTGTACCATGTATTTGGTGACTCAGAATAGGTGATGTACACCTATTTTAGGGGCGTCACAGGTTGCCTACATCTATAAATAAGAGGAGTCTTAGTTTGACTTAGGGATACTGAAAATTACAATAGCTGAAAGAGTACATATAATTCTATAAAGATAAAATCTATGGTTTTTCCAAACACCCATCCTCTTGAATATTTATTCTTCCTTGATGAATCACCTTTAGATGCCAAACACTTGAGTGGCTAACATTGATCAAAGGAAGGAAATAAACCTGGTGAATTCAAGTTGAAATTGAAAGGAATTGGAGGTGAACTCGTATCTGAGGAAGCTAGTTTATACAGGAGTATGAATCGATCTCCTTTTCTTTTTCTATTGATTGATAATTATACACAAAGTATGATCATAGTGATGGTTTGTATAAAAAATTTTAAATTTCGTTTTATCACGCTTTCGCAACTTTTATGTAATTTGATTACATGATCGCGCTATATACAAACCTCACAGTGGTATTAGAGCCTAACTTAGTGCTAATTATCGATCTTGATGATTCCATGTATGTATGGTATGCGATTAGATCAAATTTTCTAGGTAAAGAAAAAATTTCAGTGCAGTGCACTGCGGCGGCCGCACTCCTTTTCCATTCATTCTTGGCGCCAGTCGCTACTTTGTCCTCGATATCCGTTTTCTAGCCTTACAGCGCGGTCGTGCCACACCCCAGGAATTGATTTTTTTTTTTTCAATTAAGATAAAAGGTTTATTTTGAATTGAAATATAATTGAAAATAAAAGTTTTATATTAACTTGGAATTGGATTCCACGTTAGCTTGAATAAAGGAGTTTATTAACATTTGGAATACGATTCCATGTTTTCTAGAATAAAAGAGTTTATTCACATATGGAATAAGATTTCATGTTTCCTAAAATTAAAGATGTTTAATTTTGATATGGAATATGTTTCCATGTTTCCTAAAATTAAAGATATTTAATTTTGATAAAGAATAAGATTCATCATATTATATTTTTCCATCAATTTTATATTAAAATAAAGGAATTTATTTTTATTTGAAATTGGATTTCATGTTAATTAAAATAAAGGAGTTTATTTTGATTTGAAATTTGATTAAAAATAAAGGAGTTTATTGTTATTACAAATTGGATAAAATAAATTAAAGAAGTTTATTATGATTTAAATTTTGATTAAAATAAAGAAGTTTATTTTGTTTCAAAATTAGATTTCTACTAAACTTTTAATTGTCCATTAAATTGATATTGATGCATATATAGAATGAATTTATTATTCATGAGATGAATATTATTTATTGATGCATATGGTGATATATATGATAATAAATGGAATTGATTATGGACTATTGACCAATGTGATTGGATTTTATTTTAATTTGATGTATGAATGTATGACTTTTATAAATGGGGTCTACGTACCTTGTCTTCTCTAATTTTTCTTGATTTAATTTCTATTTCCCTCCTATGTACTCCCCCTTGAATGCTGATCAATGTTTCTATTTATTGTAAATAGTTTTGTAATAAGAATAATTAGAATTAATTTTGATGAATTGGAGACAAAGGAGCAAGGAGCGCATGAAGACCTGTTTGTAATCAAGCCCTTGTTTAAATGTAATTGTTATATTTAAATTTTATTCTTGCACCCTAGGTTTGACCTCTTAGTTCACTTGGTGACTTAAGTGAACCAAACTAGAATAAAGTCCATAATCAATCCGGGTAGAATATGATATTCTATATGTGTATGCTTATACTATATATTATATATTATGCAACATGCTTCGCATGTAAATTAATATGACTCATATTTTATATATATGTGTGTGCATGCGCGCTAAACAAGATGAGACAAATAATAACAAACCCCTCAAATATTTTATATTAATTCTTAAACGTTCAAAGATATTTAGAATATCGAACGTTGCCTTCTATCACCATAAAAATAATAGAGTATCAATAAATTACTATAAGTTTGTTGTGTCGCACAAGGCTTATATTAATTTTTTGAGATGTTATTTGATCACATTTGATGCTTATAAATAGATTGAACAATGTTGTTTTGTTGTGTCACACAAGGTCAATGTTTTTCTTTTGAATATATGGAAGTGCTAGGTTTGACTTAACTTGGATAATTATGATTTGGATGTGTCGCACTTGATCATAATAATCTAAGAGGCAAAATAAAAGGAGTTACATGTTAATGTATATGATAATAGTTGTCTACCTATTTATTTATATATAGTTTGTTGTGTTGCACAAGACTATATACATTTGAAATGAGATCTTTATTCTCATTAGCAAATCTTTAATTAGATTTTACCGAACTATATAAGTGAAGGAAATATAATTTGAAGAAAATAGTGGGCGATACCAATTTAAAATAAGTCCAAATTCATTTTGGTAATTAATAAAAGAATGTATGCTAAAATGTTGTTAAATTATAAATTCATTTACAGAATTTTACAATGTCTAATTCACTATCACTGCGTAGCATATTAGATGCTAATTAATCAGACCGAATTACTCGGATTGGTTAATGAATTTGAGAATAATTCTCACGGCTGAAAAGCTATCTTATGTCCTTAATACGCCTATCCCTGCAATGGTTGTAGACAATGCCTCTGAGAAAGAGATTGCTACTTTTAGAAAGTGGCAAGATGATGCACAGTTGGCTCAATGCATCATGCTCGCATCCATGAGTAACGACCTTAAGCATTAACATGGAACTATGGATGCTCCTACTATATTCCTACACATCAAGTAGTTGATGGTGAGGCAAGTATGACTGCTAGATATCATATATCTAAGGAGCTCTTCCGATCTAGAATGACCAATGACACAACAGTAGAGACACATGTCCTCAAAATGATCAATTTGATTGAACAATTAGGATAACATGGTTTTTGTTATGGATGGAGAGTTGATCCAAGATTTGATCTTTCACTCACTCCTGGACTCCTTCTCATAATTGTTGTGAATTTTTCATATGAACAAGCTAGATATCAACTTCGCTAATTTGCTTAACATGTTGAAAAATGTTGAGAGTCACTTTCCAACCAAGAAAGACCAAGTCTTACTGGTAGGGGCCAATGGATCTTCTGAAAAGAAGGATGATTCAAAGAAGGTAAATAGAAAGGTAAAAGAAAGGATAATAAGAACAAAACTGATACAGATAACAAAGCAGTTTGCTTCCATTTCAATAAGTCAGGACACTGGAAAGAAACTGTGATAAGCATCTTACACTGGCTAACTAGAAGAAGCTTAGTGAAGCTTTGGTTACAGATATGGGTTTGTTCATTATTGAAATTAATCTTTCTTTAAGTTAAGGTTTTACTTGGGTATTGGATAATAGATGTGGTTCTCATAAATACAAATTTATGTAGGGACCATGTAGAAGTAGAAAGCTAAATAAGTCATAAGTAATCCTATTTTAGGGAATGGAGCAATGGTTGGTCCATTAACTATAATAAATTATTGTTTAGCTTTGCCTACAAGAAAGTCTATTAAGTCAATAAGTTGTTATTGTATTCGAGTTCTCGTTAGAAACATTATTTCCATTTTGTTGTTGTAATTTTTTTTTGGTATTATATATAAGAACAATTGTTGTTCTATTTATAAGAATAATGTTTTGTATAGAACTGGAATATTACTTAATGCACTTTGTATACTTGACTTGCATGAAAATTATTTTGCAAATTGAACAAACTAGTATAAGAAAAATGAGATAATCATACAAAGAGTTGAATATTTGTATTTGATGAAATACAAGTCTGAATCATTTTAAAGGTTCAAAGAATTTAGAAGTGAAACTAATCGGCAATGTATTAAAATTCTTTTATTAGATCAAGGAAGGAATACTTGTGCAATAAGTTTCTAGATCATCTCAAATAGTTTTCTCATAATGGATGCCTCTTGATACGCAATAATTTATTTATGTATCCGAAAGAAAAATCGTACCTTGTTGGAAATGGTGCGGTCCATAATGATTTTTACCGACATTCCAGTATCCTTCTGGGGTAGTGCCTTTGAAATGGTTGCATATCTATGAAAAGGTAACCTCAAAATTCAGCCGCAAGACTCCATAAGAGTAATTCATAATCTTAAGTATATTAAGATAAGGGATTGTCCAGCTTATGTGAAAAGGTTTTAAAAGGATAAGTTTGGGACATTATTTGATAAATACAAATTTGTGGGACATCCAAAAGAAAGTTTAGGGTATATGCTCTATAATTCTACTTAGCAAAAAGATGATTGTTGTGAAACATGTTGCCTTCTTAGATAAAGGTGTTTATCATTGAAGGGGTTAGTGGGAGGATAATAGATCTTGAAAGAGTTCAAGAACCAAAAAGCACTATAAGTCAAATAAAAGGAACTAGTAGATAGACCTATTGTACCACAACTGAATCGTAAATTTGGAATAGCACCGAAGATACCTAGGAGGTATGGATTCATCACAGATGATGATGATGAGGTACGCATCATAGAAGATGATGATCTAGTTATATACTGTAAGACCCCAACTTTTATGAATAAAGATTAATTTTCTCTAAATATTATTTTGAATATTATGGTGTGGATTTGATATAATGTTATAGTTGTGGGTAATATTTACAAATTTTGCAAAGTAAACAAGTTGTCATAAAATATTCGATTGGTCTAGGAATATTCGTTTTATCACGGAATATTCGTACGACGATACAATCATTGGTGGACCCCATAACGGAATTACTGTCAGATTTAGAAAACGACAGAGATATCTTTTTATAAAGATAACAACGAAAGTTTTACCATTAACTGTTGAAATACACAGTGATGAAAGTACAGTAATACGCGTGGTTGCATAGTAGCACACAATATTGTACAATATCTTTGATTATTGATGCTTACGTGAGAAGTCACTCAGTTTATTTCAATTATTCCCACAGTAATGGTTGCATAGTATCTCACGTTATTGATTCAATTATTGGCACAATATTT
Organism: Panax quinquefolius; assembly: GCA_020205615.1. Taxonomy (NCBI): domain Eukaryota; kingdom Viridiplantae; phylum Streptophyta; class Magnoliopsida; order Apiales; family Araliaceae; genus Panax; species Panax quinquefolius. The sequence continues at coordinate 59,164,485 of CM035168.1, forward strand.
TATATTATTAAATCAATAATTAAGACAACACAATTATTCATATTATTATTTACGTTATTGACAATATCTAGAAATTTCTGTCGAGGAAAGGGATTTGGTCACCTAATTGCGCGCCAATAAGGAGAAATCCTTATCGAAAAGCCCCCTCTTTCCTGAGAATGACCTGATTATTAATATTACGAGTTATAGTAATGATGAATAAATGTTATTAAAAATGTGTTTTTTGAAGCAAAGTGAGTTGAGATAAATAAAAGGTTTTTTTTATTGAAGTATTTGTTGTAAATTTAGTTTATTATATGGACCCCCACTTACCCATTTTTCAAAATTATCAGTTTTTTTATATATATATATATATATATATATATATATATATATATAAGTATTATATATATAGATATAGGTAGGTTCTATCAGGACTTTCGCATTTTCTTAAAATGCGATTTTTTTTTACTTTTTTTTAAAACAACTAAAAAAGTTTAATATTTTATAAGCTGGAATTTTTACGTAATGTCGTTGTTTTGGGTGTGATTTGGATACATATAACAAAAGCAGTCTCAGACAGATTATACATTGGAATTTTACATAATCTGATATTTTGGGTGTGATTTGGATACATATAACAAAATAAGTGCAGACTGCTTTTGTTATATGTATCCAAATCACACCCAAAATAATCAGATATGTAAAAATTCCAATTCCATAAAATATTAAACTTTTTTTAGTTGTTTTTAAAATAAAAAAGTCCGTAACTTAAGAAAATGCGGACTCCCGCACCTGATCCTGTTTATGTATATATATAATAATAATAATAATAATAATAATAATAATAATAATAATAATAATAATAATAATAATAAGTTTTGTTTTTTTATGAAAAAAAAATATATTATATTTTATTTGATTGCATAGTACTGCATAGTGTGTGCATAGTGCTGCAAAGTAAAATCAATATTTTTTTCCCAGATTGCACCCGTGAATTTTTCCACTGTGCAGTCCGTGATTTTCTAAATTCAAATAATATCCTGCCAATCTCCTATAAATAGGATGCTTAGTTTAGAATTGAAAATCACACCAGAATCAGAGAATTATTCTTCTATAATATTGAGCGTATTTCTTTAGAGTTTAAGGAAGCATTGAGTGTAAAAAACAGTGCAAGTTTTCTTCAAGAATATCCCCGCTATACAAGTCAGAAGTATTCTCCTTTTAAGGTAAGGGATATTATTTTTGTTCAATATTCGTATGAAATAATATTTTCTTCCATACTCTGTAGTATGTAAGTAATATTATTTTGTTTCAGATTCCGAATTCTACACTCATTTTGTTAAGTATTTCTTCTATACTCCTTCAAATTAGTAGAATATCCTTGAAATTTGTGCTTCATCTAGTATCTTGTCACAAAAATAATATTCTGAACATTCTTGATAATTTTTAATTTTTTCATGTCGAGGTACTATTCCCGAAGTACTATTCACGGGATACTATTCACTCGAGTACTATTCACCCGAGGTACTATTCATTACAAAAATTGACTTTTTTCTGTTCAAATTATTTTTAATACAATATTATTCTTGAATTTTACTCCATAAAGCAGTATCACGTTGATAATTTGGACATTATTGAATTCTGGATAAATTGAATTATAAATCTTTAAAATTTATCTTTGCTCTCATTTAATTGAAGTCTTATATCATTGTCATCATCCTCATGCTTATATTGTGATGAAAGTCATCTTTGACCCTTAGTGCATAAATGGTCTGTTGATTGGTATGATTATAACTATGTATAGGTATAATTGTGAAACCCCAAAACCCTAATAAGACTCGATTATGTAAATTTAGTTATATTAATAAAATCTCTCCATTCTGAAAGTGTTTTGTGTTATTATATACTTTGTTTAACATATTAGGTTAAATAAATTTTCGCCCGAAAATTTACATGCTTGTCACGTCGTGCTTAAATTTTTTTCTTCAGAAAACGGACTTATCGGTATATATGTTTTGACAAGCAGCTTTTTCGTGCTTATACTGACAAAACGCTCTGTCGTGCTTATTAGAATTTGTGAAAAATCTAAGTTAGGAACCCTAGATTATAAACCATAACCCTAGATTACAAGCCCTAACCCTAATTTATAAACCTTAACCCTAATTAACTAGACTAAACCCAAATTAGATTATCCTAACACCTAATCATGATTGCTAAACTTCCATGAGGTACTAATAAACATCATTAAGAAACCCTAATCATAAAATCTAAAACTCTAATCAAGATTAAAAAGGATTAGGGCATAATTAAGCTACTAATTTGATCAACTAGCTTACAAGTAGGTTGGGAGTCATCAACACAAGTTCCAAAACATCATATGACATGCTTTCAAACTCCCAAGCAGCATCAGAGTCATAAATCAGATATTTTGGGAGGCAAGTAGGTGATTAAAAGACCAAAAATCCTAGTTTGAAAATTCTATAAAAGGCAGCCTTAGTTCAGTGTAAACCCACGAATTTTACAAGCCTATACACTCTTATAACGTACCTAAACAAATCTTGGTGATAGCAACAACAGATTCAGTAGTTAGAAATCAAAATCAAGCAAGAAAGGTGTAAACCTTAATTTTAACCTAGATCTTTGATGTTATGTTTAATTTGTTGTTTAGATGATTAGATATATGTAATAACATGTTAAAAAATATGATAAGTTGATAGAACATGCTTTCATAACATCTAGATGGATCAAAATAGTGTTTTAAGCAAACTGGAAATTTTAGAAAAATAGGTCTGATAGTCGAATGTCATAACCTGTAGATCCGTGTATGTTAATAGTTAGGTCTGTTAATTGTATATTAGTTGTAGTATGACATGAGGTCTTTAATCTGGAAAAGAAAACAGGTTCACTGGAGCCATATGTTACAAGATATAGGTGATCAAAAGTGGTTGACCGATCACGAAGTTCTGTTTTCTAGGTTACCCAAAAAACTCAAGAACAGGTTGAACCGGCTACTTTGACCAACCTTTTATTCGCTTTCTGTTTGATGTTATAATGGCTAATTGTAACGAATTAATACCTTGACATACATACTACATATTTGTGACACTCGAATGTTTAAACAATTCATAGGATTACCAGAATTAATGGTCAAAAGTCGTTGACCGAGCATGACTAAGTTTTCTGGGTTACCCAGAAAACTGATGAACATGAAGAACAGCCTTTGGCTATACTTTGACCAACATAGATCGAGACCTTAGAATCATACTTTGTCCAAATTAATGTTACATATATGTACCTTGATAAATAGACTACATATTATAACAAACAAAACACAAATCTATCTCACGGATTGAAAGATCTAGAAACTACAAACCCGTTGACCGACCATGATCACTGTTCTGGGTTACCCAGAAACTCAAGAACAGCTCTGACAGTGACTTTGAGCTTCTATAACTTCTTGTTATATGTAGGCTAAAGCATGAAATTTGTATGATGTTGTACTACTGCATGAGTACTATAATACCCATACACTTCCAAACCCAGAATCATCAATAATAGAGAATTAGATTGAGGTCAAAGTGGTCTCTAGGCCATGACCAACTGATTCCTAGAAACTCAAGAACACCTATAGCGACACTTTCTATCACTATAGGGTATTAGTGATAGAAAGAAAATCTTTTCTAATAAATAAATTAATAAAAATTAGAAATAATTAATAAATAAATATAAATAATTATAAATATTGGTTTAAAAATTATTTTAAGTTATAATAATTAACTTTTAATATTTTTAGATAAATTAAATAAATATTTTATTTATTTGGATATTATTAATAATTAAGTTAATAGTAAAGTAATTAGAATAATTATTTATAAATAATAAATAATTATTTAAAATAATATTAATGATTTAAAAATCATAATAAATGATTATAAATTATCTAAAAATATTAAACAAGGTTTTATAATATTCTAAGTAAATATTAGTTATTTAGAAATAAAATAAATGATTTAAAAATCATTTAAGGGATAAATAAATACTTAAATATTATTATTAGCTTCCAAAAATTATTATAAAAGATATATAAATTACTTAAAACATAATAAAGCTTATAAATAAAGTTTAACCGAGTTATGAACTTATTAATTACCCGGTAAAGTCTTTGGACACCGAAACCATATCAAACTTAACCCGAACATAAATAGTTTATGTATTTGATGTAAGACCCTAACTTTTATGAATAAAAATTAATTTTCTCTAAATATCATTTTGAATATTATGGTGTGAATTTGATATAATATTATAGTTGTGGGTAATATTTATAAATTTTGCAAAGTAAGTAAGTTGTCTTAAAATATTCGATTGGTTGATGAATATTAATTTTAACAGAAAATATTTGTATGACGGCACAATCATTGGTGGACCCCAGAACAGAATTATTGTGAGAGTTAGAAAACGACATAAATATCTTTTTATAAAAAATAACGGCAAAAGTTTTACCGTTAAACTGTTGAAATACCCGGTGATAAAAGGACAGTAATAAGCGTGGTTGCATAGTAGCACACAGTATTGATTATTGATACTTACGTGAGAAGTCACTCAGTTTTATTCAATTATTTCCATAATAATTTCTACATATTATCTCACGTTATTGATTCAATTATTGTCATAATATTTTATATTATTAAATCAATAATTTAGATGACAAAGTTATTCATATTATTATTTACATTATTGACAATGTCTAAAAAAATTTGTCGAGGAAAGGGGTTTGGTCACTTAATTGCGCGCCAATAAGGAAAAATACTTATCGGGAAACCCCCTCTTTCCCGAGAATGATCTGTTGTTAATATTATGAGTTATAATATTAATAATGAATGTTATTAAAAATGTGTTTTGTGAAGCCAAGTGAATTGAGATAAATAGAGGGGATGTAACAACCCGATATTTTCTATATAAATAAATCAGAAATTTTGCGTATAATTTTTTTTATTAAAATAAATATGGGGAATATGTGCCAATATAATGTGTATATGTATTTATGTGATAAATAAAAATATATTTATTACATGAATAATTTTAGATAATTTTATTTTAGAATTATTGATTATTATAAATTATATTCTTATAATAATTAATTTTATAAGTAGAAATTTTTTATTAATTATTTTCCATAAAATATGATTATTATATTAATTATTAATATATGGAATGGTTATTAGAATTATTATAATTGTATGAATTTTAGTTCAGATTATTAAGTTAAGTATTTTAACTTAATTAATAATGCTGTTTATGCAAGAAAAATCAGATGTGGAATCCAAACCCTAATTTTGAATTTTTATCAAGGAATGAGAATAATAATATAATATTAATTATATTTTGATTTTTCAGTGCAATAAATATGTACGGTATTTACGTACTGATAATGATCGGTCAATTATTGGTGTAGTATTTGAAAACCCTAGTTTTACTATGCCTAACCCTAATTTGAAACTCAAATTAGAGTTCAATATTGTTTGTAAATGCGTTAATGTTGTTAATTAACAAGTGTTAGAATTATAATTGTTAATTAGGGAAAACCTAATTAGTAATTTAAAACCCTAATGACTAGAACCCTAATTAAAAACCCTAATTGTGATTTGGTGACCCTAATTACAAAAATTATAACCCTAATTGCTAAATTAGCAAGGATAATTATAATTAGAAAATAATACCCTAATGTTCATGTATAATTAGAAATTAATTTTATTTTAGAAACTAAAATTTTACATTTTTCAAACCCTAATTGCGAAATCCTATAAATGTTATATGCTAAACCCTAAGGGTTAAATCCTAAGGGTTTATCAAGATTACAATTTGGCCATTAAAATTACAAGCATAATGACCATAATGGCATTTTGAATTCTTTAATGAGCTTGCTTGTAGATCTGGCTATATATTGAGTTGTTAACCAACTCTTACTAACCCCATGTGACTTAAAAACACTAAGATAATATACAACAAATTATCGTTAGTCTTCAACAGGAAAAATTTAATAGAATCTGATAGACAACAAAATTAGCCACTTATGCCACCCATTCATGCATCTAGCTTATAGTATATATATATTGGAGAGAGAAAAAAATCAATTGCAAGCTCATTTTGTACCAACTCTCAACCTAAACTCTCTCAAGCTCATAGCTCTGAAATTTATTGTTAAGATCAGTCACAAACCCAGGCCCACTAATACATATAACAAAAATTAAAAGCCAGAATCAGAGATTGATCATCAAGGTATAAAAACTAACCCTTGAAATCTGATCTTGATCAATGTGTTAGATGTTAGTTTTAATGTTTTAAACATGTTGTTAGTAGTGTATAATGATGATTTGGGTTGCTAGACGTTAGATCCATAACATCTAGAGGCTCGAATTTGAAATTTTAAAAATCTGGAAAAATCTATTTTGTGTTCTGACAACCGAATGCCAGGCCTGATATCTCTCGTGATCTTTAATGAGTTTTATATTTTGAAAGTTTGTAGTTGTAGTCTAATATGTGCTCTTTGATCTGAGCTTGAAATCAGGCTTAGACCATATGTAGATTGCAAGTTATGGAAGGTCAAACTGCGTTGACCGGCCATGACTTGCTAAGTTTCTAGGTAACCCAGATGTCCCCAGGTCGGTCTGACACCTTATTTATGGGCTTTGATCTTCCAGGTTATACATGTTTTGTAAATGTTGTTATATCAGGATTATAGTATGTTAGATGGGCTACAATATCATGTCTTAATATCAATTAAATAATAAACATCTGGGATTTAGCAGCCGGTCAAACTAGCCAGGTCGAACACATTTTCTGTTTTTCGGGTAACCTAGAAAACATTTGAATGTGTTGCCTAACAAGGTTTGACTGAATCTCATCTGCTTGATTTGTTGTTGATATGATAATGTTTTGTAATAGATTTGTAGTACTACATGTGGTCTACAACCTGGAACCCTTAGATCACTTAGACATCAACTGGATTGCAAGTTGTGGAAGCCCAAAGTAGGCTACATGAACTGTTCTTCATTTTCGGGTAACCTGTAAATGAAGAAGCGTCCTCTATGATGACTACTTTGATGGCTCAGATCTCTTTGGTTATATGTTGTATGAACCTGTTTGTTGTTGGATCTTGTAGTCTTGCATTAGCACTACACGATCGGATCAACAACATGCCCAGAAACACAATACACACTGTTTTAATCTTGGTCAAACAGGGTCACTCAGTCACAGCACATAAATTTTTGGGTTTATGAAGAACACCTATAGCGACGGTTCTGTCGCTATAGGTGGTATTTAGCGACAGTTTATTTATAAAAATTATATTTTTATTAAATAATTATAGAAATTAGTTTTTAATTATTAAAAATAAACAATAAATTATTAAAAATTATTTTAAAGTCCAAAAATTTGTTTTTAATTATTTTAAGTATATTTCATAAATATTTAATATTTTTGAAATATTAATGGTAGTTAATTTATTTAATAATTATATTAAATAAATTATTTAAAAATGATTTTAATACTTGAAAAATTATTTAAAATTATATTATGGTATAAGAAAATATTTTAAGTTATTTTTAATGACTTTTAATATTTTGTGATGAAATTCATTAATAAATTAATATTAATGATTATTTAGTTATTTAATAAATGAATTAAATAAATAAATTAAAAATGATTTTATTATATTAAAATCATTTTAAATAATAATAATGTATTTACAAATATTTTAAGTTATAAAATATAACTTTCAATATTTAAAGGTATATTACATTAATTATTTACTATTAATGATATTAGAGTTATTTAATAATTATATTAAATAAATTAATTTAAAAATGATTTTAATATTATAAAAATCATTTTAAATAAAATAAAGTGTTTAAAGATATTTGAAGTTATAAAATATAACTTTTAATATTTAAAGGATAATTTTTTAATAATTTAATATTAATGATATAATTTAATATTAATATTAAATTTATTTAATAATTATATTAAATAAATAGTTTTAAAATAGTTTTATTGATTTAAAAATTATTTAAAAAGGATATAAATGAATTAAAAATATTTTAAATTATAATTAATGACTTTTAATATTTTGATAGATAATGCATTAATATTTTAATATTAATGGTAATTATTTAAAAATGATTTTAATTGTTTTAAAAATAATTTAAGGGTAATATTAGTACTTTAAAAGTATTTTAAGTTATTATAAATAACTTTAATATTTTGGCAATGGTTTCATTAATAGTTTAATATTAATTAAATGTTAATGATAATAGAATTGTTTAATATTTAAATCATTTAATAATGATTAGATGTTTAAAATTCATGATAAATTATAATAAATATTTTAAAATTATTATGAGTCATTTAAAAATAGTATGACTGATACTTACAGATATTGAGCTATAGAATAGAGTCTTAGACTCGACAATTACCCGATAAGGCTATCGGTACACCGAAATGTTTCAGAAATTGATTTGAACTTAGATAATTTGAATGTATTAATGTTTGTTTATGATTCAATGACTTTTGGATATGTGTGACAAGGTGATTAGGTTATGTCTTCAATCGCAATATACGATGATTATATTGTTACGATATGTTATTCTAATCAAGTAAAATGATCTTATTCTTGATAGGTGGTTATATAAAAGATAAAACTAAGTTGCATAACTGTAAGTAGCGTACTGTGTAAGTATTCTACCTTTGCATTTTCTTTATCTGATGGACATGAGTAAAAAGTTTCGAATTATATTATTATTGCAGCGATTATTAACCCTATTGTTATATATGTTATATCAGATCATTGATTATCAACATGATACTATATTGTAATTTAGATATATATATATATATATATATATATATATATATATATATATTCTATTCGTTAATTTCTAAATATGGTTATTCAAGTGTTCCCACTTGGATAATCATTATATTTAATCATATGTTGATGATATATATATATATATATATATATATATATATATATACCTATTGATATATATGTATACGATAACAAAGAGTAAATCTAAGCTATTTGATTATAGATTATGATTTAGAAACAAAGTTGAATATGATAAAACCTTTTTGTATCCAATCAAATTATTTTGGTTTGGATTCCCGACTAAGTATGAAAATCTCGAACATAAGAAAATTTTTATGCACCCAAGGTGGACAGAGTGAACGATAACATCATTTTTGCATATAATATTGATTAATACAGGGTACAACGGGCTGATCACCCCCCGTGCCCGTAAGTTATGATGGTTTGCAGATAAATTTCTGTTTAACCTTTTCAAAAATTGAAAACAATGTTCATAGTATGTCACCTTAACCCTATATATAGTTAGTACGTAGTTTTAAAAATTTGATAGAAGGTTGTTATGTTATTATTATCGGTTCAGATTACTTCACAACTATTGATTTGTTGTAGAAGGGTAGTACAAAGAAAACATTTAATTCATTCAGCTAATATTTATAATTGTCAATACTTGCTGGGCACTCAAATGGTCATCCTTGCTTAATTTAAATGTTTTCAGCTAAGTGTGAAGAACTAGAAGGCTCATACAGAAACAAAGGAAAAGGAAAGCTAACCAAATAAGATTTGTGGTAGTTTATGTAATAATTTGATATTATTAAGACAATGATATATATTATCTATCATGCTATGTAATGAATGTAATAAAGGTTACGTACTTGGGAGCTAGACTTTGATAACTATGTAAATTAAGTTTGTTATTTATATTATTGTTATTATTATTAGTATTATTTCGCTCATAGAAATGGTATCGTGAAGCACTGAGTTCGGGTTTCAAGAACCTGGATTTGGGGGCTTTACAGGTTGGTATCAGAGCTATAAGCATTAATTTACGAAGAGTCCCGAGCCTCTCGCTGGTGACTTCCTTGTGTGGAATGCACCGAAGCCAGACTCTTCGTATGGGACGATGATTCAATCGGTGGCAAGCTGATAGGTACCCTTGTAAGGTGCTATGGTTGGAAGCACCATGAAAGTTATAGGTTGGTATCAAAGCTTAGGGTTAGAAACCTTAGGTGGGATAGACCTTAGGCTATAACCTTAGAACAGAGGGAAACGTTGAAAATATAAATAACTCATATAGAGTTTAAAAAGAGATGAATTGAATAAATTCATCATTAAACAAAAATAAAGGATAACTTATATAAAACTATTGTTTACTGTGTGTATATACTATATGCTAATTATGATAATTTATGTGTGTAGATGTCTGGTGGAAAAGGCTTGTTATATGCTTATAGCATAAAGGAGGATTAAATCCATACACCCGAGCTAATATCGAAAGTAATAGTTGAAATAGAGGCTCACGATTAAAACAACTCTGACGAGGTGGTTACTGTAGAAAATGTAGTACCAGATCCAGAGATGGTGGAGCTGATAGATAGTGATTCGGACACTAAAGTTGACGCTGATCAAGCATCAACGGAGGTGCAAAATTTGAGGAACAAGGTTTCTTATCTGGAAAGGCTGTGGGAAATAGAAAAGCTGCTAAATAGTCAACTGCGTTAGGCGTTAATAGAAACAATGGAAGAACAAGATAAGCCTAAAATCCAAATTGATCAGATGGGAGCCACAATTAACACATCGTTTGCAGCTTCGAGTAAGAAGGGGAAAAGAAAGATAGAAGACCATGACTTAGGAAAATCCGATAAGAAGAAAGGGAAAAGAATATGTTACCTTTGCGGCTATGAGGGATATACTACTCTGTATTGTCTCGACTATAAACCAGGAGCATGTTTTATCTGTGGGATAGAAGGTCATCAGTCGAAAGGTTGTCCAAGAAAAAGGCGTACTAAATAGGTAGTATAGGTTCTGTTGTGTAGGTATGTTTAATGTAATATATATGATAAGTATGTCTGTGTAATGTAATGTTCCTAACTTTTGTATTAGTCAAGGCTGTAAATCCTGACTTTTGTGGTCATTGTTGGTCAGATAACCGATTACTAAACACGCACAAGTATATGCGGTCTAACAAGTAATACAGTGATAAGTAGAGTGTCGTACCCACGAGGAACTATCACTAATATTTACCAAATACCGACTTTATATCGCTAAAGTCTTATTGAACAAAGACAATAAATGAAAGAGTGATTAATCTAAGCATAACTAATTATCAAAGCAAGTAAATGGATAACGAATGATAATCTAAGGAATAACAAGCTAAGGTTACAACTTCACCCCACTCAGGCATTCTGTCGAACACCTAGCGTGCTATGTTTCATCAAACTAGCTACCCTTCTCTCTCTGGGCTTAATGGTCACGAACATTTATCGACTGAGAACACACAAGTGCTCATACACCTCTGTCGAGGTATGTATGAATATATCCTTTCCAGATCCACCCGTTAGGGAATAGAACAGAAAAGAACGCCCAAGCTAGATACAATTCTACATATGTCTATGCGATTTGATCAAAATAAGGATTTAAGCTTAAGCTCTCAAAGGTCGGACGCGATGCTCAGATATATGTCTATTCTACGCACAACTTATGCAGTCAAAACCCACAATCACATGCCAATATATTCAGGTATAAATCTACAATTCTTCTGTTGATATCATGTAAAATACCAAAATCATCGCTAATATCTTAGCGAGAATCATTAAGCATAAATATATCGAACCAAATCATATGGTGCCAACCAAAGAGATGAGATAGTCAATTTAAATAACAAATGGTTCCATTATAACTTTAGAGAAAATATTCAGTTCATAGCTATTGAATAAAATACAAGTAGCAATAAGGATAACATTCATGGATTACAAAATAAGAGAAAATAAATAGATAAGAAGAAACTCTATCAAGGCCCTTCAATCTTTAACTATTCTGCTTGAATCAAGCTCTCCAGTCCGTGTTGCTCATTGCTCTTGATGCTCCAAAGAAACCCAAACTTCTCCCTTAATCTAACTAATCTATATTTATAAACATTTATCAAGAATAAAGGAGGAGAAAATTACAACATAAAGCTAAGCTAAAAATTTAATCTAGATACTCTCTCTATTCTCCCCCTCTGTTATGCAGCCTCCCTTTCCTTATATATCTTCTGCTCCTTTTCTAGGTTAAAAGCAAGCCTTCTCTACCTGGGAACCGGAGGTGGTGCCGCGGCGCGGGCCACCAAGCTTTAGATGGCATTGTAGCGCCACTTTAGTACCATGGACACGGAGCTCGCCGCTGCCATGAGCCCATAAAGGAATGATGGTGCCTTGCGGTGCGATGATGACGTCAGCAATGACAAAGGAAGTCAAGGCCATGCAGGCGAGACAAAGCTTTGCTTTTGGGGCGCATGACTTCGGTATGTAGGATTTGACTGTTTTGCCCCCTGTATGCTAGAAAACACCTGTAAAGCTCTGTAATATATATTTTAAGTGCAATAACATTATAAATATATAAAAACTATATAAAAACTATTAATTCAGGTAAGTATTTAAGTCTAAAGTATTCGATTCGCAGGTATAAATTCCATTCATCAAATACCCCCAAACTTAAGTCTTTGCTTGTCCTCGAGCAAACTATCTAATACACATTAACAATAGTAAAACACACGCGAAAGACAAATAAAATTGTAATATAGCATCATGGCCTCAAAGCAGAACGCTACTCCAAGAGAACATGGCAATCACAAACATGAATAAGGGTTCAATCAATTTCAAGCATAAGACTGTATTCGATCCATTCTATGTGTGTGTGGAGACCAACCATCCTGACTAATCACAGCTTCCAAATAAGTTCACACAGTCGATTGTTAATAAAAATATGCACACTCCGCAACTTAAACATTCAACAAGCATTAAGAATAAGACACAAGTGCAGTAACAGATCAAAAGACTCTAGCATGAAGACTGTAAAACCTGACTCGGACAGTCCTTGATTACCTTAGGCTAATCAGAACTACCCATTAATGAGCTTTTGATCAGTGACTCCCAAACCAGATGGCTTTAGGGCACTAGGTGTAGAACACCCCTAAGAATCTAGTAACTCGAGTAGCAAAGGCCACGTAATCAACATAAGCTAAATTAGACTTTACGGGCACCGAAGATTATTAGGCGAGTGCATTTTATGCTCCATCTCAATATCGGTCCCGCGTTTATGGGCGAGTGCATTTTACGCTCCATCTAGACCCACCGCAAGACTTTCGATATTCAATCTTCAATAACAAATTAGTCTTTTTTTTTTATATACCTAAACATGCACGAATCCAAGATCCAGAACTGTAAAAACGTCTACGTCTTTTATTACCTTGTAAAAATGAAAATTTATAAGAGTGAACAAATGCTCAAAGCAATAAACACGCGAACTAAATTTTGAAAAAAAATTACTAGTTAACACAGTTGGTCGGTGCTCGCTAGAAGGACGGATCAATAACAGTCTAAACTTATCAATTGAAAAATCCCTAGCTCATACATGCTTGACACGACTCTAAGAGATAGACCATAAAACTTGGTGCTTTCCATAAGCCATAATCAAAAAATTAATGATAACTATCACACCCTTGCTAAATAGCAGCTCAAAATAGGGTGAAAAAAGGCCATTCATATGGCCCTAGCATCTAATCTGTATAAGCCCCAAAAAGATGGCTATAAACTACAATCATGCTAAAAATAATCAAAGCATAAATAAATAAAACCAAAAACAGTTCATGGCATCCATAATGATAAAAATTCAAACATAATCCCGCAGTTCAAAAGACTGCACCACAATACTGATAAATAAAAACATAATAAAGTACTAAAGTCTGGCAATCCAAACATGGCAGTACAGAAATAAACAGGTAAAAGCCAAAAACACCCCCAAACTTGAGGTGAACAATGCCCTCATTGCTAAACATAAAGCAGTTGTATACAAGAGGGCTTCCCTGGAGATCGCTCACTCAGCAGCGGCATCGGCTTCATCCTCCTCAACTGCATCCTGATCAGCATCGGCGGGCGGTGATGGTGGAGGGTAAGGTGGGAAGACAGGAGACTCTGGAAACTGGTATGGCGTGAACTCAGTGCTCTCGCCACAACAGTTTGTGTAGATGCTCTGCATAGTGCTCACCAGCTCAGCTTGGTACTGCATCGCTATCTCCTACCTCTGAGCCACAACTGCTATGTGCCTCCACTGCCTCTGTGCCTTAGCGTCCTATTTCTGATGCAGCAGGGTGAGGGATGCCATGATGTCTGCCAAAAGACCCTGACTAGCTAGGCCTGCCTCAGGTGCTTGAGAAGGCTCTGGGTCTGCTGAATGAGGTGGCACTCTAGGTGGTCCGTATCCCTCACCTCTGGCATGAGACTCTGCCCCGTCCCACTCATAGTAGCGTTTGATAGTCAGGTGGTCAATGACTATCATCGGTGGTGAGGCTATCTCTTCGGGCCCCTACTGGATACCTTTCTGCTTGCACAATGTAGTGATCAATGATGGATGAGGAAGTCCAGCAGCAACTATACTTTTTATTGCCTTTCGAATGGAGTCATGAATGAGCACACAAATATCCACATGTAGGCCCATGACAATGACGGGTGGGGATCATGTTGGCACAAATGAAGCCAAACCACGCCTTCCCGTAGCGACTGAATGCCGAAGATGGGAAACTGGTCTTTTCCCCCGTGTAATCATTTTTCTTCCACTCAGTCCTGGGTTTGCAAAGCCGCCTAATGATATCATCAAGATCATAACTGCGGAGTCCCTACTGCATGTAATCATTGCCCGCATAGTTGGGAGTTCCGAACAAAGCATTAATGGCCTGACTGCTGTACTCCACTTGCTTCCCCCGAACTTAAACAACAGCCGGGCCTTCGGGACTGGCGTTTGCATAGAACTCCCGAACTATAGATACAACAGCTAAGATGGGTGGTTTTGTGAAGTTGATCCAATGCCGCTCCAATATCATCGTGTTTAGCTCACCATCTTTCCTATTCGGCCTGAACCCCCGCTCCGGAATCAGATTTCGTGAGCCGAAGGAGCTTTTGTACCTTTTCCAGGCCTCATCATTGATAAATTTGGCTCTGTCCCAACCCGTGGGTGGTGGTACGACGGATGATGAAGACCCTCCTACGCTCAAGCATTGCCTTTTTGGTGCCATGAAAAAATTCACAGTAATAGGCTTGTACACAATCCGAAGACCCGATTTAGAACTCCCCCAAACTTTGGCTAGAACAAACCCAGCAGTTAACTATTCCAAAACTGCCTAAATAGTCTGATTTCTCTCTTAGGCAATAAATCAAACACCTTGTATGCGATCTTCAAAGCCAAACTAGATAGAATTTGCTTGACAGTGCTCTATCCCGATTTCCGTCATTGGAAATCACCAATAACAGAAAACAAGAATTGCAAAAATTCCAACAATCAAAACATATGATTCGGCTAGAATGGAATTTCCAATTACATTGAGTTGAAAGGCCCGAGTTTGATTGATATCTGCTTGCCTGCGAGAAATTGGCTAGGGTCTTGAAGGAAAAGGGTAAGTTGATTGTGCACTAACCAATTTAGGGATAGGGTTTCATGGGTGTGAGGCTATTTATTTGAGTGCTCTGCCTGCTGAGACTGCCAAGAGAATAGGGAAAAATGGGGTTGACCTGTATGCTAAAAACTGCAATTAAAACTCAACTTCTCGCTAATGGCGCCATGCGACTTGGTGACACGATCTTCGCTTTCGGTGTTCATGTGTGAGTTAGCGAGAATCGCTTGTGCTTTTCCTGTGGCGCTGCGACACGAGATGGTCTTCGTTAGATGGCGCTGCGACACGAGTTAGCAAAGGCAAGACAAGCACGTATGGGGTGGCCATGACGAGATCTGATCTGACTGGTTGGCTGTGCTTGTATAAAGTACCAATATCTCGAGTTTTACACTGTTATACGCACATGCCAAGACAAAAAAGAAACTAAACTACAAAGGCAAACATACATTATTAAAAACACAATAAACACTAGTATATTATGCAGTACATCATAATAAACATGCTGCCTGCAAATGATAGACACAAAACATTAAAGTACATTCTGGCAGCTATGTTAACAACTAAAGCGAAAAGATACAAGGTAAACTAGACATAAGTAAATAAAACAGATAAAATTTATACCGAGATGGGGGTGCCTCCCCATCAAGCGCTTGTTTTAAAGTCGTCGGCTTGACTATATTGATGTCGTTCAATTCGGCTCATAAGCAAAAATGACCTTTGCATGTCACCTATTCGTCAATTCCTTTAAAGTATTGGCTGACATTGAAGATTGGTCATTCTTCTGCCCGTCCTCCATCCAGTCATCCTTCGGCACAAAGAATCGGTCACCACTAGAATTATCCACTAATTCGCCTATTTCATTAAATTGAAAGCGTTCTTCATGCTCCATTGGGCCCTCCAGGGTTTTCACAGTCGGGAGCGTGGTTTCTGACTGTAGATCGGCAATGACTATACAACCACTGTTTCTTCGTTTGTCTCCAACTTCAAACTCCATTGATTGGTTAGTTTGCACTATGACATCTCCCTCAACAGTTGTGCGAGACTCATCGCATTTTCCTTGCGTATCCACCGTGCAATACTCTATTGCTTTGTTGTCGAGATCAATTAAGACCGGAAGATTTTCTTGTGGTGGATTTGTGATGGCATTGACGAGTTGCCCCAATTGATTCTCAAGGCTATGTAATGTGGCTTCTTGGCTTGCCATCCGAATCTCATTTCTTTGGATAAAGATGGTGAGAAGCTCTTCAAGTCGGTTCTCTTCTTCACGTGTTGAGGACTCAGAAAAGTTCTCGTTCGGTAGAGATGTCCACTCATAGTGCGGCAGAGACTGATATTCAAGTTGAGAGGCATGATTCGGATCATGATATTGCTCTTGACTGTAGTCCCAAGAGTTTGGATAACCCTGGCAGTCCCAAGAGCAAATATTCAGTTCATAGCTATTGAATAAAATACAAGTAGCAATAAGGACAACAATAATGGATTACAAAATCAGAGAAAATAAATAGATAAGAAGAAACTCTGTCAAGGCCCTTCAATCTTTAACAATTCTGCTCGAATCAAGCTCTCCAGTCTGTGTTGCTCATTGCTCTTGATGCTCTAAAGAAACCCAAACTTTTCCCTTAATCTAACTAATCTATATTTACAAACATTTATCAAGAAGAAAGGAGGAGAAATTTACAACATAAAGCTAAGCTAAAAATCTAATCTAGATACTCTCTTTATTCTCCCCCTCTGTTATGCAGCCTCCCTTTCCTTATATATCTTCTGCTCCTTTTCTAGGTCAAAAGAAAGCCTTCTTTGCCTGGGAACCGGAGGTGGCGTCGCGGCGCGGGCCACCAAGCTTTAGATGGCGCTGCAGCCGCCACTTTAGTACCATGGACACGGATCTCGCACTGCAGCACGAGCACATAAAGGAACAGTGGCACCACGGCGCGATGATGACGTCAGTAGGGACAAAGGAGTCGGCACTGCATCGCAAGACCAAAGCTTTGCTTTGGCGCCGCAGCACGGGTATGTAGGATTTGACTGTTTTGCCCCCTGTATACTAGAAAACACCTGTAAAGCTCTGCAATATATATGTTAAGCGTAATAACACTATAAATATATAAAAACTACGAATTCAGGCAAGTATTTAAGTCATAAAGTATCCGATTTGCGGGTATAAATTCCACTAATTAGTCACAAAGGGATAGCTGATGTTTAAAGTAATATGTGCTATGCTATGTAAAATATTCGTTAAATGAATATGAATCTAATTTTGAGTGATGAAACAAGTTTAATATATTAAACTTATATGATAAGGTTTAGAATGTAAGTTAATAAAGTATAAATTATGGTTTTACTTAACCAGATAATGCCGCCAAGATGTCAAACTCGAAACCAAAGGGTAGAAGAGTCTGTCAATAACGTTGAGGGACAACAAGTAGACCCGATGCACCACTTTGCAAACATGGTATCACAAGCTATGCAGCAAGGAATGCTTGCCGTAGGGAACCAGCCGGACAACCGCTTGGCAAACTTTAAAGATTTCGAGGCTGTGGAACCGCCGAAATTTAAAGGTACAACTGACCCTGTAGAAGCCCAAACATGGGTTAAGGAAATCGAAAAGGAATTTGTGATAGCTAGGGTAGCTGAGGGGCAAAAGACTACTTTTGCCACCTACATGATGAAGGGTGAGGCAAATTTTTGGTGGGAAGCAAATCAGGCGAGGGCAGGAGAAGGTGTAGTTACATGGGATAGGTTTAAAACACTATTTTTCGAAAACTATTTTTCATCTAGTATGCAGGCTAGGATGGAGGTGAAATTTTTAGAGTTGAAGCAGAAGAATATGACTGTTGCGGAGTACACCGCAAAATTCAATGAGTTGGGTAGGTTTGCTCCACATCAAGTTGATACGGAGGCTAGGAAAGCGAGAAGGTTTGAGCTGGGATTAGAACCCTGGTTCTATAACAAGGTGGCGGTGTTGTAGATCCCTACATTTGCAGCACTCATGGAGAAAGCTATTATTGCTGAGGAGGGGAGTGAGGCCATGAGTCTCTACAACAAGGAGAGGAAGAACAAAGGTAAGGTCGAAGGAGCTAAGAAGACGAAAGTTAATAGTGGAAGTAGAAGTGGTAGTAGCAAAAGGAAGGGGAGCAACTTTGGAAGTGTTTAGGTGAAGCAGAAAGGAGTTAAGAAGCAAGCTGTGCAGTGTGGAAACTATGGAAAGAACCACTCTGGAGAATGTCTGAAGGGAAAGTTAAGTATCTTTATAAGTGGAAGGAGGCCCGTATCTCTCTGCTTGCCCCAATCCTAGGATGAACAGTGGATGTTTTCTGTGCGGATCGACTGAGCACAAGGTGAAGGATTGTCCGAAGTAGAGGATTGAGGCAGGAAGTGTGAATACTGGAAAGGGCAGTGGGACTTTAGCAATCACGGGACCTACATCATCGAGCAAGCCAACAAAATCAACAACAAGGGTCTTCAACATGACAGTCCAGGGTATGGCGGCAGCTGGCAATGGAACTCCAGGTATTATTCGTATAACTTTTATTTTATTATGCATGATTTTCATATATATAGTAAATTATTTTATAAGAAATTTTGAAGGAGGAATTTACGTTCTTTTAGAATCAAATTTCCGTTTAATCAGATAGACAAGCGTTATGTGAATAGTTAAAGATCAGTTCGATCAAAGATTGATCGAGATCTAATTGAAATGATTGTGTATGTTATGTACCCTTGTATGTATAGGTTTTAAAACGGTGATTCTGAGGACGGAATCTTTATACGGGAGGGTGAATGTAACAACCCGATATTTTCTATATAAATAAATCAGAAATTTTGCGTATAAATTATTTTTTTATTAAAATAAATATGGGAAATATATATGTGCCAAGATAATGTGTATGTATTTATGTGATAAATAAAAATATATTTATTACATGAATAATTTTAGATAATTTTATTTTAGAATTATTGATTATTATAAATTATATTCTTATAATAATTAATTTTATAGTAGAAATGTTTTTATTAATTATATTCCATAAAAATATGATTATTATATTAATTATTAATATATGGAATGGTTATTAGAAATATTATAATTGTATGAATTTTAGTTGATTATTAAGTTAAGTATTTTAACTTAATTAATAATGTTGTTTATCAAGATAAATCAGATATGGAATTCAAACCCTAATTTTATATTTTTATCAAGGAATGAGAATAATAATATAATATTAATTATATTTTGATTTTTCAGTGCTATAAATATGTACGGTATGTACGTACTGATAATGATCGGTCAATTATTGGTGCAGTATTTGAAAACCCTAGTTTTACTGTTCTTAACCCTAATTTGAAACTCAAATTAGAGTTCAAGATTGTAAATGCGTTAATGTTGTTAATTAACAAGTGTTAGAATTATAATTGTTAATTAGCGAAAACCTAACTAGTAATTTAAAACCCTAATGACTAGAACCCTACACTACAATAAAAACGCTTACCAGCGACCGCATATCAGCGATGGTATACGATCATGAGATAGGTATATCGTGACCGCATACGATCGGTGATATTAGTCGTGATGTAATCGGTACATTTAGATGTAGCGACCAATAATAGTGACCGACTCATTAGCGACCGCCATCAGCGACCGCAACCGTCGTTAATCTGACTCATGTTGAGTCATTTGTCAGGTGTGACGTGGCACACGTGGTAGCGACCGGTAATAGCGATTGATACGGTCGCTAGTTTCCAGGAAGGCAACGCGATCACTGATATAGTGTTAGCGATCGCACGCGGTCGCTGGTACCTTTTTTAAAAAATTTTTTTTGCCTGTTTTATTGATTTCCCAAAAATAACTTGCTTTGTACCTCTTTTTAATCCCAACACAGCAGTATATACAAGCATCCATATTAACATCCATCCATGATATAACTATTATATGATAAACATTGATCATCCATGAATAAACATTTATCCAACACAACAAGTCTAGCTCTTCATCCAACATAATACAATTGTAAACATTCATCCAACACAATAAAATCGTAAACATCCATATAAAGCATAACAATTGTCCAAATAATGAATCTAAAAGAGTACAAGGCTTTAAAGATCTAAAAAAACAAGTCTAGACGCGCGCTCTTCATGGATCATCCAAATTAGGATCATCTAATTAACAAAATAATAAAACATATATGTTATATGTGTTGATACTACTATGACTTAGGGAAAGCTAAACAATAGACAATGTAGTGAAACATATAAGTAAGATAGTGACTCAGAGACTATAAACATATAAGACAATGTAGGTAAACAATAAACGATATATATATATATATATATATATACTTGGTCGTCATTCTGCTGCTGTGATGCTCCACCTGTTGTTGCTGTCGTTGCCGCCACTGCCTCCGCAAACTTATTAGGACTCAGAGACTGCAGATGCCCGCCTAGTATACGAAGTAGATCATGATCCTAACGGATCGCTCTCACACATTCAGCAGGAGTATGATAAGTAGAAAAACACGATGGTATGTGTGGAAGATGGAAAAATTTTACTGTGCCTTTTGATGGTGAGCGCCATTTTTGTCCTTGGCCTTTGACATAATTTTTCTTCACGATGGACGCCCGCTCCCATAATTCTTGATCAATCCACGGATGCAGGGTACCTTCAGGATAGCGCTCGTTCATTAAGCCCTTATAAGTTTTCTGTTAGAAGGTGAACAATTAAATAGTTAAAAATAAATAAAAAAAATACTAAATAAGGTCGTCACAGTTTATAAACAACATATTAGGATAAAGTGAACTTAATACCGCTTATCTCGAGCGACCTCGAGGCGGAACCATCGCGGGGGTACATACACATCCAACCAATTGATAGGTTGACCTTGAGACTGAGACTCCTACAGTTCATTTTCTCATATTATTATGTAAACATATGATATTTTAGCTACAAAAGATGACTGTAAACATAACATACGTACCCTGGCAGCAATGTGCTGCAGCTATGATATATTGCCACCCCGATATGTGCCTTTTGCCTTCTCACCGTCTGATACACGTGAGGATCTATTCGAGGCGGTAGTCTTTCGCCTCTTGACCCAGCTCTCAGCTCTCCAATGGTCACACATCTACACCCATATGGTACATGTGCACCACCGTGGGGTTATCTTTCATGCATATCTTGCTCACCACATCTGGATGGTCAATCTCGACATTGTGCGGGGCTTTTTGTCGTTCCTTGTTCGGATTATCTTTAGTTCGGATGACGTACTTTTTTGCGAAATAGTGTACGAATAAGCTGATGCATAATGGCGTCGTCCTATCTATACCCTTACGCAAATAAAACAACAATAATAATATTAAAACTATTATATTACCATAATCCAACATTACTAAACAATATTATTTGATTAACTATATATTATCAATCAGAGTGATAAAAAAATATACCTAAAATTCAGCTCAAACTGCATCCTTATAGGCGAGAGGTGTGCTCACCCATGTAATCACTGGTGTAGGCCAGTTCTGTAAGCATAATTGTGAAATGCACTTCACAATTTTACTATCTTGAAAATCACTACAATATACAATAATTAACATTAAAATATATTTATGACAATGGAAATATTAAACCCTTATATATACACGATGTTTAACTTACGTGCTCTCTGGAGGAGGACAGATCTGTATAAGAATGCGATCATCCGGATTAGCCGGGGCCTTCGACACATGATTAGGGCCCCAACCCAACCCGCGCTTTTATGCTGCAAGTTCAGAAGACATCTATAAATAAAAAATTTAGGATGTTAGTATGAGTTATAAGTGAAAGGTACATAAACATGTCAAGGATATAGAGAACATGTATATATGTAATTGTATGTAATACAATTAAAACTAAACATACATTTTATAGAAAATGACAATAATGACAATTAATTGTATGAAATAGTTAACTATAATTACTACAAAATGAAAGGTACAAAAACATGGTGAAAATATTTAACTCGACAACTATAAATGAAAGGTACATGAACATATTAAGGATATAGAGAACATTCCTATATGTAATTCATTTATGTAATACAATTAAAACTAAACATACATTTTAATGAAAATGGTTATTCGAGTCGAATCATTTTGTCCAAGTATCGGAGATTCATAACCATCTTCTTGATTACGATTATCCTACAACGTTACAAGTATGTATCGTGGTGTGGGTCGATTGATAACTCTTCCTATCAATAACTCTTCCTCGGTATCAGCACGATAAGCTGAAAATCTCTCTGGATCCAATTCATGGGAGGTTCTTCTCCACCCTCTAAGCTGGATTACAACATTGTTGTCCTCTATATTTATTATAGGAGTCTATGAAGCATCTCCTTTGGTAGAAATAATGCAATACCTGATAATAAGATAGCTATTACTTGGACACGATTGCGCGAGTATGAATTACAACTTGCCAATCAGAGGCGATTCATCCTTTTCTAACAGACTAGGGGTGTAGTATCTTGTCACCCTTTGAGTTGGTAACAAATGGTTCGTCCTCTATGGAGTAAGCCAACTATGGAGTCAATATAACTTGATTCCATATGTACGTCATATTTATGCGATAGTAAATGGTAGAGTGTCAACGCTTATCCAAGGTGGGATATGAAGTCGAGTGAGAGCAACCTTCAAGTCAAAAAATAGTTGGTTATTATCTGAGATTAGATTTGAAGGATATTCTCGAATCGCTATTATTTCGCAAATTTGACTGACGTAGAGATACAAAATTCGAATGGAGGCAAGAATGTGGGAAGGCTTGAAGAACTCGAGAGACTTATTTCAAAGACATATTCGAATCGTGCAATTCTCGAAAGCGAGGCGTGGTAGCCGACGTGGTTTGAAAGTGAAGATCGATATAACACGAAAGTAACGCCAATACACCATTTCGTACGTATCCCTTTTTACGAATCAAGCCAGCGACACTTGAACAAGTTAATACGACCCCCGTATCCCATTATTTTTGAATCAAGAACTTTTATTCCGAAAATTTTTCTTTTAATTCAAAATATCAACGACACTTAACGGATGAACAATCCCTAGATCTTGATGGATATATTATTGAGTATCTTTTGCTGTTAATATGCCTTGTCACGACAACTCTACCCTGTCACGACGCTCTATGATTTCCTCTAACTCCCATAAAAGGCACGACCAAGCTCATTGTAACAATCTCCTTGCACACACACTCCAGTATTAGTTATTCTTTTACCGCGAGCATATGTCTTTGTATGAAATTCACATCCATTTATTTTGTAACCATTGCGAATGACTTTATCCCTGTCTGGACCCATAGCTAGGACTTGTATATTTGGAGGAATCGTTCCCTCATTAAGAGCCTAGAAAAATTCAATTGAATTAAATACATTCATAAATTAATACGATATATGTCATTCTTAATTAACTTAACTTACTTTGTCCTTTAGCCAAATAGCAAATTTTTTATCACGACTAACTTGAATATCTTTATCAGTGATGCCAGGATGATTTGCTTTTAACTCGTCATCGTATGTTCTATACAATTTTATAAACATTAACATATATTAATATGAGATTGCAGGTTAAGATATAGGTCTAATACATATGAATTTTACATGTATACCTCACAAATTCATCAATCTCTTTGCAATTGAGAAGAATATAAGTATGTGCAGCATGTAATTCTTACTTAGAAAGGAATATGTGCTTTCCTTTTCCATAAGGGCGACCCGGTAAACCAAATATAGAAAGCCGACCATTTAGTTCAACATTGCCCCCATCATCATGTCTCGAGACTCGATTGGCCTTTGTCAAGACTTCGTCGGGAAAATAGTCTGAGACAAACGTAGATATCTCATTGAAATTGTATGCCTCAAATATCGACCCCTCGACATAAGCCCTATTCTTCACCTTCCTCTTAAGGTTTCCCATGACCCTCTCGAAAGGGTACATCCATCTATATTGAACTAGGCCACCAACACGAGCTTCATAGGGTAAATGGATTTGCAAATGCTCCATAGAGTCGAAAAAACCAGGAGGGGATATTTTTTCAAGCTTACACGTGATCTCTATGATGTTCTTCTCAAGTATAGACATGTCATTTTCATTTAATGTTTTTGAACATATGTCTCTGATGAAACGATCAAGATCAGTCAAAGCATCCCATATTATTTTATCAAGCAAGTCCCGAAATGCTATAGGCATTAGTCTCTCCATAAACATATGATAATCATGACTCTTCATCCCTTGTAATTTTCCACCTGTAACACACCTTGCAATGTTTGACGCATATCCATCTGGTAGTTTCGGAGACTTTATCCATGTGCACACATCTTCAACCTGCTTTTTGGACAATGTGTACCTTGCATGCGGTTTGACCATCTTACCATTAGTAGATTCATAAAGTTCTAATTCAGGACACTTACAAATATCTTTCATGTCCAACCGTGCCTTATCATTATCTTTCCTCTTGCCCGCAACACCCATCAAAGTGTTAAACACATTGTCGAACATATTCTTCTAAATATGCATCACGTCTAGATTATGACATATCAAATTTGTAGACCAATAAGGCAGTTCCCAAAAGATGTTTCTCCGAACCCAATTATGAGACACGCCAAACCCATCGATGATGTTAGAGGCAACAATCTTACCGAATGGGATAACCAACAATCTCATCACATGGTCACGCATCTCCGTCCCCGACAGTCGCGGTGCTGGCATATCGTGATCTACTTTTCCTTTCCTGAAGTGCTCTCTATTTCTTCGAAATGGGTGATCTACCGGCAAGAAATGACGATGACAATCAAACCAGCATGGCTTTCGACCATTTGATAGATTAAAAGACTTTGTATGACCCATACAATATGGACAAGCCAACTTCCCGTGTGTACTCCATCCAGATTGAAAGTAGTATGCACACAAGCCAATCATGTTTGATGATAAAGCATATACTTTGTAACAATCTTATTCATTTATTAATAAAAAATATTAATTTATTAAAGGCTTTTAATTATCTACATGATCTTTGTTTTATAATATGTGATAAACCCCGTAGTTTTAAGCAATGCTTTTAGAATAATGATGATGATCATTCTAATGAGATCTAAATTCTTAGAAAGCTTAAAACTAAAATAGTTCCCAATCGTTGGATTACTAAATTGGGGATTAGTGAATCCGGATAGATTGGTACATACGTTGCTTGCTCATTGGATGAGGATGATTGATTTCATGATCATTTGTGTGGAACACTAAAAGCAAGTATGTAGGTGCTTATTAGAGAATAAGTTCACTGAGCATTGGCTTGCTAAGGAATACCTAATGGAGTTTTACTTGTGCTGTCGATAGGAATTCTGTAGTGATAGTAGTACAAGTGATCCTTGGACTTGAGATCATCATAGTATCTTGTGTATGATGAGTTATACTTTGACTTATTCCTTAAGACCCTTAGGGTATATCAAAGAGTATGCTTGGGTAGAATAAGTTGTACATGGAGATAATGTATGATCAATAAAGAATCTACCACTTCTATTAAAAGAAGAGAAATGTCCTATGTGATTCGATAAATGACAACCCAGTGAGTCCTTGGCGGCGAGAATGAAATTAGAAAGGAGTTTCTAATTTGCATTATTTGGAGTTGTGTATTTAAGAGTCGAAATCATATAATTAAATAAAATAAGACTTGACATTAATTCCATGTCTTATATTTAATTGGAACATTGTATGGTGGAAGGATTGAATTGTCACGGTAACTATTTACTCAAAGGTTCTTTTATGATTAATGTTGAAATCTATATTATTTGGAAAGTCGTTGATCATTAGGGAGGTTTATCCCTATTGTAGAATAAATATTATTTATTTAAATAAATTAATTGTTTAATTTATTTATTTAAATAAGATTAGAATTATTCTAATTGATTTATTCACAACCGGGTTTAATATGGAGAACCTAAAGGGTCACACCATAAAAGGAAGAATAATTATTTAAGAAGTTAATGGCATAATCGTAATAATATGTTAAGTATATTTAATTTAATCTATGGTGATAGAATAAATTAAATAGCTTAATATTATTATTTAATATTTTAGAAATATTAAATATAAATTAATAAGAGGAGTCTTATTAATATTCATCTTTTTCGTTTAATTAATAATTGTGCATAAAGGGTGATCAAGGGTATATGGTTTGTAAAATTTTTAAACTCGACGATTTTACGTTCCGCTTAATTTATGCAATTTGATTGCGTTCATGAATATTATAAACCTAACATTGGCATCAGAGCCAAACCTTTATGCGAATTATTAATTGTTCAGATTTGATATGTATGTTGATATGTGTTTAGAACAATTTTATTGGGCATAATTTTGTTGTATAAAATTTATTAAAAAAAAAAGAAGGAAAAATCGTTATAATATACAAGGAATTCGGCAGAAGTTTATATATCAAAGAAATCATGGAAATCATGATTATTTAGCATTCACGAGTTGCTGTAGGATTTCTTAAAAAAAATAATGATTAATCAATCCGGATTCCTTTTTGCTGAAATCGGTACTGTAAAGATTTGATTCATGTATTAGTATATATATATTATATTATATATATGATATATGATATATATATATATATATATATATATATATATTAGTTACCAGGAAGCATACAAAAGTTTTGAAACAAACCAATTCACGGAAATCAAAAAAAAAAAATCTGGTAATGCAATGTTTTCAAAAAGGGATTCGGCAGGAGCAATTTTTTCTTTTGGAAGCATGTGACTCATTTATGTATATATATAAATATCGGTTTATGTATATATATATATATATATATATATATATAATTATATATATATATATATATTAATCTTAATTATTTTATTATTAAAATAAAAGGTTTATTTTAATTTTAAAATTAAATTTCATGCTAACTAATTAGAGTTGGAATTTGATTCCATGATAACTAATTGGAGTTAAAATTGGATTGCCTAATTTCCTTAAATAAAGGAGTTTATTTAGATATGAAATAAGATTTCATATTATTCAAAATAAAAGAGTTTATTTGTGAATGAAGGAAAAGAATCGGTGTTTCCTTTAATAAATTTTTTTTTACATGGAATTGGATTCCATAATTAATTAAAATAAAAAGTTTATTTTGATTAAAGATTTTGATTAAAATAAAATAGTTTATTTTATTCAAAATTGGATAAATTAAAATAAAATAGTTTTATTTTGATTTAAATTTGGATTAAAATAAAGGAGTTTATTTTGATTCAAAAATAGATTTTATACTAACTAAATTTGCCCATTTAATGATATCAATATATATATTAAATGTTTATTATTCATAAGATGAAAGTTATTTATTGATGCGTATGATGATGTGTATGATAATAAATGGGATTGATTATGGATATTATTGACCAATGCGATTGGATTTTATTTTAGTTGGATGCATGAATGTATGGGTTTTATTAAATGAGAATGCTGCGTGCCTCGTCTTCTCTAATTTTTCTTAATGTAAATTCTATCTCCTCCTATGTACTTCCCCGATGGCTGCGATCAAGGTTTCTAATTATTTTAATTAGTTTTGTAATAGGAATAGTTAGAATTAATTTTGAAGAATTGGAGATCAAGAGAACAAGAGGCGCTTGAAGACCCGTTTGTAATGGAGCTAGAGTTTAAATGTAATAGTTAAATTTAAATATTATTTCTTGCACCCCTAGGGTTTGACCTTTTGGTTCACTTGGTGGCTCTAGTGAACCAAACTAGAAATAAAGTCCATAATCAATCAAGGGTAGAATATAGTATTCTATATGTGCATGCTTATACTATATATATTATATATTATGCAAACATGCTTCACATGTTTATTAATATGACGCGTATTTTATATATATATATATAAATGCGGCGCTAAAGAAGATGAGACAATTAATAACAAACCCCTCAAATTTTTTCTTTATTAAGTCCTAAGCGTTCAAAGATATTTGGAACATCGAGCATTAAGCCTTCTAGCATGATAAAATTAATAGAGTATTAAATATTTAATATGAGTTTGTTGTGTCACCACAAGGCAAGTATTAAGTATTTAAGATGTTAATTTATCACATTTGATGCTTATAAAGAAAATTGAACAATATTGTTTTGTTGTGTCACCACAAGGATGATATTTTTTTTTTTGAATATATGGAGTGCTAGGTGGGACTTAACTTGGATAATTTTGATTCGGATGTGCCACCACTTGATCAAAATAATCTAAGAGGCAAAATCTGAGGAGTTACATAGTTGATGTAATTGACAATAGTTGTCTACCTATTTATTTATATATAGTTTGTTGTGTCACCACAAGGCTATATACATTTGAAATGGGATCCTTATTCTCACTAGCAAATCTTTAATTAGATTTTGCCGAACTATATAAGTGAGGGTAATATAGTTTGAAGAAAATAGTGGGAGATACCAATTTAAAACAAGACCTAAATTATTTTGGTTTTTAATAAAATAATGTATGTTAAAATGTTGTTAATTCCAAATTCATTTACGAGAATTTTACAATGTCTAAAATTACTATCAACTGCGAAGCATATTAGATGCTAAATTAACGGATCGAATTAAAGCGGATTGGTTAAGGAATTTGAGAATAGTTCTCATGGTGAAAAAGCTATCTTATGTCCTTAATATGCCTATCCCTGCAATGGTTGCGAGACAATGCCTACGAGGAAGACATTGCTACTTTTAGAAAGTGGCAAGATGATGCACGATTGGCTCGATGCATCATGCTCGCATCCATGAGTAATGAGCTTGACGTCGGCATGAAACTATGGATGCTCTCTACTATATTCCCGCACATCAAGTAGTTGATGGTGATGAAAGTATGGGACCGATAGATATCGAGATATCAAAGGAGCTCTTAGATCTAGAATGGCCAATGACACTATAAATGCAGACAAAAGTCCTTAACATAATCAATTTTATTGATCAATTAGGACAACTGGTTTTGTCATGGATGGAGAGTTGAGCCAAGATTTGATCTTGCACTCACTCTCGGAACTCCTTTCACAATTGTTGTGAATTTTTCATATGAACAAGCTAGATATCGACTTTCATGGATTTGCTTAACATGTTGAAAAATGTTGAGAGTCACTTTCAACCAAGAAAGACCATGTCATCTTGGTAGGGATAAAAGGATCTTACGAAAGAAGAAGCGATTCAAAGAAGGTAAGCGAAGAAAGGCGTAAACAAAGGATAATAAGAACAAAAGCGTCTGAGATAGCACAGGAGGTTGCTTCCACCGCAATAAGCACGGACACCTTTGGAAAGAAATTGCGAGAAGCATCTTGCGAGAGGCTAACCAAAGAAGCTTAGTGAAGTTTTGGTTCATAATCTGATTTTGTTCATGATTGAAATAAATTTTCTTTAAGTCGAGGTTCTACTTTGGTATTGGATACTGACTTTGGTTATCATAAATATAGATTTATGAAGGACCAAGCGAAGTAGAAAGCTAAACAAATATAAATAATCCATGTATGCGGGAAATGTAGCAAAGGTTGCCATATTAGCCATAGAAACTTATAGTTTAGCAATGCCTGCTGAGCAAATCTATTAAGTCGATAAGTTATTATTGTATTCCAATTCTTGTTTGAAACATTATTTCCATTTTATTGTTGGACAATAAGATTTTGGTATTATAATTAAGAACAATTGTTGTTCTATTTATAATAATAATGTTTTGTATAACTGGAATATTACTTAATGGATTTTGTATACTTGACTTACATGAAAATAATTTTGCATATTGAACAAATTAGTATACGAAAAGGAGATGATCATTCAAAGAGTTGAATGTATGTATTTGTTGAAATACAAGTGTGAATTATTTGAAAGGTTCAAAGAATTCAGAAATGAAATAAATTGGCAAAGTATTAAGATTCTTAGATTAGATCAAGGAATAAATACTTGTGCAATAAGTTTCTAGATCATCTCAAATAGTTTTCTCATAATGGACGCCTTCTGATACACAATAATTGATTGATGTATCTGAATGAAAAATCGTACCTTGTTGGATATGGTGCGGTCCATAATGATTTTCTGAGCATTCGGTATCCTTACGGGATAACGTCCTAGAAATGGGCTGCATATCTCTGAAAATGGTAACCTCAAAATCCGGCCCCAAGACACCATAAAAGTTATGGACGGGGAGGATTCTAATCTTAAGTATGTTAAGATAAGGGGTTGTCAACTTACGTGAAAAGGTTTCAAAGGATAAGCTTGGGACACGATTTTATAAGTGTCGATTTGTGGGACATCCTAAAGTAAGTTTAGGGTATATGTTCTATAATCCTACTTAGAAAAGGTGTTTGTTGCGAAACACGCGCCTTCTAAGATAAAGGTGTTTATCATTGAAGGGGCTAGTGGGAGGATAATAGATCTTGAAGAGTTCAAGAACCACAAAACACTATAAATCAAATAAGAGGAACACGTAGATAGACTATTGTACCACAAAGAATTATAAAATGGAATAATAATGAAGATACCTAGGAGGTATGGATTCATCATAGATGATGATGATGAGGTGCACGCATCATAGATGATGATGATCTAGTTACATACGATGAGGTAAGAGTTCTAGTGTGTACAAAAAAATTCGATTGGGGGCGTCGTGACATTTCTAGTATTATATGTTGATATACTATGGATACGGAATGGCAAGCCAATGCTACTAGAATCGGTAAAAATAAAGTTGTCTAAACATTCCTCTATGAATGATTTGGGAAGAGTATCTTAATTGGGGATATAAATCTATATAGATAGATTTAAGAGGATGCTCGACTTAACCCGAGGCGATATAATCATTTGATGCTAAAGTCGTTTAGCATGGCAAACTCAAGAGATGTCTCATGTCGATGAGCTATGGAGTGTATCTCTCTTAATAGTCCCCATAGACTCACGAAAAGAGAAGTCGCATGAGTGTGATCATGTAGGCAATGAAATGCACGAGACTTGATGTTGATCGGTCATATTATGGAGAAGTTCACTATGAGTCGGTGAAAAACATCTTAAAGTGCTTAACTTAAGCACTAAGGATGTGATCATATTCATGGTGGGTCTAAATTAAAACTAGAGGGCTTAACGGACTCAAGTTTTTCGAGACAGACCAAGACTACGAGAAAAATCCACTTTAAGGTAAAGGTTACCTTGAGCAGTGGTGCGATGAATTGGAAAGGTTCCAAGCTGAAAAAAGAGTTCTTTGGTTTAGTGATAAAGACAAAGTATATAGCTATAAATGAAGGCTATGAGTTGATTGTTTGGATTAAAAGTTCATTCTGAACTAGGAATAGTTCTAAGTCTCATCTTGGATCTAAACATGTGTTGTGGCACTTTCATTTGATTATTAGAATCGTTGAAAGATGGGAAATCACTATAGAGATAGTGGACTCTCATGAACAACATTACATATCCATTAACTAAAGCTTATCCATCAATGCCAGGATAATCGTCACTTAGAGAAGAAGAGTATGAGATACCATGACGATTGGCTTTAGTGCAAGTGGGAGATTGAAAGTAGTATGCACACAAGCCAATCATGTTTGATGATAAAGCATATACTTTGTAACAATCTTATTCATTTATTAATAAAAAGTATTAATTTATTAAAGGCTTTTAATTATCTACATGATCTTTGTTTTATAATATGTGATAAACCCGTAGTTTTAAGCAATGCTTTTAGAATAATGATGATGATCATTCTAATGAGATCTAAATTCTTAGAAAGCTTAAAACTAAAATAGTTCCCAATCGTTGGATTACTAAATTGGGGATTAGTGAATCCAGGATAGATTGGTACATACGTTCTTGCTTTCGTTGGATGAGGATGATTGATCTCATGATCATTTGTGTGAGAACACTAAAGCAAGTATGTAGGTGCTTATTAGAGGATAAGTTCACTAAGCGTGGCTCGCTAAGGAATACCTAATGGAGTTTTACTTGCCTGTCAATAGGAATTCCTATAGTGATAGTAGTACAAGTGATATTTGGACTTGAGATCATCATAGTATCTTGTGTATGATGAGTTATACTTTGACTTATTCCTTAAGACCCTTAGGGTATATCAAAGGGTATGCTTGGGTATAATAAGTTGTACATGGAGATAATGTATGATCGATAAAGAATCTACCACTTCTAATAAAGAAGAGAAATGTCCTATGTGATTCGATAAATGACAACCCAGTGAGTCCTTGGCAGGCGAGAATGAAATTAGAAAGGAGTTTCTAATTTGCATTATTTGGAGTTGTGCATTTAAGAGTCGAAATACATATAATTAAATAAAATAAGACTTGACGGTAATTCCATGTCTTATATTTAATTGGGACATTGTGTGGTGGAAGGATTGAATTATGCGGTAACTATTTACTCGAGGGTTCTTTTATGATTAATGTTGAAATCTATATTATACGGAAAGTCGTTGATCATTGGGAGGCTTATCCTACTATTGTAGAATAAATATTAATTATTTAAATAAATTAATTGTTTAATTTATTTATTTAAATAAGATTAGAATTATTCTAATTGATTTATTCTGGCCGGTTTAATATGGAGAACCTAAAGGGTCACACCATAAAAGGAAGAATAATTATTTAAGAAGTTAATGGCATAATCGTAATAATATGTTAAGTATATTTAATTTAATCTATGGTGATAGAATAAATTAAATAGCTTAATATTATTATTTAATATTTAGAAATATTAAATATAAATTAATAAGAGGAGTCTTATTAATATTATTACAAATAATTATTATTTTAATTTTTAAAAGTTTAGGAATTAATTTAATATAAGTACTCTCATTTATTCCTAATAGGATTAGGAGGAAAATTAGTTAAAGGAGTTTAATTAATTATCCCTAATAAGATTAGGGAGCTTAATTAATTAAAGAATTTAATTAATTAAATAAAACCCAATTCATAATTGTTAAGGTGGGTGGCCCACATCTATAAATAAGAGAGTCTTATTATAGTTGTTGGTGGTTGTTGACTTTACTGACTACGTAATAATTCTAATTTGTTGGAAATGCGCCCTTTTACATCTGAGATAGGAAAAACTAGGGTTTGAGCGATACCCTTCTTCTTGAAAATTCTTTTCCTTGGTGGATCACCTCACAGAGGCCAAACACTAGGGTGGCTAACGTTGATCGAAAGGAAAGAAGCAAACCCGGTGGATTGAGTTGAGCGAAAAGTTGGAGGTGAACTTGTACTGAGGAAGCTTTCGGATCTTCAAGGGTATGTTTCTTATTCATCTTTTTCGTTTAATTAATAATTGTGCATAAAGGGTGATCAGGGTATATGGTTTGTAAAATTTTTTAAACTACGATTTTTTTACGTTTAGCTAATTTATGCAATTTGATTGCGTTCATGAATATTACAAACCTAGCAGACGCTTTATTAGGTTTGTAATATTCAAGCATAATCAAATGCATAAATGAATGAAGCATAAATCGAGTTTAAAAATTATGAATATGATCAATATCTCGATGAAAATTTAATTAAAATAAATAAATGCTTGAAGATTAAGCGAGAGTTCTAGTTAAGATGCAATTAAACTCCTCTTGAAATGATGAATTAATGAAATTAGAAATATTGAGATTGTGATATTTGAAGACTGAAAATTTTTTATGTGGGCTAAATACTAAAGGTTGGTGGTATTCTGAATTGAAATTCAAATCATATCCAGAAGAAATTCTTCAATTGAATGACAATAACTATCAATTTAACTAACATTAATTAAAAGAAGCTTAAATAAGAATTATTTCAACAAATAATGGAATTTATTAATGAAATATTAAGACCAGTAATGATCAAATTGAAAAGTGAAATTTTGAAACAAATGATTAAACTATTGAAAATAGATTCAATCTCTACGAGAATAATAATGTATAATGTAATATAAACTCTCTGATTTATTTAAATAATCATGGAAAGATAACAAATAATAAATTATTTAATGATAAACATTAGCAGTAAATCACATTAGACATGGATCTTCTTTATTTAAGTGGTGGTATTTATCGCCTATTAAACAAAAATGGTATACACTAAAAAATTACGCCCCCAAAATATGGTATACTGACACCCATTTACGAGTCGCCAAATACATGGTACAGAAGCAACTACAACTACAATAATACAAATGTCGTGTGAAATACGATAATATATCTTGTGAGTTTAAATACAAATATTATCTTCTAGACAATATTTATACTCAAATAAATCCTCATCACATTTATTGATACATTATTTTACAAAATGGTGAGGACTACTAAACAATCCATTCTAAAACCTTCATTCCATACCCCCAGACTGTACTCGCTATATTCTCGCCTCACGAGAAGAATGGAGCAAAAGGAAAAGGGTGAGCTCAACTAGCTTCGATAAAGAATATTATGACTAAGATAATATACAACAAATTATCATTAGTCTCCAACGAGGAAAAATCGATAGAATACAATAGTACAACAAGTTTTCGGATCAATATTCGCGCGTGAAATAATAATTCATAGAAGAGTTACGTAGAGAATGAAATCTACTATAATCTATGAATTTAAGTTCATGTCCATCATCAATATTTTATCAATCGTAACATCAATCAATATTCATCTCAAATCAAATATTCATCTTTGCACCATGTGCCAAAGAAAGATATTCTTGAGAAATCATTCATCAAAGATATTTTTGCACTACTGAGCCAAAGATATTCAATAATATCATCATTTAAGACCGAGGATGATGAAAATATTTTTAAAGAACGAATCCAGTGAAACAAAATGACAAGGATTAAGGATTAAGGATTCGTACTTTGTTTTATCCATGTCCAACAATACCTCAAAAATAATCATAGTGGTGTAAAATTCAAGAATGATCAAAACATGGATACAATCAAAGCTAGTATCCAAAATAGATATTTTGGACGAAAAGAAGAAATTTTATTTTTCGATGAATAGTGCCGTATACGTGAATAGTGCCGTATACGTGAATAGTGCCGTATACGTGAATAGTAACTCCGACACCAAAAGATAGAAATTCCACAAAAAACATCTTCACGCTAATGAATAGTACTCGTGAATAGTAACTTCGTGAATAGTAACTCGTGAATAGTAACTCGTGAATAGTAACCCCGACATGAAAAGTTCCAAATTTGATAAAAACTTCAGATCAACATTTCAGCATAATGATATTGAAGAAATAATATCATTACGAAAAAAAAAATATCCCTTACCTCAAAGAATCAACTTTTCGGAAGGAAAAAGGAAGTGATCTTTGAATGAAACTTATCTTGAATAAACAACTCTCAAAGTATCTAAATACTCACAAAATACGCTCAATAAATATAGAGAGAAAGAGAGAAAACTTTGTTTACGGTGTGATTTTCAATTCTAACTTAGCCCTCTATTTATAGAAAATGTTAACCGCCAAGCGGACTTGACTGCCACCGATGGCTTTACTCGCTACTATTGCCACCCACCACATTTGAAATAAAATTCAAAATATTTTTTTTCACCAACCACAAGTGGGGCCCACTCAATTCTAGAATTTTCCACCAAAATCAAATATAACCTTAATTTCCAGAATCGACACCTCTTAAAATTCATAACAAATCATTCGTGCATTTTTAATTTCGGTTAAAAATTTGTGGACATATACTCAACTTATATATGTATAACATACCCAAAATTACCACAATC
Source organism: Panax quinquefolius (assembly GCA_020205615.1). NCBI lineage: Eukaryota > Viridiplantae > Streptophyta > Magnoliopsida > Apiales > Araliaceae > Panax > Panax quinquefolius. The sequence goes on from CM035168.1 coordinate 59,200,719, forward strand.
CAACGGTCGGATTAAAAATTATAACCCCGTAATATATCTCAAAACCCCGATTTAATTTTTAATACCTCTAAACCGATAAAATACCGATAAAACACCTCAACATTAATTTCTTCATTTATAACCACATAAATAAATCCATCATTTATATCCACATAAAATAAATATTTCCTTATCATATGAATCAATAATTAATTATTCAAAAATAATATTAGTAATCACATTTACGACAACCAGTGCTCCTCAGGAAGAGGGGCTTTCAATAAGGATCTCTCTCATCTTGGCGCCGCAATTAGGTGACCAAACCTCTCCTTAGACAGAACTTTCTAGACATTGCCAATAATGTTATCTAATAATATTATTCAAATAATATGAATTATTGATCCGATAATGGGAAATCTTGTGCAAATGACAATTATTGAACAACAATAATATAAAATATCAACGCAAAGAATTATTGAATCAATAAAATAAAATATTGAGCAAGAACTATCGTGAAAATTATTGAGTAGTGCCATCTTACGTAAGGATCAATAATTCAACAATCTTGCATGCAATACCGTAAGCATCTTGCAACCACGCCAGACATCGTATTTTAACCACCGGTATTCCAATGATCTTAACTCAGTAATAACTACTACGTTATTTTTAACCAACTTATATTTGTCGTTTTCCTCATCCAATCGCTTTGGTTATGGGGCCCACACATGGTCGCTGTGGTCGTCATACGAATATTCCCCGACGAAGACGAATATTCCACGACCAAACGAATATTCCCAGAACAAAAATGAATATTTTATAACCACTTGCTTATTTTGAAATATTTGCGTATTTAACCCTTAACTATCCACATTAATCAAATCAACCCTTACTATTTCAAAATAATAAATAAAGGAAATTCCTTTTATTTAAAAAATTTCGAGGTCTTACAACCTCCCCTCCTTATGAAATTTTGTCCTCGAAATTGACGTACGTACCTGGTATTTCGAAAAGGTGAGGATACCTCACTTTCATTTCCGTTTCCAATTCCCAAGTCATTTCCTCTATAGCATGATTCCTCCACAAAACTTTAACTTGTGGTATGGACCTTTGTGCGTAGGACATGCTCCTTCCTTATCCAAGATCTTGACAGTACCTCCTCATACGTTAAGTCTTGGCTATCTCGTCCGGTTATAACTCAATAACGTGGTTGGTCTTTCACATATTTACGAAATACGGATATGTGAAACACATTATGAACACGAGACATACTTGGAGGTAACGCAAGTCTATAGGCTACATTTCCTACTCGGTCAAGAATTTGAAATGGACCAATAAATCGTGGATTTGAGCTTTCCTCTCTTCCCAAATCTTGTAACTCCCTTCCATGGAGCAACTCGCAACAATACATGATCCCCTACATTAAATTCCACATCCTTTCGATGAAGATCCGCATAACTCTTTTGTCGATCTTGTGCCGATCTGTATACGTTTTGTATCGTTGTCGAATCATTAGTCATAACGTATTTAACTCGGGTCCCAACAATGTTGCTTCACCCACCTCATCCCAACATATTGGAGAACGACATTTTTGTCCATATAATGCTTCGAATGGAACCATGCCTATATTTGTTTAATAACTATTGTTGTATGAGAATTCCACCAATGGCAAGTACTTATCCCAACTTCCTTTGAAATCTAGGACACAGAGTTTTAATATATCTTCAAGAGTTTGAGTAGTCCTTTTCGATTGCCCATCCGGTTTGAGGATGGTATGCCAAATCAATCGTAAATTGCGTGCCCATAGCTTTCTAACCCAAAATCATGAAGTGAATCTTGGGTCACTATCCAAAACTATGGATACGGGCATGCCATGCAACCTCACAATCTCATTCACGTACATACTAGCAAGACGTTCAAGGAATAAGTCTCCAGATTTCAGAAGAAGTGAGCGATTTGGTTAATCTATCAACAATAACCCAAATAGCATTGATGCCTTGAGAAACCGTAGGAAGACCCATAACGAAATCTATGGTAATGTGTTCCCACTTCCATTAGGAATCTCAAGTGGTTGCAACGGACCCTTAGGTACTAGATGCTCCGCCTTTACACGTTGGCAAGTTAAACACATCGAGATAAACTTTGCAATCTCTCTCTTCATATTATTCCACCAAAATGTATGTCGAAGATCACGATACATTTTAGTACTTCCAGGATGGATTGCAAATGGTGTATTGTGTGCCTCCATCATAATCTTGTTCTTCAAATCAGAGTCGTTAGGAACACAAAGTCTAGAGTGGACTCGAAGTATTCCTTCTTCATCAATTCTCATTTCCGGAATAGCTCCTTCTTGTACTTTCCTCTTCATACGCATCAGCTCCGGGTCGGTGGCTTGAGCAGCTTTAACTAAAGTCGATTATACTCGTATATCATCACGTGGGTACCTAGAGTTTTCATCTCCATCTCTATTATTTGTAAATTATACGAAATTAGTCTTTGACAATATCGTACTCATACTTGTATACGATCTTCTACTTAACACGTCAGCTACCACGTTCGCTTTTCCAGGATGGCATGGTCGTAACATGTCTTTGAAATGAGTCTCCTCTTGAGTTCTTCGAAGCTCTTCCCACATTCCTTGCTCCATTCGAATTTTGTATCTCTACGAGTCAGCTGCGATAATGGAATAGCGATTCGAGAATATCCTTCAACGAATCTCCGATAATAACCAACTAAGCCTAGAAAGCTACGTATTTCGACATCGACTTAGGTTGCTCTCAACTGTGACTCATATCCCAATCTTGGATAGACGTCACAATGACACCTATCGATTTACTATCGCATCTAATATGACGTCCCCTACAGAGAGTTCGCGGTGAATTCCACAAAGGAAGTCACAAAATAAAGGCTCGTGTACCAAATTTATAGTTGAATTTTTAACTCCACGAAGTTCAATAGAGCCATTCGATATGAGATTTTAGAAATGAGTTTTGTACCGGGTTCAAAGTCGATACAAAATTTAATATCGAGCTTTGGGGGTAAGCCAAGAAATTCTTCTTGAAATACGTCGGGAAAAATCAATAACAACAGAATATTATTCAAATCGGCGTGTCTTTATTCAAATCCATAACATGGACTAAGAAAACTTGACATCCGTAATAAACGAATGACTTCATGGCTTGATATGAAAATGTTTGACTACAATGGTTTGATTGCTTGAATTGAATAACAAAGTTGCTTAGGAATATGAAAACTAACAACCTTATAAAAGCAATCAATTTGGCATGATGAGTAGTTAACCTTAAAATCACATCAAAAGCAAATATCTCTATAGAAATAAGGTTAACAGGTAATGTGATAGTGCCAACTTGAATCAAGCAAGATTTTTAAACAACGGATGTAATGAAAGTTTCTCCTAATGGAGTCTCCATAGATAGGTCAAAGTTTAATTTCTCCGTAGTCAAGTTCAAACGTTGAGCGCAAGTAAGAGAGATAAAAGAATGGGTAGAACCGATATCTAGTAAGGTATAAACTTCGCAAGAATTTATAATTAACTAACCTGTGCTAACTTCGTTCGGGTTCCTCGCATTTTGACCGGTCACGACAAACGCTCTTCCAAGAACCGTTGACTTTGACTTTTCTGGGACATCCTTTTGAGTCACCATTCCATTGGATGGGTTTCGATATCGCATAATCTCGAAAGCGATATGTCCTTCTTTTCCACAATTATAACATACCTTAAAGCTGGCAGGGCGGTTTAATGATATGTCCTCTTTCCGCATTTGTAACATACGACCGGTGGTCGTTCTCCTCCTTAAAACTAGTTGCTTCTTGGCGCCGACGTCTTCAAATGGTCGTTGTTGAATCTCTCTTTTTAAAATCTCCTCCCGACTCGCTTCTTCTATTTTCATGGCCACGATTACCACCGGAGTGGTTACCGACTTTGTCCAGTATTCTTCTTTCTCATTGGTTATCGTCGTATTACGATACGATCGCTATCTTGTAGATGATCCTCGGTTATGGTCCCTCGGTTGAACGTATTTCGTTATCTCGCTTCTAACAATCGAGCCCCATTGACAACATCCGAATAGAGAGAAAATTTATGAGAAATGAGATACTTACGTATGCGGGTTTCAAACCTCTAAGAAACATCCGCACATCGCTCCTCATTCTCCACCAAATGAGGTGCAAACTCGATAACTCCGCGAACTTCGCTTCGCATCGGGACACCGCCATGTTATTCTCGCTCTAGTCTAATAAACTCCACTTCCTTCATACGACGAATACTTTCGTGGAAGTACTTGTCATTGAACTGTTTTCAAACGCTCCCATGACATACGCCGAAAAGTTTGGATGGGTACGCTTCACGACTCCCACCGATGGTCCGCCTCGCCACGGAACATAAAAGTAGCGAATGGAACCTTCGTTTCTCCGTGCATCCCAAGACATCGAATATCTTGGTAATTTGTTTGACCCATATTTCCGCCATGATCGGATCCGCTTTCCCTTAAATTCTGGTGGTCCCAACTCTTTGAACTGCTTTGGTTGTGACAACCCGTGAATTGCTATCATTTCCTCCTCGTATTTTGAACACGAGTCTCCTAAATGCGATTTTGCATGAACCGCAAAAACTTCTAAACATCCCCTCGTTCCTCATCTCGCTTTCGGTGGTGTTATTCACAGGAGGAACATTGCCACTGTTACGTTCTCCTCGTTGGTGAGTATGAGCATCTCCACGGTCTCATTTACACCACTATTAATATTCTCGAACGACATTCTCAATTCATCGTCATAAAATAAGGGTTAATTAAGGAAATCAATATATCACATAATATCCCTATATCTATCGACCAACTAACAAATAAGCTTAGGTAGGACACACTAGCGAAGGATTTACTCGCTCTCCCTCCTAGTTCTATTCCCGATCTCCGCCAGAGATCATATCCCTAAGCTCGATACCAATCGTGTGACGCCCCCAAAATAGGTATACACAACACCCATTTCGAGTCGCCAAATACATGGTACAAGAAGCAAACTACAACTTCAATAATACAAATGTCGTGTGAAATACGACAATATATCTTGTGAGTTTAAATACAAATATTATCTTCTAGACAATATTTATACTCAAATAAATCCTCATCACATTTATTGATACATTATTTTACAAAATGGTGAGGACTACTAAACAATCCTTTCTAAAACCTTCATTCCATACCCCCACTGCAAGCACTCGCTTATATTCTCGCCTCCCCGAGAAGAATGGAGCAAAAGAAAAAGGTGAGCTCAACTAGCTTCGATCAAGAAGAATATTATGACTAAGATAATATACAACAAATTATCGTTAGTCTCCAACAGGAAAAATCGATAGAATACAATAGACAACAAGTTTGAGATCAATATTCGCAAGTGAAATAATAATTCATAGAAGAGTTACGTAGAGAATGAAATCTACTTTAATCTATGAATTTAACAGTCCATCATCAATATTTTATCCTCGTAACATCAATCAATATTCATCTCAAATCAAATATTCATTCATCTTCGCACTAAAAGCCAAAGATATTCTTCATGTCAGAAATCATTCATCTTTGCACTATGTGCCAAAGATATTCAATAATATCATCATTTAAGACCGAGGATGATGAAAATATTTTTAAAGAACGAATCCGGTGAAACAAAATGACAAGGATTAAGGATTAAGGATTCGTATTTTTGTTTTATCCATGCCCAACAATACCTCAAAAATAATCATAGTGGTGTAAAATTCAAGAATGATCAAAACATGGGATACAATCAAAGTTAGTATCCAAAATAGATATTTTGGACGAAAAGAAGAAATTTTATTTTTCGATGAATAGTGCCGATATCGTGAATAGTGTCAGATATCGTGAATAGTGGCCGATACGTGAATAGTAACTCAGACACCAAAAGATAGAAATTCCACAAAAAAACATCTTCACGCTTTCATGAATAGTACTCGTGAATAAGTAACTCGTGAATAGTAACTCATGAATAGTAACTTCGTGAATAGTAACTCATGAATAGTAACCCGACATGAAAAGTTCCAAATTTGATAAAAACTTGGATCAACATTTCAAAGATAATGATATTGAAGAAATAATATCATTACGAAAAAAAATAATATCCCTTACCTCAAAGAATCAAGATTTAGGAAGGAAAGGCTCAGGATGATCTTTGAATGAAACTTATCTTGAACAAAGAACTCTCAAAGTATCTAAATACTCACAAAATACGCCAATAATATAGAGAGAAAGAGAGAAAACTTTGTTTACGGTGTGATTTTCAATTCTAACTTAGCCCTCTATTTATAGAAAATGTTAGCCGTACCAAAGCAGACTTTGACTCGCCACCGATGGCTTTTACCGCTACTATTGCCACCCAACACATTTGAAATAAAATTCAGCACATTTTTTTTTCACCAACCACAAGTGGGGCCCACTCAATTCTAGAATTTTCCACCAAAATCAAATATAACCCTAATTTAGAATCGGACACCTCTTAAAATTCATAACAAATCATTCGTGCATTTTAACGGTTAAAAATTTGTGGACATATACTCAACTTATATATGTATAACATACCCAAAATTACCACAATCCAACTATTCGGATTAAAAATTATAACCCCGCAATATATCTCAAAACCCCTGATTTAATTTTTAATACCTCTAATCCGATAAAATACTGATAAAACACCTCAACATTAATTTCTTCATTTATAACCACATAAATAAATCCATCATTTATATCCACATAAAATAAATATTTCCTTATCATATGAATCAATAATTAATTATTCACAAATAATATTACTGTAATCACATTTATGACAACCAGTCGTTCCCAGAAGAGGGGCTTTCAATAAGGATCTCTCCCATCTTGGCGGCGCAATTAGGTGACCAAACCTCTCCTTAGATGTAACTTTCTAGACATTGCCAATAATGTTATCTAATAATATTATTCAAATAATATGAATTATTGATCCGATAATGGGAAATACATGCAGTAATGACAATTATTGAACAACAATAATATAAAATATCAACGCATGAATTATTGAATCAATAAAATAAAATATTGAAGCAAGAATTATTGTGAAAATTATTGAGTAGTGCCATCTTACGTAAGGATCAATAATTCAACAATATTGTGTAATACCGTAAGTGCTATCGCTTGTGCAACCACGCCAGACATCAGTATTTTAACCACCGGGTATTCCAACAAATCTTAACTCAGAATAACTACGCCGTTATTTTTAACCAACTTATATTTGTCGTTTTTCCTCATCCAATCGCTCGTTATGGGGCCCACACATGGTCAGGCACCGTCGCATGCGAATATTCCCCGACAAAGCATTTAATATTCCACGACCAAACGAATATTCCCAGAACAAAAATGAATATTTTATAACCACTTGCTTATTTTGAAATATTTGCGTATTTAACCCTTAACTATCCACATTAATCAAATCAACCCTTAGTATATCAAAATAATAAATAAAGGAAATTCCTTTTTATTTAAAAAAATTTCGAGGTCTTACACTAAGGGTCTTAAGGAATAAGTCAAAGTATAACTCATCATACACAAGATACTATGATGATCTCAAGTCCAAGGATCACTTATACTACTATCACTACAAGAATTCCTATTGACAGGCAAGTAAAACTCCATTAGGTATTCCTTTGCGAGCCACGTTCAGTGAACTTATTCTCTAATAAGCACCTACATACTTGCTTTAGTGTCTCCACATAAATGATCATGAGATCAATCATCCTCATCCAATGAGCAAGCAACGTATGTACCAATCTATCCGGATTCACTAATCCCCAATTTAGTAATCCAATGATTGGGAACTATTTTAGTTTTAAGCTTTCTAAGAATTTAGATCTCATTAGAATGATCATCATCATTATTCTAAAAGCATTGCATAAAACTATGGGTTTATCACATATTATAAAACAGCATCATGTAGATAATTAAAAAGCCTTTAATAAATTAATACTTTTTATTAATAAATGAATAAGATTGTTACAAAGTATATGCTTTATCATCAAACATGATTGGCTTGTGTGCATACTACTTTCAATCTCCCACTTGCACTAAAGCCAATCGTTATGGTAACTAATACTCTTCTTCTCTAAGTGACGATTATCCTGCTGTTGGATAAGCTTTAATTAATGGATATGTAATGTTGTTCATGAGAGTCCACTATCTCTATAGTGATTTCCCATCTTTCAATGATTCTAATAATCAAATGAAAGTGCCACAACACATGTTTAGATCCAAGATGAGACTTAAGAACTATTCCTAGTTCAGAATAAACTTTAATCAAAACAATCAACTTGCAACTTCATTTATAGCTATATACTTTGTCTTTATCACTAAACCAAAGAACTCTTTCTTTGTTTGGAACCTTTCCAATTCACTACACCACTGTTCAAGGTAACCCTTTACCTTAAAGTGGATTTTCTGTCGTCTTGGTTTTTCAGTCTGTCTGAAAAACTTGAGTCTATTAATCCCTCTAGTTTTTAATTTAGACCCACCATGAATATGATCACATCCTTAGTGCCGGTTAAGCACTTTAAGATATTTTTCACTGACTCATAGTGAACTTCTCCATAATATAACTGATCAACATTAGGTCTCGTACATTTCATTGCATGCATGATTGTCACTCATGCGACCTCTCTTTTCAGGAGTCTGTGGGGACTATTAAGAGAGATACACTCCATGGCTCATCAACATGAGACATCTCTTGGAGTTTGCCATGCTAAACGACTTTAGCATCAAATGAATATACGTTCCTTGGGTTAAGTCGAGCATCCTCTTAAATCTATCTATATAGATTTATATCCCCAATTAAGATACTCTTCCCAAACCATTCATGGAGGAATGTTTAGACAACTTTATCTTTTCTTATTGTAGCATTGATAAGTTATTCCTCATCCGTAGTATATCAACATATAATACTAGAAATTTCACGACGCTCCCACTGACCCTTTTGTACACACTAAAAGTCTTACCTCATCGAATGTAACTCTGGATCATCATCTTCTATGATGTGTACCTCATCATCATCATCCATGATGAATCCATACCTCCTAGGTATCTTGGTAGACTATTCGCACTTACGATTGGTTGTGGTACAATAGGTCTATCTACTGTGTTCCTCTTATTTGACTTATAGTGTTTTGTGGTTCTTGAACTCTTCAAGATCTATTATCCTCCCACTAGCCCCTTCAATGATAAAAACCTTTATCTTAGAAGGCGCGTGTTTCGCAACAAACACCTTTTGCTAAGTAGAATTATAGAACATATACCCTAAACTTACTTTAGGATGTCCCACAAATCAGACATGTCAAATCTTGTCCCAAGCTTATCCTTCAAACCTTTTTCACATAAGTTGGACAACCCCTTATCTTAACATACTTAAGATTAGGAATCCTCCCCATCCATAACTTTTATGGAGTCTTGAAATGGATTTTGAGGTTACCTTTTTCGTAGATATGCGCCCATTTCTAGGACATAATCCTGAAGGATCTTTGGAATGTCGGTAAAATTATTATGGACCGCACCATGTCCAACAAGGTACGATTTTTCATTCAGATACATCAATCAATTATTGCGTATCAGGATGTGTCCATTATGAGAAAACCATTTGAGATGATCTAGAAACTTATTGCACAAGTATTTATTCTTTGATCTAATCAAAGAATCTTAATACATTGCCAATTTGTTTCACTTCTGAATTCTTTGAACCTTTCAAATAATTCACACTTGTATTTTAGCAAATACACATATTCAACTCTTTGAATGATCATCTCCTTTTCTTATACTAATTTGTTCAATATGCAAAATTATTTTCATGTAAGTCAAGTATACAAAATTTATTAAGTAATATTCCATTCTATACAAACCATTATTATTATAAATAGAACAACAATTGTTCTTAATTATAATACCAAAGATTTCATTGTCAACAATAAAATAAAATAATATTTTTAACAAGAACCGGAATACAATAACAACTTATTGACTTAATAGATTTGCTCGTAGGCATTGCTAAACTATAAGTTTCTATAGCTAATGCAAGAACCTTTGCTTCATTTTCCCACATAGGATTACTTATCTTTGTTTAGCTTTCTACTTACCGCTTGGTCCCTTCATAAATCTATATTTATGATAACCAAAGTTGGTATCCAATACCCAAGTAGAACCTTGACTTAAAGAAAAATTTATTTCAATCATGAACAAAATCGATTATTAACCGAAACTTCACTAAGCTTCTTTGGTTAGCCTCTCGCAAGATGCTTCTCGAGCTTTCTTTCCAATGTCCAAAGCTTATTGCGGTGGTAGCAAACTCCTTTGCCATCCATATCAGTTTTGTTCTTATTATCCTTTATTTTGCCTTTCTATTTACCTTCTTTGAATCTTTCTTCTTTTCAGAAGATCCTTTGGCCCCTACCAATAAGACTTGGTCTTTCTTGGTTGGAAAGTGACTCTCAACATTTTTCAATATGTTAAGCAAATCAGCGAGGCTGATATCTAGCTTCAGACATATGAAAATTCACAACAATTGTGAAAGTAGTCCGGGAGTGAGTGCAAGATCAAATGTTGGCTCAACTCTCCATCCATGACAAAACATGTTGTCCTAATTGATCAATCAAATTGATTATGTTAAGAACTTTTTGTCTGTACTATAGTGCCATTGGCCATTCTAGATCGGAAGAGCTCCTTAGATATCTGATATCTATCAGTCCTACTTTTCTCACCATCAACTACTTGATGTGCAGGAATATAGTAGGAGCATCCATAGTTTCATGCTGACGCTGAAGCTCGTTACTCATGGATGCGAGCATGATGCATTGAGCCAACTGTGCATCATCTTGCCACTTTCTAAAAGTAGCAATCTCTTCCTCAAAGGCATTGTCTGCAACCATTACAGGGATAGGCGTATTAAGGACATAAGATAGCTTTTCAGCTATGAGAACTATTCTCAAATTCCTTAACCAATCCGTTTAATTGATTCGTAAATTTAGCATCTAATATGCTTCGCAAATGATAATAATTTTAGACATTGTAAAATTTCAGTAAATAAATTTGTAATTAACAACATTTTAACATACATTCTTTTATTAATTACCAAAATAAATTAGGTCTTGTTTTAAATTGGTATCTCCCACTATTTTTTTCAAACTATATTTCCCTCACTTATATAGTTCGGCAAAATCTAATTAAAGATTTGATAGTGAGAATAAGGATCCCATTTCAAATGTATATAGCCTTGTGGTGACACAACAAATTATATATAAATAAATAGGTAGACAACTTTTGTCAATTACATCAACTATGCAACTCCTTTTCTTTTGCCTCTTAGATTATTTTGATCAAGTGGTGGCACATCCGAATCAAAATTATCCAAGTTAAGTCCGACCTAGCACTCCATATATTCAAAAAAGAAAAATATCATCCTTGTGGTGACACAACAAAACAATATTGTTCAATTTTTTTATAAGCATCAAATGTGATAAATTAACATCTTAAATACTTAATACTTGCCTTGTGGTGACACAAACAAACTCATATTAAATATTTAATACTCTATTAATTTTATCATGCTAGAAGGCGACGTTCGATATTCCAAATATCTTTGAACGCTTAGGACTTAATATAAAAATTGAGGGGTTTGTTATTAATTTGTCTCATCTTGTTTAAGCGCGCATGCATATATATATAAAATACGATCATATTAATTAACATGCGAAGCATGTTTGCATAATATATAATATATATAGTATAAGCATGCACATATAGAATACTATATTCTACCCGGATTGATTATGGACTTTTATTCTAGTTTGGTTCACTAGAGCCACCAAGTGAACCAAAAGGTCAAACCCTAGGGGTGCAAGAAATAATATTTAAATATAACAATTACATTTAAACCCGGGCTCCATTACAAACGGGTCTTCAAGCGCTCCTTGCTCCTTGATCTCCAATTTTTCAAAATTAATTCTAACTATTCCTATTACAAAACTATTTAAAATAAATAGAAACCTTGATCGGCAGCTAAGGGAAGTACATAGGAGGGAGTTAGAATTTACATTAAGAAAAATTAGAGAAGACGCAGTAACGCAGACCCCATTTAATAAAACCCATACATTCATGCATCCAACTAAAATAAAATCCAATCGCATTTGGTCAATAGTCCATAATCAATCCCATTTATTATCATACACATCATCATATGCATCAATAAATAACATTCATCTTATGAATAATAAACATTTAATATATATATTGATATCATTTAATGGGCAAATTTAGTTAGTATAAAATCTATTTTTGAATCAAAATAAACTCCTTTATTTTAATCCAAATTTAAATCAAAATAAAACTATTTTATTTTAATTTATCCAATTTTGAATAAAATAAACTATTTTATTTTAATCAAAATCATTAATCAAAATAAACTCTTTTATTTTAATTAATTATGGAATTCAATTCCATGTAAAAAATTATTAAATGAAACACGGATTATCTTTCCTATTCACAAATAAACTCCTATATTTTGAATAATATGAAATCTTATTTCATATTTAAATAAACTCCTTTATTTAAGGAAACACGGATTTTCTTTCCTATTCACAAATAAACTCCTTTATTTTGAATAATATGAAATCTTATTTCATATCTAAATAAACTCCTTTATTTAAGGAAACATGATTTTCTTTCCTATTCACAAATAAACTCCTTTATTTTGAATAATATGAAATCTTATTTCATATCTAAATAAACTCCTTTATTTAAGGAAAGATCAATTTCAACTCCAATTAGTTATCATGGAATCCAATTCCAACTCTAATTAGTTAGCATGAAATTTAATTTTAAAATTAAAATAAACCTTTTATTTTAATATTAAATTAAACTTTTATTTTAAAATTAAAATAAACATTTTATTTTAATTATAAAATAATTAAGAATAATATATATATATATATATATATATATATATATATAAATATATATATATATATATATATATAATAATTAATATATATATATATATATATATATATATATATATATATATATTATATAAAAAAACGCGTGAATCTGACTTCTTAGATTTCATTTTGAATAATCACCTTGAAACAAATGCGAGTCCTTATTTTGTTACTTGTATCTTTTGTTCCTTCATGTGGAAAACTTTCAAGATGGCTTAATAATAATATATATATATATATATAGATATATATAATGTTTATCCTGTTAACTTTGCAAAAACATGATTGTGAAGTCAAAAAAAAAACGAGAATCCTTGATTTTCCGTAATCAAATGAAAGCCACGAAATCAAATGCGTTCAAGTTGTATCTTATAAATGAAATTAAAATGACCCAGTGAATAAAGAATTTAAGATGGTGAAACACGAAATCTATTTCGCTCTTTTTTTATTTAAATTTTATACAATTAAATTATGCCCAATTAAATTGTTTCTAAACACATATCAATATAATATCAATTAAAACAATTAATAATTCACATAAAGGTTTGGCTCGATACCACCGTTAGGTTTGTAATATTCAAAACGCAATCAAATTGCATAAATAAAGTTTTAAGCGAGATAAATCGAGTTTAAAATTTTACAAACCATATACCCGGATCACCCTTTATGCACAATTATTAATTAAACGAAAAGATAAAGAATAAAATCATACCCTTGAAGATCGAGCTTCCTCAGGTACAAGTTCACCTCCAAATCCTTTCGCGTTCAACTTGAATCCACCGGGGGTTCCTTCTTTTGATCAACGTTAGCCACCCATGTGTTTGGCCTCTAGAGGTGATCCACCAAGGAATAATAAAGATTCAAGAAGAAGGGGTATTGGCTTAAACCCTAGTTTTTCCTATCTCTATAGAAAAAGGGCTTACTCTCCAACAAATTGGAATTATTTCGTATGTTCTAAAAGTCAACCCCCCCACCCATAATAAGACTCCTCTTATTTATAGATGTGGGCAACCCACCTTAACAATTAAGAAATTGGGTTTTATTTAATTAATTAAATTCTTTTAATTAATTAAGCTCTCTAATCTTATTAGGGATAATTAATTAAACTTCTTTAACTAATTTTCCTTCCTAATCCAATTAGGAATAAATGAGAGTACTTATATTAAATTAATTCCTAAACTCTGTTAGAAATTAAAATAATAATAATTGTAATAATATTAATAAGACTCCTCTTATTAATTTATATTTAATATTTCTAAAATATTAAATAATAATATTAAGCTATTTAATTTATTCTATCACCATAGATTAAATTAAATATACTTAACATATTATTACGATTATGCCATTAACTTCTTAAATAATTATTCTTCCTTTTATGGTGTGACCCTTTAGGTTCTCCATATTAAACCTTGTGAATAAATCAATTAGAACAATTCTAATCTTATTTAAATAAATAAATTAAACAATTAATTTATTTAAATAAATAATATTTATTCTACAATAGGGATAAAGCTCCCCAAATGATCAACGACTTTCCGGATAATATAGATTTCAACATTAATCATAAAAGAACATTTGAGTAAATAGTTACCGCATAATTCAATCCTTCAACCATACAATGTCCCAATTAAATATAAGACATGGAATTATCGTCAAGTCTTATTTTATTTAATTATATGTATTTCGATCCTTAAATGCACAACTCAAATAATGCAAATTAGAAACTCCTTTCTAATTTCATTACGCCTTGCCAAGGACTCTTTGGGTTGTCATTTATCGAATCACATAGGACATTTCTCTTCTTTTATTAGAAGTGGTAGATTCTTTATTGATCATACATTATCTCCATATACAACTTATTATACCCAAGCATACCCTTTGATATACCCTAAGGGTCTTAAGGAATAAGTCAAAGTATAACTCATCATACACAAGATACTATGATGATCTCAAGTCCAAGGATCACTTGACTACTATCACTACAGGAATTCCTATCGACAGCAAGTAAAACTCCATTAGGTATTCCTTTTGCGAGCCACGCTCAAGTTGACTTATTCTCTAATAAGTACCTACATACTTGCTTTAGTGTCTCCACACAAATGATCGTGAGATCAATCATCCTCATCCAATGAAAGCAAACAACGATGTACCAATCTATCCGGATTCACTAATCCCCAATTTAGTAATCCAATGATTGGGAACTATTTTAGTTTTAAGCTTTCTAAGAATTTCGATCTCATTAGAATGATCATCATCATTATTCTAAAAGCATTGCTTAAAACTATGGGTTTATCACATATTATAAAAACAAAGATCATGTAGATAATTAAAAAGCCTTTAATAAATTAATACTTTTTATTAATAAATGAATAAGATTGTTACAAAGTATATGCTTTATCATCAAACATGATTGGCTTGTGTGCATACTACTTTCAATTAGATAACATACCATAAGCTGGAAAGTCACTTATGGTCCATATAACCGCTGCCCTAAGGTTGAAATTTGTTTTCTTTGAAACATCCCAAGTCTGTACTCCATCCTCCAATAATACCTTCAACTCGTCTATAAGAGGTCTCAAGTAAACATCTAGGTTCTTTCTAGGACTCTTGGGACCAGGAATCACGAGTGAAAGAAACAAGTACGGCTGTTTCATACACATCCAAGGAGGCAAGTTATACGGAGTAACAATCACAAGCTTGAGAGAGTGTAATAAATTTGAGTGGCCGAAAGGGTTGAAACCATCAGTGGATAATCCAAGCCTCACATTTCTAGGTTCCAATGCAAACCCTGGATGTGCTAAGTTAAAATCTTTCCAAGCCTGCCCATCTGCGAGATGGTTCAGTTTTCCATCTTTGGTTAGAGATTTCACATTCCAAGTCATATGTTTAGCTGTTCTTGAAGACATGTACAATTTTTTGAGCCTTGGTGTAATTGGAAAATACCTTAAAATCTTAAAAGGTATATTCATCTTTTTTGTAGTCACACCCTCTTTATTAGGCGTAAACCGATCATGACTGCAACATGTGCACTTTGTCATCTATTCATTTTCCTTATAAAACAACATGCAATTGTTCGGACATGCATCGATCTTTTGATATCCAAGACCCACCTTCTTCACCATTTTTTTATAATAGTAGTAGTTATTGGGCAATTTTTCACCGACAGGAAACATACACTTAATGGCCCTCAAGAGTGACTCAACACTCATGGCTCATGTTGTGATCAGCCTTGATGTTAAGTAATGTCGCCACTGCAGACAATGTAGTATGCTTCGTGCAACCATGCCACAACGGTTCGCTACCCTCGTCTAACAACTTAAAGAATGCTTTGGCATCAAAATTCATAGGTTTCTCTCTGCCTTGTTCCCAATCAAAATCTGGCCCTACAATATCATGAACCATGTCATTCATACGATGGGTATTGCTTCCTGGATTGTGTACTTGTGCGATGCCACTATCTCTTCTCTGCCCATGTGCCCACCAACATTCTTCGTAATTGTTCATGAACCCAGAAAGAAGTAAATGATAGTTTACTATGTCTCTGTCCATAAAATTTACATTCTTACACTTCAAACAAGGACATCTTATCTTGTTCTGACCATTAACACATTTAGGGTGACTATCGCATAATCTAGAAATACTTGGCAACCAAATTTCTAAATTTCAACAGAAAGCACCTATCTGGGCACTTGACTTTCGTCGTCTCATTCAACTATGGTCTGAATAGAGGGCGATGATACAACGGTGCCTATGTTCACATAAATTATTGTATTCCCTTATTTGAGATTTACAATTCAGCTCAATGCCATTTATGATGCTTATATATACATATAGATGTATATGTACATATATAACATGAGTGTGCATCAAATATGATTATTTGGGAATTGAACAAGGATATATGCCATCACAAATTTCACATATACTCATTGCCTTTATATATTCCAGGGTTCATATCTGAACACAACAAAAACTCTTCTACATATGATAGGACATTAGGTGATGAAAATATCTTGATGGTCAAGTTTGAAGAACAACCAATGGAATTTGAAATGTGTTCTAGAAACTATAATGTTGTGTATATCAAGATTGCAGAAGAAGGCATACTATTAGTCCCTGTGAATACGAATGCATATATGGCGCCCATTTGACTTATATATGAATATTTAGACAGGTATGTATATTTTAGAAACAACTCATTATTTTTATGAACATTAGTAGTGTGATTGAAGTTATGGTGCTTGTGTTTGTGTTTGTACTTTTCATTTTCTTTCTATTCTAAGCTAAGTCATACTTATAGCATACATATTAATAGTGTGTCATTTTCTTTATCTTCTCGATTGTGAATTATGGAAAAACTTCTTTGAACCTTCTTCTTGATTGAATTATGGATAAACTTAATTCCTAGTTATGTTTTTATGTCATACTCATGTTCAAGTTATTGGATTGGTATAAGTATGATCATATATTGCAACCAAGGTTTTGGGTTAAGCCCTAATGTTCAAGTTATATGGCCATTTGACTTGTATATGAAAAAAATTCGGCAGAATCTCCCCTATAATATGGACTATCCACATGCACGAGGGCATGCATACTTGACCAATTTCAGCAAAATATAATCCTAACACATAAAACAGAATGTGCACAACTATAATTCAGGGCATAATTTAGGAGAATCCAATATTAGTAATAACAATAAAAAGCCCAAAAATTGTCCCAATTTTAGCAATATCAACAACAATTTATCTAAATTTTAGCAAAAATATATTCAATAGTAATGACCCATTCAAAATTTTTCCAAATTTCAGCAACTGTTATTCAGTAATAACAACATTACTGAATAAAACACAAATGCTAAATGCTATAAGAACTTCAGGTACCTATTGCCAAGATACCTATTGCCTAACCCCTGTACTTGAACCAAGTAAAGTTCTAAACTAGCCCAAATTAAATTAAACCCAAAAAATTCAGTCAGAAAAACATTCACATCTTCAGAAATTGAACACAAATTAAACCCAAAAAATTTAAGAAAAACACAAATTAAACCCAAAAAATTCAAGAAAATGGCATCTAGAAGAAGAACATCAACACATTCACATCTTCAGAAAAACAAATCAAGGCCATTCAATCATGCATAACAGAAAAATAGATTAATTTAGGGATTAATTAAAGGGGTTACCGGCGGTGGTGAAGGCGTCGGCTGGTCGGTGGTGAAGGCATCGGCGGCAGCGGCAGTCTTCCTCCCTCTTCTCTTCTCCCCTTACTCCCTCTTCTCCCTTTCATCAGTGGATCTCCCTCGTTTTTTTCTTCAGTACTGGTCGAGCAAACTGTTGAAGCTTATTAAGTTTATGAGAATCAGTGACCGCCATCAGCAACCGCGTGCGGTCGCTAATTTTGAATTATGTGGACATATCAGCGACCGGGAGCGGTCGCTCACAGAGAGTGGTCTCCGCGCCAAAGTTTCGCACCAAATTTTAGGAGGGAATTTCATATTAGCGACCGCATGCGGTCGCTGATAGGAACTAGCGACTAGAATCCATCGCGGTCGCAGATAGCGGTCGCTAGTACTATTATCAGCGACCGGATAGGGCGGTCACTGATATTATTGGTCGTAGATAGACCTTTTTCTTGTAGTGCTAATCAAAAACCCTAATTATGATTTGGTAACCCTAATTACCAAAATTATAAATCCTAATTGCTAAATTAGAAAGGATAATTATAATTAGAAAATAATACCCTAATGTTCATGTATAATTAGAAATTAATTTTATTTTAGAAACTAAAATTTTACATTTTTAAAACCCTAATTGCTAAATTTTGCAAATGTTATATGTTAAACCTTAGGGTTAAACCCTAAGGGTTAAACCCTAAGGATTTGTCAAGATTATAATTTGGCCATTAAAATTACAAGCATAATGACCATAATGCCATTTTGAATTCTTTAATGAGCTTACTTATAGATCTAGCTATATATTGAGTTGTTAACCAACTCTTACTAACCCCATGTGACTTAAAAACACTGAAATCAGCCACCTATGCCGGCCAATTCATGCATCTAGCTTATAGTATATATAGATTGGAGAGAGAGAAAAATCAATTGCTAGCTCATTTTGTACCAACTCTCAACCTAAACTCTCTCAAGCTCATAGCTCCAAAATTTATTGTTAAGATCAGTCACAAACCTAGCCCCACTAATACATATAACAAAAATTAGAAGCCAGAAATAGAGATTGATTATCAAGGTATAAAAACTAACCCTTGAAATCTGATCTTGATCAATATGTTAGATGTTAGTTTTTTATGTGTTAAACATGTTGTTAGTAGTGTATAATGATGATCTGGGTTGCTAGATGTTAGATCCATAACATCTAGAGGCTCGAATTTGAAGATTTTAAAAATCTGGAAAAATTTGTTTTGTGTTCTGACAACCGAATGTCAGGCCTGATATCTCTGTGATCTTTAATGAGTTTTGTGTTTTGAAAGTTTGTAGTTGTAGTCTGATATGTGCTCTTTGATCTAAGCTTGAAATCGGGCTTAGATCATATGTAGATTGCAAGTTATGGAAGGTCAAACTGCGTTGACTGACCATAACTTGCAAAGTTTTTAGGTAACCCAGATGTCCCCAGGTCGGTCTAACAACTCATTTATGGGCTTTGATCTTGCAGGTTATACATGTTTTGTAAATGTTGTTATATCAGGATTATAGTATGTTAGATGGACTACAATATCATGCCTTAATATAAACTAAATAATAAACATCTGGGATTTAGCAGCCGGTCAAACTAGCCAGGTCGAACACATTTTCTGTTTTCTAGGTAACCCAGAAAACATTTGAATGTGTTGCCTAACAGGGTTTGACTGGATCTCATCAGCTTGATTTGTTGTTGATATGATAATTTTTTGTAATAGATTTGTAGTACTACATGTGGTCTACAACCTGGAACCCTTAGATCACTTAGACATCAACTGGATTGCAAGTTGTGGAAGCCCAAAGTAGGCTACATGAACTGTTCTTCATTTTTGGGTAACCCAGAAATGAAGAACAGCCTCTGATAGCTACTTTGATGGCTCAGATCTCTTTGGTTATATGTTGTATGAACCTGTTTGTTGTTGGATCTTGTAGTCTTGCATTAGCACTACACAATTTGATCAACAACATGCCTAGAAACACAATACACACTGTTTTAATCTTGGTCAAACATGGTCACTCGATCACTGAACATGAATTTCTGGGTTTATGAAGAACACCTATAACGACGGTTCTATCGCTATAGGTGGTCTTTAGCGACAGTTTATTTATAAAAATTATATTTATATTAAATTATTATAGAAAATTAGTTTTTAATTATTAAAAATACACAATAAATTATTAAAAATTATTTTAAAGTCCTAAAATAAGTTTTTAAGTATATTTCATAAATATTTAATATTTTTTAAATATTAATGGTATTTAATTTATTAAATAGTTATATTAAATAAATTATTTAAAAATGATTTTAATACTTGAAAAATCATTTAAAATTATATTATGGTATAAGAAAATATTTTAAGTTTTTTTAATTACTTTTAATATTTTGTGATGAAATTCATTAATAAATTAATATTAATGATAATTTAGTTATTTAATAAATGAATTAAATAAATAATTAAAAATGATTTTATTATATGAAAAATCATTTTAAATAATAATAAGGTATTTAAAATATTTTAAGTTATAAATATAACTTTCAATATTTAAAGGTAAATTTCAATAATTATTTACTATTAATGATATTAGAGTTATTTAATAATTATATTAAATAAATTAGTTTAAAAATAATTTTAATATTATAAAAATCATTTTAAATAAAAATAAAGTGTTTGAAGATATTTTAAGTTATAAAATATAACTTTTAATATTTAAAGGATCATTTGATTAATAATTTAATATTAATGATATTAATTTAATATTAATGATATTAAATTTATTTAATAATTATATTAAATAAATAGTTTTAAAATAGTTTTATTGATTTAAAATCATTTAAAAGGTTATAAATGAATTAAAAATATTTGAAGTTATAATTAATGACTTTTAATACTTTGATAGATAATGCATTAATATTTTAATATTAATGGTAATTATTTAAAAATGATTTTAATTATTTTTAAAATCATTTAAGGGTAATATTAGTACTTTAAAAGTATTTTAAGTTATTATAAATAACTTTAATATTTTGGCAATGATTTCATTAATAGTTTAATATTAATTAAATGTTAATGATAATAGAATTGTTTAATATTTAAATCATTTAATAATGATTTTGATGTTTGAAAATTCATGATAAATTATAATAAATGTTTTAAAATTATTATAAGTCATTTAAAAATAGTATAGTGATACTTACGAGATATTGAGAGCTACGAATAGAGTCTTTAGACTAGATAATTACTCGATAAAATTTGTTTAAGACAAGCATATTTGTAAATTGATCTGGACTTAGATAATTTGAATGTATTAATGTTTGTTTCTGATTCAATGACTTTTGGATATGTGTGACAAGGTGATTAGGTTATGTGTTGACTATAATAGGCAGTATTATGTGTTACAATATATTATTCTAATCAGTAAAATGATCTTATTACTGATAGGTGGTTATATAAAAGATAAAACCAAGTTGCGAACTGTAAGCAGCGTACCAGGTAAGTATCCTACCTTTGCATTTTCTTTATGCAATGGACATGAGTAAGAAATTTTAGAATTATATTATTATTATACCCGATTATTAACCCTATTATTATATATGTTATATTCAATCATTGATTATCAACATGATACTATATTATAATTCAGATATATATATTCTGTTCGTTAATTTCTAAATATGGTTATTCAAGTGTTCCCACTTGGATAATCATTGTATTTAATCACATGTTAATATATATATATATATATATATATATATACCTATTGATACCAGTATGTATACAATAACAAATAGTCGTCTAAGCTATTTGATCAGCCAGACACAGATTTTGAAACATAGTTGAATATGATAAAACCTTTTTGTATCCAATCAAATTGTTTTGGTTTGGATTCCCGACTAAGTATGAACATCACGAACATGGGAAACTTTTTATGCACCCAAGGTGAACAGAGTGAACGATAACATCGTTCTTGCATGTAGTATTGATCAATCTGAGGTACAATGAAATTTGATCACCCCCGTGCCCTTAAGTTATGACGGTTTGCAGATGAATTTCTGTTTAACCTTTTTGAAAATAGAAAACAATGTTCATAGTATGTCACCTTAACCCTATATATAGTCAGTACATAGTTTGAAAGATTTGATAGAGGGTTGTTATGTTATTATTATCGGTTCATATTACTTCACAACTATTGATTTGTTGTAGAAGGGTAGTACAAAGAAAACATTTAATTATTTCAGCTAATATTTATAATTGTTAATACTATTTGGGCACTCAAATGCTCATCTTTGCTTAATTTAAATGTTTTCAGCTAAATGTGAAGAACCAGAAGGCTCATGCAGAAACAAAGGAAAAGGAAAGGTAACCAAATAAGATTTATGGTAGTTTATGTAATAGTTTGATATTATTAAGATAATGATATATATTATCTATCATGCTATGTAATGAATGTAATAAAGGTTACGTACTTGGGAGCTAGACTCTGATAACTATGTAAATTAAGTTTGCTATTTATATTATTGTTATTATTATTAGTATTATTCTGCTCATAGAAATGGTATCGTGAAGCACCGAGTTCGGGTTTCAAGTACCTAAATTTGGGGGCTTTATAGGGGATTTTTATGAAGTATTTGTTGTAAATTTGGCTTATTATATGGACCCCCACTTATCCATTTTTCAAAATAATCGGGAGAAGTTATCTCAGTTTTGTTATATATATATATATTGTGACGCCCCCAAAATAGGTTCACACAACCCATTTTGATACACCAAATACATGGTACAGAAAAGAACTACAAACTTCATTATTACAATTGTCGTGAAAAATACGAGAACACATATATTATGAGTTTTAATATAAATATTGTCTGATAGACAATATCCAAATTCAAATAATGTCCTCATTATAATTATTGATACACTATTTTACAAAATAGTGAGGACTTCTATAACAACTGTCTTGAACCATCACTCCACACCCCGACTAGTTCCCGCTATATTCTCGCCTCCTGAGAAGAAAAATAGAATAAAAACGAAAAAGGATGAGCTCAACTAGCCCAGTAAAGAATATTATGACTAAGATAAGGCAGAATAAATTATCCTTAGTCCTCAATATGGAAAAATTTGATAGAATACAATAGACAACAATTTTTTGATCAACAACTATAGCGGAAACAACAATCCATTAGAAGAGTCAAGTAGAGTATGATGTCTACTATCTTCCATGATTTAAAAGTCCATCATCAATATTTTATCCCTATAACATCGATCAATATTTATTTCTAATCAACGAATTATCTATGCACTACGGGCCAAAGATAATCATTTGTATCACCGGTGGTCATGATCATGCCAAACACCTCTCCATCTTTTCAATACGGGCCAAAGATATCAATCAATAACTCATCTTTGCACTACGGGCCAAAGATCTTCATCAATCAACAGTTCATCTTTGCACTACAGGCCAAAGATAACTTTTAACATAATTTAAGTATGAGAATTATGATAATAAGAATAAATCAAATGACACCATAACATGGATTGAATTTCAAGAAACTTGGAAGAAGAAAGAAGAATTTTTTTTCGTGAATAGTACCCGTGAACAGTACTTGTGAATAGTACTATATGTATGAACAATACATTATGAACAGTGCGCATGAACAATACCCAGTCATGAAAATTTTTAAATTCAATAAAAAAGTTTAGACCAATATTCTTGTGAAATGATATTTGATGAAGCGAAATTTTTAATCATTTCAAGAATTATAGAAACAATACTTACCATAGTAAGTTTCAAAATTAGAAATACGAGATGAAATAATATCGCTTACGTAATATGTATTATGAAAGAAAATGATATTTCTTATGAATATGGAAGAAAATAATATCATTTATGAGTATTGAAAGAAAATAAACTCTTTAACGAAAAAAATAATATTTTTTACCATAATAAAAAATTGGAGACTGCACTAGTGTAATAGTAGAATACTCTTCTTTTTTCTCTCTTATTCTCTTTATACTTTCTCTCTCTATAGCTTTAGTGAATTGGTGAGAAATAATGAAGAAATGAGTTTCTATTTATAGGCTTGGCAGTGTAACGGTAAAATAGTGTTTTCTTCATAATTTATGACATCATCGCTTACATCATCGATTATAAGACATCATTGCTTACCTCATCGTTCCGATTACATCATTGCTTACATCATAAGAATTCAAATTCAATTTGTTCTCTTCCACCTCATTTTACTTTTATACCATGGATTTATTATAATAATGTTACCATACAAATTATAAAAATCATACTATAATATAATCACATCATAATACTATAATGTAATATTATAATAATATATTTGAATGAATTATTTTATCAAAAAAGGTAAAATATCAACTTTCAACAAATGTCACATGCTAAAAATTCCTCCGTTTATATCAAAATTTAAAGAAATAATTACTTACCAAATCATCAACTATTTACAATTCTTCAATAATTATTTCGAATTAATATTATAGATTCACATTACTGATAACCAGATAGTTCCTAAGAAAGAGGGGGCTTTCGGATAAGGATTTCTCCTTACTAGCACACAATTATATGACCTAACCCCTTTCCTCGACAGAACTTTCTAGACATTATTAATAATGCTTTCCAATAATATTAATTCAATAATATGATTTACTGTGTCGTGATGATTATTAAATCAATAATGCAAAATACTATTCAATTATCACTGTAGCAATTATTGCACCAATAATATGAAAGACTGTGCAATTTTACAGTATCAATTATTGAGTGACTTCTTACATAAGAATCAATAATCAGAAATACTGTGCAATACCGTGTGCCACTGTTCAACCACGTGTATTACTATACATTTATCATCACGTATTTTAACAGTTTTTAATGGTAAAAGTTTTGTCACTATTTTTATAAAAATGTTATTACTGTCGCTTTCTATATCCGACAGTTATTCCGTTATGTGGTC
The DNA here is from genome assembly GCA_020205615.1 of Panax quinquefolius. Taxonomy (NCBI): domain Eukaryota; kingdom Viridiplantae; phylum Streptophyta; class Magnoliopsida; order Apiales; family Araliaceae; genus Panax; species Panax quinquefolius. Next base: position 59,225,901 of record CM035168.1, read on the forward strand.
CACCAATGATTTCGCCGTCGTACAGATATTCTCGACAAAAAGAATATTCCCTGACCAAAATGAATATTCCCCAACAAAATGAATATTTTATGACCACTTGTTTATTTTGCAAAATTTAAACATTTCACCCATAACTAAAGCATTATAGCCAATCAACACCTTATTATTCAAAAATAATAATTAGAGAAATTAAATCTTTATTCATAAAAAGTTGGGGTCTTATAACCTCCCCATATTATGAAATTTTGTCCTCGAAATTAATGTACGTACCTGGTAAGTTGAAGAGATAAGGATACCTTGTTTTTATATCTGATTCTAACTCCCAGGTCATTTCCTCAATATCATGGTTTCTCCATAAAACTTTGACTTGAGGTATAACATTTGAGCGTAAAATATGTTCTTTCTTATCCAAGATTTTAACATGTTCCTCTTTATACCTTAAATCCTCTACTATCCCGTCTGGTTCTAACTCAATAATGTCGTTCGGGTCTTTAACATGTTTACGTAGCATGGATATGTGGAAAACATTATGAACACAAGACATAATTGCTAGTAAAGTGAGTATATATGCCACAGTTCCTACTCGGTCAAGGATTTCAAATGGTCCAATGAATCATGGGTTGAGCTTCCCTCTCTTCCCAAATCTTGTAACTCCTTTCCATGGAGCAACACGTAATAATACATGGTCTCCGACATTGAAATCCACGTCTCTTCAATAAAGATCAGCATAACTCTTTTGTCAATCTTGTGAGGTTTGTATACGTTGTCGGATCATTTGAATCCTTTTTGTAGTCATGCGTACCAATTCTCGTCCCAATAATGTTGCTTCACCTACCTCGTCCCAGCATACTAGAGAGCGGCACTTTCGCCCATACAATTCCTCAAATGGAGCCATGCCTATACTTGCTTGATAACCGTCGTTGTAGGAGAATTCTACCAATGGAAAGTACTTGTCCCAACTTTCTTTGAAGTCTAGAACGCAGAGTCTCAATAGATATTTAAAAGTTTGAATAGTCCTTTCTGATTGCCAGTCCGTTTGAGGATGATATGCAGAACTAAATCATAAATCAGTGACCAAAGCCTTCTATAAACTAACCCAAAATCGTGAAGTGAATCTTGGGTCTCGATCAGAAACTATGGATACTGGCATGCCATGCAATCTCACAATCTCATTTATTTACATACGAGCAAGACGTTTAAGTGAATAAGTTTTCTGTATAGGCAAAAAATGAGCAGACTTGGTTAATCTATCGACAATGACCCAAATTACATCTATGCCTTGAGAAACCTTGGGAAGACAAGTAACGAAATCCATTTTAATGTGCTCCTACTTCCATTATGGAATCTCAAGTGGTTGCAATGGACCTTTTGGTACTTGATGCTCCGGCTTGACACGTTGACAAGTAAAACATCTTGAGATAAACTCTGCGATCTCTCGCTTCATATTTCTCCACCAAAATGTATGTCGAAGATCACGATACGTTTTAGTACTTCCAAGATGGATTGCAAATGGTGTGTTGTGTGCCTCCATCATGATTTTGGACTTCAAATCAGAATCGTTAAGAACACAAAGTCTGGAGTTAACTCAAAGTATTTCTTCTTCATCGATTCTTGCTTCTAGAATAGACCCTTCTTGTACTTTCTTCTTCATACGCATCAGCTCTGGGTTTGTGGCTTGAGCAGCTTTAACTTTATCAATTAAAGTTGGTTCTACTCGTATATTTGCCATCATCACGTGGATCCCTGGAGTCTTTAACTCTATTTCCATCCTTTGTAAGTTATCCAAAATAGGTCTTTGTGTTAACAACATCGCACTCGTACCCGCATATGATTTTTTACTCAATACGTCAGCTACTACGTATGATGAATACTTTTTGAAAAATACTTGTTGAATAATTCTTGGAACCTCTCCCAAGTCATCTTAAGTACGGACGGATGGGTACGTTTTACAGATTCACACCAGTAATGTGATGCCCCCAAAACAGGTGGAATAACAAAGAATGGAATAACAGAAGAATTCACCATGCGTGCGTAATCCGCACAGACAGGTTATTCCAACAGAATAATAAAGAATGGAATAACAGAAGAATTCACCAGGCGTGCGTAATCCGCATGCAGACAGGTTATTCCAACATAATAATAAAGAATGAAATAACAGAAGAATTCACCAGGCGTGTGTAATCCACACGCATGAGTTATTCCAACTGAATAATAAACAATGGAATAACAGAAGAATTCACCAGGCGTGCGTAATCCACACAGATAGGTTATTCCAACAGAATAATAAAGAATGGAATAATAGAAGAATTCACCAGGCGTGCGTAATCTGCATAGACAGGTTATTCCAACATAATAATAAAGAATGGAATAATAAAAGAATTCACCAGGCGTGCATAATCCGCACAGACAGGTTATTCCAACAGAATAATAAAGAATAGAATAACAACCCTTACGAGTATTGAAAGAAATAACTCTCTTCATGAATACGAAAGAAATAATACCCCATACCTCAGAAAAAGACTAGATACTGGAGTAGTGAGGTAACAGACTTCTCTTCTTCTTTCTCTCTATAATTTCTCTCTATAATAATTGCTCTATAGCTTTAGTGAATTTGTGAGAAGTGAAGGAAGAATGAGCTTCTATTTATACAAAAATATAGTTTTGATAATTACACGTTTTGGGGCTTGAAATATTACAGTATAATACCTCCCTCTTTTTCTTCATTTTTTATTTAGCCCTGCAAGTTTTATCAAACTTGCACCACCTCCCCTAATAGTAAATCATGTGAATCAATAGTAAATTATGTGACTCAATAGTTCTAAACATGTGAAAAAATTAATTATAGTATAGTACCTTCAACTATACCTCCATTTTCAATTTAGTCATGCAAGTATTATCAATCTTGCACCAACTCCCCTAATAGTAAATCATGTGAATCAATAGTACACAAATGTGAACACATAGTTATAAGCATGTGAATTAATAGCAATTAATTGCTCATTTATCCGGTTAATTACATGATTGGTCAATATAACCTCCAGACATCAATTATTATCGAAATAAATGTCGAATTTCACTAACACTAATAATTCCAACACAATGGAATTATCAATTTCATCTTTAATCAACACGAACTTATTCATTATTAATATTATAATTCACAATATTTAACAACCAGGTCGTTCCCACGAAAGAGGGGGCTTTCTGATAAGGATTTCTCCTTATTGGCTCGCAATTAGTTGACCAAACCTCTCCTTGATAGAACTTCTAGACATTGTCAATATTGCAAATAATAATATGAATAACTTTGCCGTCTCAATTATTGATTTAATAATATAACATATTATGCGAGATGATCTTTGTGATAATAATTAAATCAATAATATGAGAGATATGATCTTCGCAATTATCAGTAGTAATAATTAAGTATAATCGAGTGACTTTTACGTAAGCATCAATAATCAATACCGTGTGCTACTATGCAACCACGCATATTATTTTATTTTTACTACCGGGTAGTTCAACAGTTTTAACGATAACAGTTTCGGCTTTTTTTTATAAAAAGATAATTTTGTCGTTTTCTAACTACGACAATACTTCTATTGTGGGGTCCACCAATGATTGTGTCGTCGTACGAATATTCCCCGATAAAAAGAATATTCCCCGACCAATCGAATATTATATAAGAACTTGCTTACTTTGCAAAATTTATAAATATTACCAAAAACTATTATATCAAATCCACATCATAATATTTAAAAAAATATTTTAAGAAATTCAAATATTTATTCATAAAATTTGGGGTTTCACAATCTCCACTCCTTATGAAATTTCTCCCTCGAAATTTACGTACGTACCTAGTATGCCGAAGAGGTGATGATACCTCGTCAGATTCTAACTCTTGAGGTATAACCTTTGAGTGTTGAATATAATCCTTCTTATCCAAGATTTTAACATGTGTCTCCTAATATATTAAATCTTCCACTATCTGGTCCGGTTCTAATTCAATAATGTTGTTCGGGTCTTCCACATATTTACGTAACATCGATACGTGAAAAATGTTATGAACACGCGACATAATTGGCGATAAAACGAGTCTATAGGCCACAGTTCCTACTCCATTGAGGATTTCAAATGGGCCAATTAAATCGAGGGTTGAGATAATGCCTTTTTGAACATTCTTCTTCACATTCATCAGATTCGGGTGTGTAGCTTGAGCGGCTTTAACTTTATCAATTAAAGTCGATTCTACTCGTATATTCGCTATCTTCACGTGGGTCCCTAGAGTCTTTAACTCTATCTTCATTATTTGTAAGTTATACGAAATGGGTTTTTATGTTAACAACATCGCACTCGTAAACGCATACGATCTTCTGCTCAACACGTCAGCTACCACATTCCCTCTTCCACGATGATATTGAATGGTATGATCGTAATCTTCAACAGTTCAAGCCAATGTCTTTGGCGCATAATACGTTCGTTTTGGTTGAAGAAATATTTAAGGGTTTTAGAAATGGGTTTTGTACTGGGGTCAATACAAAATTCGATTTCACGCTCTGGGGGTAAGCCAAGAAGTCTTCAAGAATAAGTCAGGAAATTTATTAACGATAGAAATATCATTTAAAAACTGTGACTCTCATCCAAGACTTGGATAGTACGTCACATTGATACCTATCAACTTGCCACCGTTATTCACAACGTCCCCTACAGAAAGTTCGGCTTCGGTGCATTTCACACAAAGAAGTCAACAACGAAAAGATCGGGGCTCTTTACTTATAGCTTGATATGATAATGATTGACTTTAGTGGTTTGGTTGCTTGAATTCGCATAATAGGTTGGTTAGGAATATGAAAGCTAACAACCTTACGAAAAGCATGATGAGTAGTTAACCAATCGATTCCTAAAATCACATCAAAGGCAAGTATTTTCAAAGAGATAAGATCGACAGGTAACGTGAAAGTATCGATTTGAATCAACAAGATTTATAAATAGTGGGTGTAATGAAGGTTTCTCCTAACGAAGTTTCAACCGATAAGTCAAAGTCTAATTTATCCCGAGTTAAATTTAAACGTTGAGCACAAGTAAGAGAGATAAAAGAATGGGTAGAACCGGTATCTAATAACGCATAGACTTCACAAGAATTTTTAATTAACTAACCCGTGCTAACGTCGTTCGATTTACTCGCTTTTTGAAAAGTCACGAAAAACGCTCTTCCTAAAACCACCGACTTTGTTTTGTCCGTATCCGCCTTTGGTGCCACCGTCCCAGCTAGACTTGACTTTGGTACACGATAAAATTGGGCTAGGTGACCTTCTTTTCCACAATTGTAACATGCTTTGGACTGCTGCGTATAGTTTGGACTGATGTGTCCCTCCCCTCCGCATTTGTAACATACGACCAGCGGTCGTTCTCCTTCCTTAACAACAGGTGATGGTGCTGACGTCTTTCCATCGTTGTTGAACCTTCTCTTCTTGAAATTTCCACTCCTATTATCTTGGCATTGATTACCACCGAAGTGGTAACCATTCTTGGCATTATAATTTCCCCCACGATGGTTATCATTGTTCCGATGACCGTTGCCACCGGTACGATTATTATCGTGTTGTTGGTCATTGCCTTTTGGTTGTGCTGACTCATTATCGCTCTCCAATAACTAAGCCCTATTCACAACATTTGAATATAAACAAAGTTTGTGAGAAATGAGGTATTGACGTATATCGGGTTTCAAACCTCTTAGAAACATTCGAGTCATTCACTCCTCATTATCGACCAAATGGGATGTAAACCAGGATAAGTCCGCAAATTTAGCCTCGTATTGCGACACGGTCATATTGTTTTGCTCCAACTTGATAAACTCCACCTCCTTCATGTGACGAATAATTTTGGGAAAGTACTTGTCATTGAACAACTCTTGGAACTTCTCCCAAGACATCTTGAGTGTGTCAGGCTGGGTACGTTTTACAGATTCCCACTAGTAATCTGCCTCTTCACGCAACATAAAGGTGGCAAAGGGAACCTTTTGCTCCTCGGAGCATCCCAAGACATCAAATATCTTGGTGATCTGCTTTAACCACGTCTCTGCCTTAAGTGGTTCTGGCTTTTCTAAAAACTCTGGTGGTCTCAGCTCCTTGAACTGCTTAGCGGTGACCACCCGAGAGTTACCAGTGTTTCCACCTGTATTTTGAACACGAGTCTCTCTCGCCTGATGTTGCATGAATTGGATAAATCCTCTGAACATCTCATCGTTCATCATATGTTCGGTGTTGTTATTTACCTGAGGATTATTGTCATCTTGTTGCACATTATCTTGGGTATTGATCGTTGGTGACTCAACGGTCTCATGTGCTTCATTGCTTATCTCAACATTTTCAGATTCCATTCTCAAACACTGTCGCAAAATAAGGGTTAATTAACATATCACATATTATCCCTATACTCTGACTGACCAATTAAATACCAAATAAACTTAGGTAGGTCATATTAGCGAAGGAATTCCCCGTCTCTCCCATCCTAGTTCTTGTCTCACATCTCAGCCAGGGATCATATCTCTAAGCTTTGATACCAACTGTGACGCCCCCAAAACAGGTATACATCACCCATCTTGAGTCGCCAAATACATGGTACAAAATCAAATACAAACTTAATTATACAACTGTCGTGTACAATACGACAAAACATAGCTGAGAGTTTAAACAAGAATACCGCCTTCTAGACAATATCCACTCTCAATGGAGTCCTCATTATAATTATTATCACACTATTTCATAGAATAGTGAGGACTATTAAAGCCACTTATCCTAGACCATCACTCCATTTCTCGACTCATCCCAGGTATATTCTCATTTCCTGAAGAGAACAATGAAAGAAAATGGTGAGCTCAACTAGCACAGTAAGAAATATTATGACTAAGATAATGCAGAATAAATTATCTTTAGCCTTCAACAGTATAACAACTGATAGAATACAATAAATATCAAGTTTTAGATCAACAACTGCAGCGAAAATATCTTCTATGATTTAAAAAGTTTTTCATAAAGTTTATCGCTAAGACTCATCTTAATAAATAAACCATATCATCTATTCTTCCCTGCACTATGGGCCAAGGATATTCATTAAATCATCAATGGTCATGACTATACCAAATAATCCCTGGTCATAATCATACCAAAAACTGTCCATCAATGCACTAATGAGCCATCGAGGACTTTTACCACATCATTTAAGCACATTACGGCCATGATTATACCGAATAATCCCTGATCATAATCATACCAAGTCCATCTATGCACGTAAGCCAAAGATGACTTTCATCACAATATAAGAATGAGGATGATGACAATGACATAATAATTCAATAAAACAAGTTCAAGGATAAATTTTAAAGATTTATAATTTAATTCATCCAGAAATCAATAACGTCCAATTTGTCAACAAGATACTGCTTTGTGGAGTAAAATTCAAGAATGCTCAGAAGAATATTTTCATGAAAAGATACTAGATGAAACACAAATATCCAGGATATTCTACTAATTTCATGGAGTATAGAAGCCAAAACTTTAACCAACTGAGTATAATAGAACATATGAAAGTATAAATTGATTTTTGCCCGCCATACGTTAATCCACATAGGCAGATAATTTCCACAATTTAATAAGGAATGAATACGAAGGATCATTCACCATGCATGCGGTAATCCACATAGATAGGTTATTCCAACAGAATAATAAAGAATGAAATAAAAGACAAATTCACCAAGAATGCGGTAGTCCGCGTAGACAGGTTATTCCAACAGAATAATAAAGAATGGAATAATAGAAGAATTCACCATGCGTGCGAAATCCGCACAGACAGGTTATTCCAACAGAATAATAAAGAATGGAATAACAGAAGAATTCAACAAGCATGCGTAATCCGCACAGACAGGTTATTCCAACAGAATAATAAAGAATGAAATAACAGAATAATTCACCAAAGGCGTGCGTAATCCGCACAGACAGGTTATTCCAACAGAATAATAAAGAGTGGAATAACAGAAGAATTCACCAGGCGTGCGTAATCCGTACAGACATGTTATTATAACTTAATAATAACGAATGGAATAATAGAAGAATTCATCAGGCGTGCGTAATCTGCACAGATTGGTTATTCCATCAGAATAATAAAGAATGAAATAACAGAAGAATTCACCAAGCGTGCATAATCCGTACAAAAAGGTTATTCCAACAGAATAATAAAGAATGGAACAACAACCCTTACGAGTATTGAAAAAATAACTCTCTTCATGAATAAGAAAGAAATAATACCCCTTACCTCAGAAGAAGACTGGATACTGGAGTAGTACGTCCCACTTTTTCTCTTCTTCTTTTTCTCTATAATTTCTCTCTATAATAATTGCTCTATAGCTTTAGTGAATTGGTGAGAAATGAAGGAAGAATAAGTTCTATTTATAGGAAAATATAGTTTCGATAATTGCACGTTTTGGGGCTCGAAATATTACAGTATAATACCTCCCACTTTTTCTTCATTTTTAATTTAGTTCTGCAAGTTTTATCAAACTTGCACCACCTCCCCTAATAGTAAATCATGTGAATCAATAGTAAATCATATGACTCAATAGTTCTAAACATGTGAAAAAATTAATTATAGTATAGTACGTTCAACTATACCTCTATTTTTAATTTAGTCATGCAAGTATTATCAATCTTGCACCAACTCCCCTAATAGTAAATCATGTGAATCAATAGTACACAAATGTGAATACATAGTTATAAGCGTATGAATTAATTACAATTAATTGCTCATTTATCCGGTTAATTACTCGATTGGTCAATATAACCTCCAGACATCAATTATTATCGAAATAAATGTCGATTTTCACTAACACTAATAATTCTAACACAATGGAACTATCAATTTCATCTTTAATCAACACTAACTTATTTATCGTTAATATTATAGTTCATAATATTTAACAACCAGGTCGTTCCCAGGAAAGAGAGGGCTTTCCAATAAGGATTTTTCCTTATTGGCGCGCAATTAGGTGACCAAACCTCTCCTTGACAGAACTTCTAGACATTGTTAGTATTGCAAATAATAATATGAATAACTTTACCATCTCAATTATCTATTTAATAATATAACATATTATGCAGATGATACTGTGACAATAATTAAATCAATAATATGAGAGATATGATGCAACAATTACTGTAGCAATAATTGAGTATAACTAAGTGACTTCGTACGTAAGCATCAATAATCAATACCGTGTGCTACTATGCAACCACACGTATTACTGTACTTTTACAATCGGGTAGTTCAACAGTTTTAACGGTAACACTTTCTCCATTTTTTTATGAAAAGATAATTCTGTCATTTTCTAACTACGACAATACTTTCGTTGTGGGGTCCACCAATGATTGTACCATCGTACAAATATTCCCCGATAAAAGAATAATATTCGACCACTCGAATATTATATAACAACTTGCTTACTTTGCAAAATTTATAAATATTACCCACAACTATTATATCAAATCCACACCATAATATTCAAAAAAATATTTCGAGAAATTTAAATCTTTATTCATAAAATTTGGGGTCTCACAAGTAATCTGCCTCTCCGCGCAACATGAAGGTGGCAAATGGAACCTTTTGTTCTTTAGTGCATCCCAATACATCATATATCTTGGTAATATGTTTAATCCATACCTTTGCCTTCAATAACTCTAGCTTTCCTAAAAACTATGGCAGTCCCAACTCCTTGAATTGTTTAGCAGTGACCAATCGTGAGTTATAATTATTTCCACTTGTATTTGGAACAGGAGTCTCTCTCGTCTGGTTTTGCATGAATTATATAAAGCTCCTAAACATCTCATCATTCATCATTTGGTTGGTGTTGTTGTTTATAGGAGGAGTATTGCCTTCCTACTGCACATTATCCTGGTTATTGATTACCGGTGTCTCAACGGTCTCATGTGCTCCATTGCTCATCTTAAAATTTACAGATGTCATTCTCAAATACTGCCACAAAACAAGGGTTAATTAAAGAAATTGACATGCCACATAATATCCCTATATTCTGACCGACCAAATAAATAAGCTTAGGTAGGACACACTAGTGAAGGATTTACTAGTTTCTCCCCTCCTAGTTCCAATCCCAGATCTCCACCAGAGATCATATCCCTAAGCTCTGATACCAACTGTGATGCCCCCAAAATAGGTCCACACAACCTATTTTAAGTCACCAAATACATGGTACATAAAATATCTACAAACTTCATTATTAGAATTGTCGTGCGAAATATGACAACACATATACTATGAGTTTTAATACAAATATTATCATATAGACAATATCCAAACTCAAATAAAGTCTTCATTATAATTATTGATACACTGTTTTACAAAATAGTAAAAACTGCTATAACAACTATCTTGAACCATCACTTAACACCCTGGCTAGTTCCCGCTATATTCTCGTCTCCTGAGAAGAAAAATGGAACAAAAAGGAAAAGGATGAGCTCAACTAGCCCAATAAAGAATATTATGACTAAGATAACGAAGAATAAATTATCCTTAGTCCCCACTAGGGAAAAATCTGATAGAATACAATAGACAACAATTTTTAGATCAACAATTGTAGCAGAAATAACAATCCATTAGAAGAGTTAAGTAGAGCATGATATCTACTATCTTCCATAATTTAAAAGTCCATCATTAATATTTTATCCCTGTAACATCAATCAATATTTATTTCCAATCAATGAGTTATCTATGCACTACGGGCCAAAGATAATCGTTTGTATCATCGGTGGTCATGATCATGCAAAACACCTGTCCATCTTTGCCCCACGAGCCAAAGATATCAATCAACAGCTCATCTTTGCACTACGGGCCAAAGATATTCTTCAATCAACAGTTCATCTTTGCCCTACGGGCCAAAGTTAACTTTCAACATAATTTAAGTCTTAGAATTATGATAATAAGAATAAATTAAATGAGACCATAACATGGATTCAATTTCAAGAATAAGGGTCACAACAGATAACTTGGACGAAAAAAGAAGATTTGTTTTCCATGAATAGTATCCGTGTACAGTACTTGTGAATATTATCGTATGTATGAACAGTACCGTATGAATAGTGCCCATGAACAGTACCCAGTCATGAAAATTTTTAAAGTCAATAAAAATGTTTAGACCAATATTCCTGTGAAATAATATTTAATGAAGCGAAATTGCTAATCATTTCAGGAATTATAGAAGCAATACTTACCATAGTAAGTTTTAAATTTAGGAATACGAGATGAAATAATATTGCTTACGTAATATGGAGTATGAAAGAAAATGATATTCCTTACGAATATGGAAGGAAATAATATCATTTATGAGTATTAAAAGAAAATAACCTCTTTTACCGAAAAAAATAATATTCTTTACCTTAATAAAAATTTAGAGACTGCACTAGTGTAATAGCAGAATACTCTTCTTCTTTCTCTCTTATTCTCTCTATACTTTTTCTCTCTATAGCATTAGTGAATTGGTGAGAAATAATGAAGAAATGAGCTTCTATTTAAGAGTAAAATAGTCTTTTTGCCATAATTTATGACATCATCGCTTACATCATCGAACATAAGACATCATTGCTTACCTCATTATTCCGATGACATCATTACTTACCTCATCGTTCTGATGACATCATTGTTTACATTATAAAAATTCAAATTCAATTTGTTCTCTTCCACTCATTTTACTTTTATACCATGAATTTACTATAATAATGTTATCATTCAAATTATAAAAATCATACTATAATATAATCACATCATACTACTATAATGTAATATTATAATAATATATTTGAATGAATTATTTTATCGGAAAAGATAAAATACCAACTTTCAACAAATGTCACATGCTAAAAATTCCTCTGTTTATATCAAAATTTAAAGTAATAATTACTTACCAAATCATCAACTATTTACAATTCTTCAATAATTATTTCGAATTAATATTTTAGATTCACAATACTGATAACCAGGTCGTTCCCAAGAAATAGGGGGCTTTCCGATAAGGATTTCTCCTTACTGGCGCGCAATTATATGACCTAACCCCTTTCCTCGACAGAACTTTCTAGACATTATCAATAATGATATCCAATAATATTAATTCAATAATATAATTTACTGTGTCATGACAATTATTGAATCAATAATGCAAAATACAATTCAATTATCATTGTAGCAATTATTGCACCAATAATATAAAAGACAATGCAATTTTACTATATCAATTATTGAGTGACTTCTTACGTAAGAATCAATAATCAGAAATACTATTAAATACCGTGTGCCACTGTGTAACCACGCATATTACTGTACTTTTATTACCAGGTATTTCAACAGTTTTTAATGGTTAAATTTTTGCCGTTATTTTTATAAAAAGGTTATTTCTATCGCTTTCTATATCTGACAATTATTCCGTTATGTGGTCCACCAATGATTGCGCCGTCGTACGGATATTCCCGATAAAAAAATATTCCCCGACAAAAACAAATGTTCCCCGACAAAACAAATATTTTATAACCACTTGTTTACTTTATAAAATGTGCACATTTCACCCATAACCACGCGGGTCAGTGACAGATCTAGGTCTGAACCAAAGAAACTCACGAATTCTTAGAGAACAGAACCCCTCCTTCTCTCTTATTCTTCCAATTCCTACAGATCAAAAACCCTCTCTTCCATTCGAACCCATCCCGTTCTGCCATTCGAACCCATTTGAAAACCCTCTCTTCTATTCGCGAAGTCGCCGAACATAGAACAGAACAAAATTGTAAGGTAGATTCGCGAAGTCGCCGACATAGAACAGAACAAAGCCCCTTTGAAGCTAGGGTTTGAAAATCGTAAGGTCAGTGAGATTATCTCTCCTAAAATTTCTAATATCACCAAACTTTGATAGTTTTAAATAGAGTTTTTCTCAATATTTTTTTAATTAGAGTTGTTTATTGGATTGTGGCTGATAGCCTTGTATCTCTGTGTTTTTTTTTTTGCATTTTGGGTGTCTACTACGAAGAAAGTTAATATACATATCAAATTTTTTTTTAGACCAAATCATTTTGGAGTATTGTATATTTTTACAATTTTATCATATTTTTACAATTTTATCATATTCACAATTTTCATTATAGATTTTTCAACTAACATTTCGTTTTTCATTTCAGGAATATCACTATAACTTTCATTAACATGTTGGGCTTGTCTATTAGACTATGGTAGACTGCAATTATGATAACAGTAAGTAAGTTAAAGGGCATTTGTTATCACATTCGCTTATTTGCAAATTTGAGGTTCACTGGGATTGTCACTTGAAAAACCAAAAAAAATCCTTAAATCAATATTGTTATAGGTTCTAGTTTCTTGAGCTGCAGACTTTGGCAGATATAATTGTGCATACATACTTTACTCAACAGTGATGCCTTCTTTTATTTGCTTTTGTGTTTCCTGTTACTTAATCACTAAAGAATTCATTCATTCGTATATTCTTGCACATGCTCTTTTTGAAGACTGAGCATTATTTGTTTCCTCGATTCAGAGTGTTTATTTGAATGTGTTTTTCTCAGTGGCTGCAAAGTACAGTATTCCAGTGTGGTTTGACCCTGTATCAGTGACAAAATCCAAAAGAATTGTTTCAGTTGCCGAGTATGTGAGTGCTATAATTTTCTCATAAGATTTATCCTTAATCAGAGTGTAATCCTCAGTTGCCAAGGATCATGTTCATCCTGAAGATAAAGCCATTACAGCAACACATCATGTATTTTTTATGTAACTTTGAGGATGTGATTTTGGATGTAATTAGATGAATTTGGATATTAGACTATGTATTTTGTTACTTTTGTATGACATTGCTTTGCTTGGAATGTACCAATATTTTGCTTTGCTTGGAATGTACCAATACATTGCTTTTATAATTATCAGGACATGTGAGCACCAGACTTCTCTTGTTCTGCCACAAGGATAAACATCTCAAGGCGCTGGTCAATAAACTGATCTTCAATCTATAAATGACCACAAAACTCAGTCTATACAATGTGCATGTTGAGAACCCTTCTATTCTATTTTATTCTCTTCATTCCATATTATCCAAACATTAGTACAACTCTGATACATCTATACAATGTGCATGTGGGTTTATAGACAGGGTTTCTATTTTCTTTTGAAAAACCGTTATCATCTATCTTAACCAAAATTTCAAGCTGACCTCTACACGAAATAACCAAACAAATTGCAGGGACAAGCTTCAACTTTTGGCTACCTGATTGAATTTGTATAAATAAAAAAAAAATCACCAATGATTCACTAGCATGATGTAGACATCCCTAATAAGCAAACCACTATACATTACAGTAATAAGATGACAATTCATTAGATTACAAACAACAGCTTTCATTACAATAGTTCCATTACAAAGCAACTACAACTTGTAATTTAATTACATTAAACAATTTCATTACAACACAACTCGACTACATTAAAAACAACAAAAACCACAACATGAAAGCAAAAAGAAAAATCGAGTACACCATTTTTTTCTTCAGTCTTTCATTCTTCAATGCCATCTCCTCAATTTTTTCCACCAGCTCTTGATTTTTCTTTTCTACAATAGTTTTGTCGGTACTGCAATATTAATACAAACAAATTTCAATAGACAATACCCTTTGCAAGCATCTTTGTATACAAGTATCAATTACAGTAGTGTATGTTTGCAAGGCACATGGAATCCCTTCATTAGTCATTTTCTTATGCAAGGCAAGCACTGCATCAGGATATCTAGATTTCTAAAGCCATTAATCATGCTATTATAAACAACTGAGTTAATCTATAACTCATTATATTCTCAACAATTTTACAGAGAAAGCACACTAATTTTTCATGTTTTAATCAAAATAACCTTATTGAGACATTTTTACAAACACCTAACATACATAGGTTAAAACCAATTTGATATGTATATTAACTTGCTTCATAGTAGTTAACTTGCTTCATAGCAGACACCTAAAATGCAAAGAAAAAAAACACAGATACAAGGCTATCACCCACAATCCAATAAACAACTCTAATTAAAAAAAATACTGAGAAAAACTTTATTTAAAACTATCAAATTTTGGTGATATCAGAAATTTTAGGAGAGATAAAACAAAAACGGTTTCCAAACTACGTACCTTACGACTTCATTCTGTTCTATGTCCGGCGACCCCACTGATATACCTTAGTACTTCGCGAATGGAAGATGGGGTTTTCAGATGGGTTTGAATGGCAGAAAGGGATTTCGCATGGGTTCTGTTCTCTAAGAATTGGAAGAGAAAGCGAGAAGGAGGGGTTCTGTAGGAATTGGAAGAATAAGAGAGAAGGAGGGGTTCTGTTCTCTAAAAATTCGTGAATTAGAAGAATAAGAGAGAAGGAGGGGTTCCGTTCTCTAAGAATTCGCGAGTTTCTTTGGTTCAGACCCGGATCTGTCACTGACCCGCGTGTCTCTTTTTTTCTTTAGTCCGTTTGTTAGTCCGTTGTTTAAGTTCGTCTATGAACCCCACCGTATATATATATATATATATATATATATTATAGTAAGTTTTCTTTTTTTATGAAAAATAAAATATATTATATTTTATTATGCATAGTGTCTGCATAGTATTTGTATAGTAAAAATTAAAAAATTTCTGCAGAATTTTTAGCGTCCGTGATTTTCCCATTGTGCGTCTGTTTCTAAATAGTGTCCTTCCATTCTCCTATAAATAGGATGCTTAGTTTAGAATTGAAAATCACACCAGAATCAGAGAATTCTTCTTCTATAATATTGAGCGTATTTCTTTTGAGTTTAAGGAAGCTTTGAGTGTAGAAAATAGTATAAATCTTCTTCAAGAATATCCCCGTCTTACCAGTCAGAAGTACTCTCTTTTTAAGGTAAGAGATATGATTTTTGTTCAATATTCGTATGAAATAATATTTTCTTCCATACTCTGTAGTATATAAGTAATATTATTTCATTTCGTATTCTTAATTCTACACTCATGTTGATAAGTTTTGCTTCTATACTCCGTGAAATTAGTAGAATATCTTTGAAATTTGCGCTACATCTAGTATCTTTTCACAGAAATATTATTCTGAACATTCTTGATAATCTTTAATCTTTTCATGCCGGGGTACTATTCATGGGATACTATTCACTAGGGTACTATTCACCCGGGGTACTATTCATGACAAAAATTAATTTCTTTTCCGTCCAAATCATTTTGATACAATATTATTCTTGAATTTTACTCCACAAAGCAGTATCATGTTGACAATTTAGACATTATTGAATTCTGGATAAATTAGATTATAAATCTTCAAATATTATCCTTGCTCTCATTTAACTGAATTCTTATCTCATTGTCATCATCTTCATGCTTATATTATGATGAAAGTCATCTTTGGCCCGTAGTGCATATATGGACTGTTGATTGGTATGATTATGACCATGTATTATTCGGTATAATCATGACCTGTAATGTTACAAATGATGTGGTAATGGTCTTCATTGGCCCGTAGTGCATTGATGGACAGTTGTTGGCATGATCATGACCATTGGTGATAACACGAATATCCTTGGCCCATAGTGCATGGATAATTCGTGGATGTGATACTAATGAATATCCTTGGACTGTAGTGCATGGATAATTCAGTGATGTGGATTATTTATTGAGTTGAGTCTCAGTGATAAAATTGATGAAAAACTTTTAAAATCATAGAAGATAGTAGATATCATGCTCTACTTGACTCTTCTAATAGATTGCTTGTTTCGCTGCAGTTAAACTTGTTGTTTATTTTATTATATCAGTTTAACATTGTTGAAGGCTAACGATAGTTTATTCTTCATTATCTTAGTCATAATATTTCTTATTGGGCTAGTTGAGCTCACCCTTTTGCTTTCATTATTCTCTTCAGGAAATGAGAACGTAGCCGGGACTAGTCGGGGAATGGAGTGACGGTTCGAGATGGTGGTTGTAGTAGTCCTAATTATTTTATAAAATAATGTGATAATAATTGTAATGAGGACTCCATTTGAGTTTTGATATTGTCTAGAAGACAATATTCGTGTTAAAACTTCCAGCTATGTTTTGTCGTATTTTACACAACAATTGTATAATTCAATTTGTATTTGAATTCTGTACCACGTATTTGGCGACTCGGAATGGGTGATGTATACCTATTTTGGGGGTGTCACAATTGTAACGCCCGAGAAAATCGGATTTATATGAGAATTAAATTTTTATTTGATTATGTGAATTAAATGAATTTAATTGAATATTTATGTGAGTAACCTATGCGAAGGTCGTTCTATGACCTAGAATGTGCGAATGTGGTTAGTATTCTGGCTAAGTGCTAGAATTAATTGTTTTGAATTTCCAAGACGAAAATAAAAGTTTTTCGAGAAATTCCGTAAAAACACTATTCATCCGTTTCACGGAATTAAGTTTGAAATTAGAAACGCGTAATGATAGAATATGAAGGCGAGATGGAATATTTAATAATATTTCATTTATGGCAAACGAAATTTTGCCTGCGGACTTAAAACCTAAGGGTTAAGAAGAATGATTTTCGAGAAGGAAATGAGATTCATATAATGAATTACGATAATGATTATGCGTATGTTATACGAGTGTTATATTATTTAGTATACGAGTATAATATGAAGTTTTAATACGAAGTACAATACGATTATCGTACGAGTATTATACGAAGAGAATACGTTATTGATACGTGTAGAATACGATTGGTGTTATGGACTTAGAGTTTAAGACTTAGTATAATCTAATTGGATTTGGATTATATCAAGCCAAAGTAATTCAGTAATTAAGCCCAATGAATTATGTGTTTAAGCCCAAGTCAAGGCCCAACGTTATGTTTAATTAAGGCCGATCCAAGAAATCGAACTGTGGATCGAACCGATGGGTTACCGAATGGGTAAAACCCATTGGGCAACCCATGGGGATGACCTATGGGCATGTGAGCCAGCCACTTGGTGGCCAAGTAAAGTGAACTACTTGATCACCAAGTATAAGTAGTGAATAGTAAAGAGGTGGGGAGAAAAGTTTGAATTGCCTATAAATAGAAGGCTTAAGTTGGTTATTTTTGGTTTTCCAAGAGATCATTCAACTTATATTGAGATAGAGAAAGAGATAGACATAAGCAATCATCTCACTTTGAAGAAAAACATTAGAAGTTTTAGCAAGAACATAAAGATCGGAAAGGTAATATTCCATTAATGTTAGTTTCAATCCTTTTTGATTTCTTTGTTATAAAGAATCATAGATTGGTGGAGCATGCCTCTTATGGAGGAATAAGGATGGCTTGTAATATATAAAACCTTTATAAGTCATGTGTAAATAGAAATTATAAGGGTTTACGTAAGTTTAAACCGAAGGAAATATTGATTGATGAACTTGATTGTTGATGGACAAATTGAACACCATCACTATTAAGATATGTGCATCTTTCTTGGTTAGGATGTAGTTATGAAATCAATGGAGTGTTCCATTTGATTTGGCATATAGAACACTAGTAACCAAGTTATGGTGAATTTTAAGGAATTAGACGTTAAATGTCAAAAACGTAGGAATTCCGGATTGGTAGTCAAAGTCGTGAGAGTTGGAAATGTTGGTTTTCAATGCCAACACGTGAGATAGGGTATTTAAGAGTCGTGGGCTCAAAAATTGTTGGATTTCGACTTAAAATGAAGAAAAGAAGTATTGAACGCTCGAAAGCGTTTAACGAACGCTCGATAATGAACTTAGAAGTTAATTTTGAGTTAACGGATTTGGAATTGTAAAATTCTTATATGAACACGTAGAGTATGTAAAATGGGAGTTGTAGGCTTTTGAACACACCAAATCGGAC
Source organism: Panax quinquefolius (assembly GCA_020205615.1). Taxonomy (NCBI): domain Eukaryota; kingdom Viridiplantae; phylum Streptophyta; class Magnoliopsida; order Apiales; family Araliaceae; genus Panax; species Panax quinquefolius. Next base: position 59,244,837 of record CM035168.1, read on the forward strand.
TTATAACGTAGAAGTTATGAAGCCGAGAAGTTCACTAAAAATTTTGTCTGTAAAATTTTTTCGATATCGAGGTCCGCACCGCGACCCTGCATATAGCTATAAGTGTCGCATCGCAAATACCGCATGCAGTGTAATGAGCTCTATGAATAGTGGCGCCACAACGCCATTCACAGGTATAGGTTTAGCATCGCAGCGTCGAGATCGAGGCTTAGGTACTGCAAACTGGCGTCGCAGTGCCAGTGTTAGGTATAGATGCCACGCCGCGGTGCCGAGGCAGGGCATTTGTTAGACAAGTTAGGTTTGAACTCCAATGTTTCAAGACCAGTATAAGATAAGTTTATATACTTAATGAGCATACTAAAACTATTCCTATGTTACATATACTAGTGTATATGGTGATGAACTTAGGAATTGAAGCGAGTTGTTAGTATTATAACGAAGAACGCAAAGTGTTAATAAATAAACCGTAAACGGTAATTGACAATGGTACTTCACCAATGATGATTGAGTCCGATTAATAACATAAGATCGTTAACAAGCCGGGATGAAGGGTAGTAAATCGAATTGACTTTATTAATGAAATAAAGTCAACTAAGACATAGAAGAGAAAGAAGTTGGTAGAAACAATGTGATTGATTGTTTGGTAGCTAATTACAGTGTGCTATGTGAATATATCATGTAGATTCTTTAAAGGCTGAGAACGGTCGAATAAATTATTTGAAGACGCTTGAAGGCAAGTTTTCTTAACGCTTGTCTAACCTTTGTGTTAGTCGAGTTTTCTGTGATTCATTGTACTGAGTTGCATGAATGATTTTAAAGAAAGGGTCAATGCCAGTTTTAACTCGGCTAGACTATTCATAAGAGATAGATTGATTTGTATACATATCTTTCTATATAGAAATGATAACGCTATCCTATGCCAAGTATTTGGTACAGATTTAAAGTTAAGTTTGTCTATGAATAAACAAAAGTATTTTTCATCGATTATTCGATGGGCACGCGAGTTTGCCAAAACTTAAACGTAAATACGTTTAACGGATGAATGTTGATCAACATAGTGTACTATAGGCTGATTACCTAGAAGTGCTCATAAGTAATGCCGGATGTACAACCTTAGTCCTGTGATGTCCTTTTCAAGTATGAAAACATAAAGATATTGTTCATGGTCTTTCGACCGGTTCAGAATTCCTAAACTATTATATACTTTAGGAATTGAGATTATGAACTGTTGAGTATTAATGGTTCGTAATACTTCATGACTATTTATTCAGTTATGGAAGATTGTCATATAATTCACTAATGTGGTATTGATATTATTCTTTGTTAGACTTGCTGAGCATGTTATACTCACTTCTTGCGTGAATTGTTTGATTGCAGTTAAAGCTAAGCATACTGAGAATGCTAAGAGAGATAAGGGCAAGGTTAAGATGGATTGTTAACCATCTTGTAATAGATTAGTTTGGTTGTATGTATTATATTTACGAACAACGAATGATGTAATCAGTTTATAAACCTGGGAAAGGATTTTATTATATTTGTAATAAGAAGATAGTGAATACATTCATTGTGTTGTGTTTTCAATGGAATGATTGTATAGTTATGAGTACTATGTAGCACCATATGTCTGGTTGGAAGATACCCGAATTTGGGGGCGTCACAACAGTTGGTATCAAAGCTTAGAGATATGATCCCTAGTTGAGATGTGAGACTAGAACTAGGAGGGGAGAGATGGGTAAATCCTTTACTAGTTTGACCTACCTAAGTTTGTTTGTTATTTAATTGGTCGGTCAGAATATAGGGATAATTTGTGGCATGTCAATTAACCCTTGTTTTGTGGCAGTGTTTGAAAATGGCATATGAAATTATCGAGTTAAGAAATGGAACATGTGACGCCCCCAAAATAGGTATACATCACCCATTCTGAGTTGTCAATACATGGTACAGAAAACAACTACAACTTTATTATTACAACCGTAAAACTGTGAGTTTGAATACAAATATTATCTTCTAGACAATATCTATACTCAAATAAATCCTCATCACATTTATTGATACATTATTTTACAAAAATGGTGAGGACTACTAAACAATTCTTTCTAAAACCTTCATTCCATACCCCAACTGCATTTCGCTTATATTCTCGCCTCCACGAGAAGAAAAATGGAACAAAAAGGAAAAGGGTGAGCTCAACTAGCCCGGTAAAGAATATTATGACTAAGATAATATACAACAAATTTATCGTTAGTCTTCAACAGGAAAAATCTAATAGAATACAATAGACAACAAATTTTAAATCAATATTCGCAATGAAATAATAATTCATTAGAAGAGTTAAGTAGAGAATGCAACTACTATCTTCTATGTATGAATTTAAAAGTTCATCATCTATCTTTTATCCACCGTAACATCAATCAATATACATCCGGAATCAAATATTCATCTTTGCACCACAGCCAAAGATATTCATTAGTTGGTCATGTTCATCTAAACACTGTTCATCATTTGCAGACTACTACCAAAGATATTCTTCAGAAATCATTCATCTTTGCACTCTGAGGCCAAAGATATTCAATAATATCATCATTTAAGACCGAGGATGATGAAAATATTTTTTAAAGAAACGAATCCAAAGTGAAACAAAATGACAAGGATAAAGGATTAAGGATTCAGTATTTTGTTTTATCCATGTTCAAAAATACCTCAAAAATAATCATAGTGGTGTAAAATTCAAGAATGATCAAAACATGGATATAATCAAAGCTAGTATCCGAATAGATATTTTGGACAAAAGAAGAAATTTTATTTTTTGGTGAATAATAGTGTCGTATACGTGAATAGTAACTCAGAGCTAACCAAAAGATAGAAAATTCCAAAAAAACATCTTCACGCTTCATGAATAGTACTCGTGAATAAGTAACTCGTGAATAGTAACTCATGAATAGTAACTCGTGAATAGTAACTCATGAATAGTAACCCCAACATGAAAAAGTTCCAAATTTGATAAAAAGTTCCAACCAATATTTCAAAGATAATGATATTGAAGAAATAATATCATTTGAGAAGAAAATAACATCCCTTACCTCGAAAGACAAGACTTCTAGTTAAAAACAGGATATAGGCTATGACTTGAACTTGCACCAGTATAGCAATACTCAAAGTATACTCAAAATACTCACAAGAATACGCCGATAATATAGAGAGAGAAAACTTCGATTTACGGTGTGATTTTCAATTCTAACCTAAGCACCCTATTTATAGGAAATCGCTTAACACCAAAGCAGTAAAATTGAATATAATAATATTATTTATAAACAAAGTTCCTTAGCCCACCTTTGAAATCTGATTTCAGCCATAGCACATGTTAAATGAGGTTCACAAACTCACCAAAAACGTTTTTCTCAAAATAATTAATTAAAACTCCCAAAAATCAATTATTTGAACTCAAAACTTCAATAATTCATAATAAATAGTCCTTTTATCAGAAAATTCGAATCTCGCGATTTTTTATAGGAAATTCAATTCTCTACAACTTTGCGGAAGAAAGTTTTCCAAATTCCAAGCAGAAATTGGACCGAAATCCATAAACAGACGATTTTACAAAGCTATAATCAAATTTTCACCAAGAAATGGGGTCCACCGACACACAAAACATGTGTTAATCATTTAATGCCACAAAATACTCTTCCTCCTCATATACTCATATATCCCACATTCATTATAAAAATATCACAGTTAATATATTATTAAAATAATATATTTAAATGAATTATTTTATCGAAAATGATAAAATATTAATTTTCAACAATTGTCATTTTAAAATTTTCTCCATCTATATCCACATAAAATCAATATTTTCCTCATCATATAAATCAATAATTAATTATTCACAAAAATAATAAGGAGAATCTCCTCATCTTGGCGCTCCTGAAAGAGGGCTTTCCAATAAGGATCTCTCTCCTTGACCAAAGGTGACGAACCTCTCCTTAGATGTAACTTTCTAGACATTGCCAATAATGTTTTCCAATAATATTATTCGGATAATATGAATTATTGCTCGATAATGGAAAATATCGTGTAATGACAATTTATTGAAACAACAAGTAATATAAAATATTAATGCAAAGAATTATTGAATCAATAAAATAAAATCTTTGAGCGAAGATAATTATCGTAACAATTATTGAATAGTGCCTTCTTACGTAAGAATCAATAATTGGTGCAATATCTGCAAATATTCTTGTTCAACAACGCCAGATAGTGTGTTTTAACCACCGTGTATTCCAATAAAGATTAATCAGTAATAACTACGCCGTTATTTATAAACAACTTATATTTGTCGTTTTCTTCATCCAATACGCTTTCCGTTATGGGGCTCACAAAAGATCGCTGGCCGTAGCATCGAATATTCCCCGACAGTACGAATATTCCACGACCAAACGAATATTCCCCGACAATAATGAATATTTTATAACCACTTGCTTATTCAAAATATTTGCGTATTTTACCCATAACTATCCACATTAATCAAATCGACCCTTACTATTTCAAAATAATAAATAGAGGAAAATAAATTTCATTTATGAATAATTTGGGGTCTTACAGAATATATGAGACCGTTGAGTAATCCGCTGGTCAATACCCAGGATAACGTGCATCAAGAAGGCAATAATCCTCAGGTAAACAACAACACCAATCAAATGATGAATGATGGGATGTTCAGACGCTTTATGCAATTCATGAAACATCAGGCGAGAGAGACTCCTATTCAAAATGCATGTGGAAACACTTGAAACTCTTGGATGGTCATCGCTAAGCAGTTCAAGGAGATGGGACCACCAAAGTTTTTGGGAAAGCTAGAACCACTTAAGGCAGAGACGTGGATAAAGAAGATCACCAAGATATTTGATGTCTTGGGATGCTCTGAGGAGCAAAAGGTTCATTTTGTCACTTTCATGTTGCGAGGAGAAGTAGATTACTGGTGGGAATCTGTAAAGCGTGCTCAACCTGCCTCACTGAAGATATCTTGGGAGAAGTTCCAAGAACTGTTCAACAAAAAGTACTTTCCCGAAAGTATTCATCACATGAAGGAGTTGGAATTTATCAAGCTGGAATAAAACAATATGACTGGGAGGTGGAATGTATCAAGCTGGAACAAAACAATATGACTGTGTCGTAGTATGAGGCTAAGTTTTTCGAGTTATCCCGGTTTGCATCCCATTTGGTTGATAATGAGGAGAGAATGACGCGAATTTTTTTGAGAGGTTTGAAACCCGAAATACGTCAATACCTCATTTCTCACAAACTTTGCTTGTATTCAAGTGTTGTGAATAAGGCTTAGTTCTTGGAGCGCGATAATGAATCAACCCAACCAAGAGAGAGCAGCCAAAAAATCGATAATACCAGTGGTAGCAGTCATCGAAGTGGTGTCAGTAAACGTGGAGGGAATCAACATGCCAGAAATTGTAACCACTTCGGTGGAAATCCTGGCCAAGATAGTAGAAGTTGAAATTTTAAGAAGACAAGGTTCAACAATGATGGAAAGATAGCAGTACCAACACCCGTTTTCAAGGAATGAGGACGATCACAGATCGTATTCTTCAAATGTGGAGGGGAGGGACACATCATCCCAAATTGCACGATGCAATCCAAAGCATATTATCATTACGAAAAGAGAAGGTCACCTAGCCCGATTATGTCATGTAGTGAAGTCAAGTCCAGCTGGGATGGAGGAACCAAAGGTCGTCCTAGACAAGTCAAAACTAGTAGTTCAAGGGAGAGCGTTTGTCTTGACCTCCCAAAAAGTGAGGAAGCCAAACGAAATTATCACAGATAAGCTAATAATAAACTCTTGCGAAGTCTATACCTTATTTGATATCGGTTCAATCCATTCTTTTATTTCTCCTACTTGCGCTCAACGTTTAAACTTGACTCCGAAGAAATTAGACTTTGACTTTTCTATTGAAACTCCATTGGGAGAAACCTTCATTACATCCACCTTTTAAAATCTTGTTTGATTCAAATCGGCACCCTCATGTTACTTGTCGATCTTATCTCTTTGAAAATACTTGAATTTGATGTGATTTTACGGATTGATTGGTTAACTACTCATCATGCTAAACTTGATTATTTTTGTAAGGTTGTTAGCTTTTATATTCCTAACCAACCTATTATGCGAATTCAAGCAACCAAACCACTAAAGTCAATCACTGTTATATTAAGTCATAAAGCTCTTCGTTTATTAAAAAACGGATGTCAAGCTTTCTTAGCCCATGTCACGGATTTAAATAAAAATACATTAGATTTGAATGATATTTCTATTATTAATAAATTTCTTGACGTATTCCCTGAAGAACTTCCAGGCCTACCCCTAGAGAGTGAAATCAAATTTTTTATCGACCTTGAACCCGATACAAAACCCATTTCTAAAGCCCCATATCGAATGACTCTTATTGAAATTCAGGAGTTAAAGACCCAACTGTAGGAATCGTTAAACATCGATTTCATTCGTCCTAGTACATCTCCTTGGGGGGCTCCTGTTTTATTCGTAAAGAAGAAAGATGGAAGTATGCGACTTTATATTGATTATCGGGAGTTGAATCATGTCTCCATCAAAAATAGGTACCCGTTACCTCGCATTGATGACCTGTTTGACTAGTTGCAAGGCACCAAATTCTTTTCAAAGATCGATTTTTGTTCTGGATATCATCAGTTAAATATTAAAACTAATGACATTCCAAAGACTGCTTTCAGAACTCGGTACGGGTTTTACGAATTCCTAGTCATGTCTTTTGGATTGACTAATGCTCCTGCTGCCTTCATGGATATGATGAACCGAGTATTCAAGGAATATTTAGATCATTTCATGGTTGTCTTTATTGATAACATCCTCATTTACTCCAAAAGCCGTGAAGATCATGAGCAACACTTGAGGCTGATACTCCAAAATCTTTGTGTAAACAAGCTATATGCCAAGTTGAAGAAATGTGAGTTCTGGCTTGAGGATGTAGCATTCCTTGGGCACGTGATATCAAATCACAAAATATCTGTTGACCCAGCGAAGATTGAAGCAATTCAAAGCTGGGAGCAACCTAAGTTAGTAACCGAAGTACGTAGCTTTCTAGGCTTAGCTGGTTATTATTGGAGATTCATTAAAGGATTTTCTCGAATCGCTACTCCATTAACTTAATTGACTCGAAAAGATATAAAATTCAAGAGGAGACTTATTTCAGAACTTATTCTGACAATACCATCTGGTTTGGAGGGATTTGTCATCTACAAAGATGCTTCAGGTAGAGGGTTAGGATGCGTTTTCATGCAACATGGGAAAGTCATAGCCTATGACTCATGAAAACTCAAAGAATATGAGAGGAATTATCCTAGTCATGATCTAGAGTTGGAAGCAGTTGTTTTTGCGTTAAAGATCTAGAGGCATTATCTATATGGGGAGAAGGTGGAGATCTATAAAGATTATAAAAGCCTTAAATATTTCTTCACCCAAAAGGAACTCAACATGCGACAACAAAGTTGGCTCGAGCTGTTAAAAGATTACGATCATACCATTCAATACTGTTGATTATGTCACGTTCTAGCTAAAATGTTTTGATGATGACATGCTCATTAGTACTAAATTATTTATTGTGAATTTCAGGATATTGTTTCAAGAAGTGTTTGATGGATTATTCAAGAAGAATGAAGACGTTTTGCGTCCTAAGAAAAATATGTAAGGTCATTACAAATATTCGATTTTTCAATACAAGGCTCTAGGACATTTCATGGTGTGCATTAAAATATGAATTAATTATGAATGTCTAATATATGTTATTACTATCAAGAGAACTGGTTTATTAGCATGCATGCGTAAAAGTAATGTCCGAATTAATATGAATGATACGTTATATATGTCTTCAGAACTCTTAAGATAATTATCCTGGAAAAAGGTGCTTGTTAATTGATATTTGAATTTCTATGTGATTTACACTAAAAGCACTATGTATATCTTCTTTCCATTTGTTACGGAATGATTACATATATTTGTTAGAAAGGAAGTATGATATATGTGGCGGTGGTGGATCATGATTAGAAGTCTAAAAGCTGCATATATCTTGGTAATTGATAGTAATGATTATCTTGGGAAGATACATGTAGCCATTAATTACGGAACTAACATTCAATATATTTCTGATGGTTGGTTAATACAAAAACAGTATGGAAAAATAGAGGCATATCACTTTGAAAGAGTCTAGCTAATTTCTATTTTTGTAATCCAGAGATCTACTTGATTTTATCCAACGGGAATATTATTGGAACGTTTCTTATCTCTTTAATTCTGCTGGCAACGTATATATGGCAACGGAACTTAATGAAGTAACGGTAACAATTTGGGCTATAAAAAGAAGTACTGATATCTATGAAATATACAACACTTACAACACTTGAATTAATTATTGCACTCACATACTTTGGAAACTATTTTTGGTGCAAATTTCAAGTTGCTGAGAAATTCAGAAATTTTTGTGAGCATAATATTGGTGATATCTTTTACTATTTCTACTTGATCATTGCATTCATTAGTTGAGCCTTACATCGTTAAATTGCTTATTTGCTTTGATCATTAGACCTCTATTATTATAATCTTAATTTATTTTTTAGACTAAGTTGTTAGACCCAGAATTTTATGAAATAAAAGTATTCAATTTTTCTTATTATTCAGTAAATGGTTAAATTGATAGAAAGTAAAGTTAAGGGTGACATATGATATTTTTTTTCAAAATAAGCAAGTGGTTATAAAATATTCATTATTGTCGGGAAATATTCGTTTGGTCGGGGAATATTCTTGTTGTTGGGGAATATTCGTACGATGACGCAGTTATTTGTGGGCCCCATAACGGAATAAATGTCGAATGAATAAAATGACAAGTTTGAGTTTTTATAAATAACGACGTAGTTGTTACCGTTAACACTGTTGGAATACCCGGTGGTTAAAATACTGATGTCTGGGTTGGTTAATAAAGACACAGCGGTATTGCATAAAGATTTGTTGAATTATTGATTCATACGTAAGAAGGCACTACTCAATAATTATTACAGTAATTACTGTTTAATATTTTATTAATTCAAAAATTGTTGCCTTGATATTTTATATTATTATTGTTTCAATAATTGTCACTGCACAGTATTTTCCATTATCAGATCAATAATTCATATTATTTGAATAATATTATTAGATAGCATTATTGGCAATGTGTAGAAAGTTCTGTCAATGAGAGGTTTGGTCACCTAATTGCGTGCCAGTAAGGAGAAATCCGTATCGGAAAGACCTCTCTTTCCTAGAAACCACCTGGTTGTCATAATTGTGATTCTGTAATATTATTTGTGAATAATTAATTATTGATTTATATGATAAGAAAATATTTATGTGATGCAGATATAAATGATGGATTTATTTATGTGGTTATAAATGAAGGAATTAATGTTGAAGTGTTTTATCAGTATTTTGTCGGATTGGAGGTATTAAAAGATCAAATCGGTGTTCTTAAAGCTCTATTGCGTGAGTTATAATTTTTAATCCGACCGTTGGATCGTTGTGATTTTTGGATATGTTATACATATATAAGTTGAATATATATCCACAAATTTTGAACCCTTGAAAATTAACACATGATTTGTTATGAATTTTACAAGGTGTTGAAACGGTGTTGAAAATCATCCGTTTGTAGATTTCGGATATTTTTTGTCTGGAATTTGGAAAAACTTAAAGCTACAAAGTTGTAGAGAATTCGATTTCGTGTGGAATAGACATAAAATTCGTATTTTTTTGATAAACGAGATATTTTCTATGAATTATTGAAGTTTCAAAAAATAAAATGATTTTTATTAAAATTGGGTGGGACCCACTTTCTGGTTGGTGTTGAATACACATGGGCTGCTATATTTTTTCAGAAATGAGGGCTGGTTTTGTGGTGGCATGCGTAGAAGGTTGATAAATAAATAATATATTTTATTAATTTAGTCTCCTTTGGCGTTTTAGCATTTTTCTATAAATAACTGCTTATGTTAGAATTGAAAATCATACCAGAAATAAGTTTTCTTTCTCTCTATATTGTCGAAAGTATTTTTGTGAGTATTTAGATACTTTGAGAGTTGCTATTCAGTGCAAGGTTCTTTCGGCTTTTCATCCGATATTCCAGTCAGAAGTACTGATCTTTTGAGGTAAGGGATTTTTAAGGGTTATTATATTTTTTCAGTTTCGCACTTTTTTCGGACCTTCAAAAATTTTGGAAAAATTTGAAATGATAATTTGATGAGTTTTATTGATTGTGTCCAAAAATGGCGATTTTTGGATGTGTAGATTAGGAGTTATGGATTTTATGAGAAAAGACTATTTTAAAAGTAAACCTTTTTAACTCCTTCTGGTTAACTCCAAAATTGATGAAATTTTTATTGGGAGTACATCTATATAATATCAGTATACCCTGTAAATTTCGAAATTTATTGATAAAAGTACAATTTATGATAAATGTCTAAATATTCGGCAGTTTTGGTCATATGAAAAATAGGTAATGAATTTTAAAAATTCTGAGAAAAATATATGTTCAATATGGGATTATATTATGCTAAATCCCAGAAAAGAAATATTTTTGGGACTGATTTGGTATTTTTCATGAAAATGAACTAGTATTGATTAAATGAATTAAATATGTTATGTGAAGTAACAAAATTGGAAAATAGGATTTTATGGCTTGGGAATCCTTTATAAGGTATATGCAGATTTTGATGAGGGTTTTGGTTATTGGTGATAAAATTTTATGAGTTTGGCATTTTAGGATGATTAAATGCATTAATTAGTAAAGTGTAAACAATTAAAATAAATTGTTTATAAGTTTAAGAAATGATTAAGATATTGTGGTAATATTAATAATATTAGATTATGAGATTTTAAAGTGATTTATAACATTTGGATTAAGGTGCTATAAATATTGATATGGATTTTATTGTGAAACTTTATATTTTTGTGTCAGGGTTACTATTCACGTATAAGGTGTTATTCATGACAAAAATTGGTTTTTTTCTCTGACCAAATTATCGTTGATTTATGAATCTTACTCTTAAGATTAAATCAATGTTTGGATCATATTATTTTTATTATCATATATAACATTTTTATGTTCCTGGTGAAGAAATTTCTCTTTGACTTAAGTGTAAAGATGGGTAGATTATTGGTATGATCGTGACTATGGGTTCTCTTTTGCCAGTAGGGCAAAGTTGAATCGTTGACTGGTATAATCACGACCATTGAATTTGCAATTGAATATTCTTAGCTTAAGTTCAAAGGTGAATTGATCAACATGATTATAATTATGGTTTATATAAATTCTGAAATGATTGTATGTTTCTTTGAGATATGAATATCTTTGGCCTGTAGTGCAAAGATCAATTATTGATGAATATCTTTGCCCCGTAGTGCAAAGATGACCTGTTGTTGAATATCTTTGGCCTGTAGTGCAAAGATGAACTGTTGTTGAGTATCTTTGGCATGTAGTGCAAAGATGACTGTTATTGAATATCTTTGGCGAAGGCGCAAAGATGAAGTCATTGATGAGTATCTTTGGACCGTAGTGCAAAGATGAATTTATTAGTATGATTATGAACAGGAACTGTGATTTTGTATAACCCTGATCTTTGATGTTTCAGGTAAAGATAGGTGATGAAAATTATCTTCGTCCTGGATGAGAAAAGGAATTTGAAACCACAAATATGATTATGAGTAATTCATATGATTGTGGACAGGAACTGTTGATTGATGTTATAGGGATAAAATATTGTTGGTGGACTTTTAACACAGAGAAGATAATTGACATTATGGTCTATTTGACTCTTCTAATGGATTGCTCGTTCCGCTGCAACTATGGTTGAAAAGTTTTATCATCTACCATATGTTCTAAATATCTGATTTATTACTGATGAAGGCTATTGATAATTTAATTATCTTTAGTCATGATATTCTTTACTGAGCTATTTGTGCTCACCTTTTTGCTTCACAATTCCTTTAAGGTAAAAAGAGTGTAGCTGGGTCGAGCGGGGATAACAGGGGAATAAAATGGTGGTCTATAGCTGTTGAGGTTCTTCCTAAATAGTATGGAAATAATTGTAATGAGGACCTAAGATGTGTGTGTCGTATATTATACGTCACTTAATAATTGATTTTGATGAACAACAATAGGGTGAGGCAAACCCAACGTTGGAAGGGTGTTTTGCCATTATCATACAAGATGTCTAATGACATACAAACTCGTGTTATCATAAGACAGGGTTGTACACATCCTCTTGCTGAGTATATCTACGAGCACTACCTATATGATATTGGAGTTGGAGGATAATTCTTAAGACATATGATATCTACATCATGCTTAGATTAATGTTCCGACTATGCGGTTTCATTGTGCTTCGAATAAGGAAATTTAATCTATTGGATGGATTAAGGTTTGATTTATCAAACAGATTCATGGCCTCAAGGAAGCATGAGCACTTCCCAAAGATCTTAATTTTAAAAGGGATTGTACCTTTATGTAAGGTATCACGTGAGGAGCAAGAGTGAGTCAAGTTGAATTATCACAAGTAATTCAATTTTTAGATTACAGTAATAAAGTTGTAGTTGAGTACATATAAGAGTCTTTTAATAAATGGAAAAGTGTTGTTCAAGGAAAATACGGTGGTTGGTATTAACAGTTCGGAGGAGTAGTGCTATTATTATAGGAGCAAGAGGTCAAAATTATTGTAATTCAATTTTATAGAACATGTAAAAATCTAAAGAAAGAAAAGTGTTATTTTTATTACTTGGCTATTTATAGACTAATAATTCCACTAAAAATCATGGTGTTATTTATTACTTGATTTAACTTAAAATTTAATTATTTGTTAATTATCATCGTGAGAATTTTTGTTATAATATTTTATTTAATTTATAAAAACACCAAGATATTTTCTTAAACAAAATTTAATTTGGTGAGACCATATTCATTCAAGAAGTGCATTCATCAACATAGTAGGCTACATTCAATAATTTGTTAAAAGAATTTAAATTGGTCATAGTTTGTATCCACACTTATTCAACCCCCTTCTAAGTGTGCCTTATCTGAATTTCATTTGGTATCGAGCTTGGCTCTACTTACTTGGTCTTAAAGGTGACTTGTAGGAAAGATTCGACACGGCACGATGAAAAAAACAACAATCAAGAAGGTCAATCAACCAATAGACCTCCACTACTGCATGGAACAGAAAACTAAAACTTTTGGAAATTCCGAATGAGGATCTACCTTAAAAGAGATCCTTGGGAATGGTGGGTTGTGGAGAATGGACCAGTTATTCCAAGGAAAGACGACGGTACTCTAAAGACTTTGCTAGAGATGGATTCAACGGAAACCTTCATGGTCTCCTATGACTCAAGGGCGATGAATACTCTATTAAGCGGCATGGTGTAGTTCGAGATTGACAAAGTATCCTCATGCAACACAGCTAAGGAAATTTGGGATACTCTAGTGGTGAGTCATGAAGGAATATCAAAAGTTCGAGAAGTTAAACTAAGCATGCTTATACATGATTATGAGATGTTCAAACTTGAGAAAGATGAAACTATAAAGATGGCTCAAGCAAGGTTCCTTGTTCTTCTGAACTCTTTAAAGCTACTAGACAAATCTATTCCACAAAGTGAGATTAATCATAAGTTACTCCGGGCTATGCCCAAGAGGTTTGCATCTAAGATTACTACTCTTCAAGATTCCTCTACTATATCTACTATGGATACACTAACCCTTTTTGGTGAACTTGAGGAACGATGAGGAGGAAACTCCTCGTAGGAAGGTTTTAGCTCTTAATGCAGGAAATAAAGAAGAGCTTGATGATGATTTTGATGAAGAGATAGCTATGATGTCACAGAGACTCAAAGGACTTCTACAAAGAAAGAATAAACGAAAGAATATCTTCAACTCAAATAAAGGCAAAGGAAAGCAAACTGAAGAAACGTGTTTTGAATGTGGACGTCCAAGGCACTTCAAGAAGGACTGTTTTAAACTAAAGAATAAAGGAAAAACAGGCTTCAAGGATAATAAGAGAAATAAGGCACTGGTCACTTGGAGTGATGAAGAAGAATCTGAAGTTGAGGTTGACGCCAAAGATGAGATAGCTCAAGTATGCTTCATGGGAATAGAAGGTGAATCAAATGAGGTATCTATTTTGATATTATTTCTTTGAAACAAGAAAATGAGAAATTGAAAGAAAAGAATGCATATTTAAAAGACTTAGTTAACACATTAATGGGTGAAGTAGACTCTTTGATAGATGAAAAGAAAAATATTGAAAATGAATCTATATGTAAAGAAGAAAAGGTTTTGATTGCTAAAAACGATTTTCTTGAAAATTATAACAAAGTTCTTTTTAACAAAGTGACTTACTTGAACAATGAAGTTGAAAAATTGACAAATGAACTAAAAATGCGAGATGTATGTATTGATGCTTTTGGTAATGAATCCCAGTCTAAACCCATGCATACTAATGAACTTCAAAAGGAAGTAGATTCATTAAAAATATCTCTTGCTAGATTCGTTCAAGGAGAAGAAAATCTAACTGTCATGTTATGAAAGCAAAGGCCTAGTTTTGATAGACAAGGAATAGGTTACAATCCCACTCGTAAAATCAGTAATGTGAATATGCTTAAATCCAAGTCTCATTTCAAATTAAATTACTGTTCTCCTTTCACAACATGCAAAAACTGTGGTATTAAAGGTCACTTGGACATAAATTGCTTTAAGAAAAATAAGATTAAAAAATTATGGGTTAAAAAGGTTGATTTACTTGCAACTAACACTAAAGGACCCAAAAAGATGTGGGTACCAAAAGGATAAATTAATTTTTCTTGACAGTTATGCTTCAAGGTGAAGGTTCCATCTCAAAAATGGATTCTTGATAGTGGATGCTCTCGTCACATTACTGGTGACAAATAAAAGTTTGTGGAACTAAAAATTAAGAAGAAAAATGGAACAGTCACATTCGGAGATAATTGAACCTGTGAGATTGTTGGAAAAGGTAAAATCGGTAATGAAAAGGTTAACATCGATAATGTTCATCTTGTTAACGGTCTTGAATTTTAACTTATTAGTATCAGTCAATTAATGGACAATGGTCACCAAGTCAGTTTTGATAAAGAAAAATGCATTATTTCTCATGGTACTGATAATGTTACTCTAGTTGCAGAAAGAGAAGGAAATATATATACTATTGACTTTGAGAAACAGGATGAAGAATTATATCTTGCATCCATGCAAGATGAGGCTAATCTGTGGCATAAGAGGATGGGACATGTTCACATGGATCTAATCAAGAAATTGTCCTCAAAGAATCTTGTCAAAGGTTTGCCAAAGATTAAATTTGATAAGAAGGGAATATGTGTTCCTTGCTAACTTGGAAAACAAGTAAGGACATCATTCAGTGCAAAGAATATGGTATCAACTTCTACTCCTTTACAATTACTTCATCTTGATTTATTTGGCCCAGAAAGGCATGCTAGTATAAATGGTAAATTTTATGCATTTGTCATAGTTGATGAATTTTAAAGATATACATGGGTATTATTCTTAAGAACCAAAGATGAAGCATTTAAAGAGTTTGAGAAATTGATAAGAAATTTAGAGAATAAGTATAGTCTCTCAAACTTATGAAAATTAGAAGTGATCATGGTACCGAATTTCAAAAAGACTTTATTACATTTTGTGATCAAAAAGGTATAAGCCATGAGTTTTTAGCTCCTAGAAATCCTCAAAAAATTGGAGTAGTGGAAAGAAAGAATATAACACTTCAAGAAACAGCTAGAACACTTTCACAAGAAAGCAAACTTCCAAAGAAATTTTGAAATGAAGTCATTAATACTTTCATGTTATGTGTTAAATAGAGTTCTTATTTGTCTATTATTTTGAAAACTCCTTATGAGCTTTTGAATAATAAAATTCCTAATATAAGTTATTTCAAAGTATTTGGGTCTAAATGTTATATATTAAATACTAGTGATAACTTGGGAAAATTTGATGCTAAATCCTATGAAGGTATTTTTATTGGTTATTCACATAACAACAAGGCATATCGTGTATTTAATATTTATAAGTTATGTGTTGAAGAATCAATTCATATAACTTTCAATGAGACTAACAATGATCTTCCAAAAGAAAGAGAAGATGATGCAGGAAATTTGGAGATTTTCACAAATTTAGCAAACCGAAGAGAACCATTCAGCAGACCGAATGGACAAACTCAACAGACTGGATTGAACGATCCACATGAAAATGAACAAGAAGCAACACAAGATCTTGAAGAAAATTTTTCTCAACAAGAAGAGGTAATACACGATGTTCAAATGCCAAAGATAGCAAAATATCTCAAGGATCATCCACTGGAAAATATTATTGGAGATATAAACAAAGGAGTTACTACACGAAGAAACCTACAAAATCAATGTGTGTTCTCTACATTTCTATCACAAGTTGAGCCAAAGAATGTTAAAGAAGCTATACTTGATGAAAATTGTATAATGGAAATGCAAGAGAAACTTCAACAATTTGAACGATGTCAAGTTTGGGAATTAATGTCTCCTCCTAAATATAGTTTTGTCATTGGAACAAAATGGGTGTTTAAAAATAAGCTTGATGAGCATGGAACAATCACTCGCAACAAAGCAAGGCTAGTGGCTCAAGGTTACAATCAACAAGAAGGGATCGACTACGAAGAAAGTTATGCTCCAGTTGCAAGACTAGAGTCTATTCGAATCTTGTTAGCATTTGCTTGTTATAAGAAATTCAAGCTTTATCAAATGGATGTAAAGAGTGCGTTTCTTAATGGATACATCAAAGAAGAATTTTATGTCAAACAGCCTCCTGGATTCAAACATGAGAAATATCTGAATCATGTTTTTAAGCTAAAGAAAGCTCTCTATGGTCTCAAACAAGCTCCAAGGGCTTGGTATGAGAGGTTGAGTAAGTATCTTATTTCAAGTGGTTTCATTAGAGGTAAAATAGATTCTACCTTATTTATTAAACATGAAAAACAAGAAATAATCATTGTTCAAATATATGTAGATGATATAATATTTGGTGCTACTAATGATTTTCTTTGTGAGTGGTTTTCAAAGTGTATGCATAAGGAATTTGATATGAGCTTAATGGGAGAGCTAAATTATTTTTGGGACTTCAAATCAAGCAAACAAACAAGGAAGGGATCTATATTCATCAAACCAAGTACAAAAAGAGTTACTCAAAAGATTTGGCTTTGAAGGAACCAACCCAAAGGCTACACCAATGAGTACATCAATAAAGCTCACTTCAGATGATAAAGGTATAGATGTAGAGGTAACTAAATATCGAGGTATGATTGGCTCTTTATTATATTTAACTGCATCTAGACCTGATATAATGTATAGTGTATGTCTTTGTGCTCGATTTCAAGCAAAACCCAAAGAATCCCACTTACAAGCAGTTAAAAGAATTTTTAAATATTTAAGTGGTACTATAAATTTAGGGTTATTTTATCTAATAAATAATCATTTTGAACTAATGGGTTATTCAGATGTTGACTATGCATGGTTTCAAATTGATAAAAAAATTACAAGTGGTGCTTGTACATTTTTGGGACAAAGTCTTGTTTCGTGGCATAGTAAAAAGCAAACTTCGGTTGCTTTATCAACCACTGAGGGTGAATATTTAGCTGCAGGGAGTTGTTGCTCTCAAATATTATGGATGAAACAAACTCTATGTGATTTTGACATAATCTGCAATAATGTGCCTATATATTGTGATAATTCTAGTGCTATTGACATATCAAAGAATCCTGTTTTGCATTCACGTACAAAACATATAGAGGTAAGGCATCATTTTTTAAGGGATAATGTTTCAAAAGGGTTAGTTAAATTGGTTTTTATTCCAACCAAAAAATAATTAGCTGATATTTTTACTAAACCCTTGAGTGAGGAAAGATTTTGTATGCTAAGGAGAGAACTTGGAATGTGCATGGTATAATTGTGATTTACGTGCTTAAAATTTTATGACATGCAGATTATATTTTATACATATATGTATCATTTATTTTCTGCATGATATCTGATAAAATATATCTGTTAGACATTCCTTATCTGTTTAAATGATATTCTAGATACAAAGGTCTATTAAAAATCAATGTTTATCGTCGGATATCAATTAAGTAGGAAACGTAAAGACTTCTACCTTGAAACTCGGAACAACAGCCGAACAGTTTTTAAAAATTGAAAAGACGCACGTCTTTCGGTGACAGACTCTTGATTAACTTCTATTTTGGTGTATCTTTATATCTTCAACTATCTTCGTTACTCGGATCTTACACCTCCATCATTTACTTAAAACCTTTGTTTCACTTTCACAAATCTATAACACCATGAAAACCAAGGCTAGCAATCGATCGTCTGGGAAATCAAACGAAGAAGGATCTTCGTTGAAGAACCTTACGGGAACAAAGATGAAATCCAAACGAGTACATAAGAAATCTTCTGTGCATGTGTTGTCTGATGCCACACTATTATCCGATGACTCGGATTCTAGTTTTTCTTTCTTAAAAGCTTCAGACGTCGAACCGTCCCACCGGGGCAAGTTGAAGCAGCCAGTGGATGAAGAACAAAATTTTTCACAGCCTGAGTCTCCTTCAAATCAGGTAAATCCGTTTTCATCTTCCTTTAATATGCACGAAAATTTCTTCAGAGGGCCTAGTTTTGAAACTCGTTTTAAAAACTCAATTGCTACAAAGCAATTTTTATATGAATAATCTCTGGATCTATTATATCTCAAACACTCTATTCTAGAAAAACTCTTCACTGATTGCAACATATCTCCTATGCTGTTTCCCCCTACTATTGCCTATCCTAGGTTAGTCCAACAATTTTACACTAATCTTGAATGCAATGGGGATTGTTTTACAACATTTGTTAAGGATAAGTCATTATTTTTCACTAGTATTAATTTTGGTAGCATCCTTGGTATTTCCTCTACTGGACCATGTCCTTTTACTCTTAAAGGTACTGCTAATATCCCTTTTCATCCCTTGGAACAGCTTCATATTGTTATAAATGATTATTCTCTTACATCTATATTTCTTCCAAAAACTGTGAATGCGTGTCCTACTGCATGTGTGTTACATAAGTTGGTTCGGTATAATTTGTTTCCGACTTCGGTGGTGGCCTTGATTTTACCTATCAAGATTTAGTGGTTGTGGCTATGATCCTTAAAGGAAAATCTTTCAATTTTTCTGAAATGATGTTATCTCATATGCAAAGTTGCATTCGTCAAACCAAGAAATGTCTTCCTTATAGTAAGTTTTTAACAAAACTCTTCCAACATTTCAAAATATCTTTTGATGATGAAATTTACATCACAAATCATGAGCTTATTGACACCGCCAATCTGACAAAATCTCTCATATTACTTTTCATCTTTGGTGAGTTTGTTCGCTCTTCTCCCCGATCCTCCTCCTAGTTTCTCCTACTCCCGACTCATCTTCATCCTCTTTGCCAAATTCTCATGGGTCTGACATTATGAATGTTTTAAATGAGATTCTGCAAAATCAAAATTTTGTGAAAGCTGATTTGGTCGAAATAAGAAACCGACTTGTGATTCTTGAGAAAGGGAAACTACCGATGGCCGCTCTTGAAATTAATAAACTATATCATCGGGTTAAAGATGAATTTCTTGATCTTCAGGCGGGTTTTGAGATTCAGACACTGGCTATGGTTGAAGCACTTTAAAGGAAATTTAATCGGAACACATGTCAGTTAAGTCAAGAGGTAAGTTTATTAGTTATCAACTTGGGGAGCTTGCAGATTTTATGGCGACCAGGTTCAATGATGTGGGACAACGGTTTCATGTTCCAACAATGTATTCTCCAATCCCAGAATGGCCAATGAACAATTGGATGGCTAAATACAAAGGTGATTTTTTGGATATGGAACTTCCTTCTGCAACCTTTATACCTCGACCACCTCGACTTGCAAACAATTACACTTTGGAAAAGCGTCTTCATCGCCTTCGTCATCGTCCTTACTTCACTACTCGTGCTGAATAGAAGGCTAATGTTGAGGATATTGATTGATTGTGGTCCTCTCTTTTTGCATGATGACAAAGGGGGAGAATTTCTGAGAATTTCATATTTCATATTCTATTTTTAATTTTTCAAAGACTATGGTTTCATTTGTTTTTTGGTAGGCATGGTTGCCTGGATGTTAAGACTGATGGTGGTTGGTTTTGTTTTGCTGCATGATAAGACTGATGTTTTTATTATGATCTATGATTTAGATTTGGTTTAGTATGATACTAACATATGCAAGTTCTACAAAATTTTCCAAAAATAAGTTATATGCATGAATTTAGGGGGAGTTTCATTTATTTAAGTTGTCATAATCAAAAAGGGGGAGAATGTTGATTATGTCACGTTCTAGCCTAATGTTTTGATGATGACTTGCTCATTAGTACTAAATTGTTTATTGTGAATTTCAGGAAATTGTTTCAAGAAGTGTTTGATGGATTATTCAAGAAGAATGAAGACGTTTTGAGTCCTAAGAAAAATATGTAAGGTCATTGCAAATATTCAATTTTTCAATACAAGGCTCTAGGACATTTCATGGTGTGCATTAAAATATGAATTAATTATGCATGTCTAATATATGTTATTGCTATCAAGAGAACTGTTTTATTAGCATGCATGCATAAAAATATTGTCCGAATTAATATGAATGATACGTTATATATGTCTTGGGAACTCTTAAGATAATTATTCTGGAAAAAGGAGCTTGTTAATTGATATTTGAATTTCTATGTGATTTACACTAAAAGCAGTATGTATATCTTCTTTCCATTTGTTATGGAATGATTATATATATATTTGTTAGAAAGAAAGTATGATATATGTGGCGGTGGTGGATCATGATTAGAAGTCTAAAAGCTGTATATATCCTGGTTATTGATAGTAATGATTATCTTGGGAAGATACATGTTGCCATTAATTATGGAACTAACATTCAATATATTTCTGATGGTTGTTTAATAAAAAAATAGTATGGAAAAATAGAGGCTTATCACTTTGAAAGAGTCTAGCTAATTTCTGTTTTTGTCATCCGGAGATCTACTTGATTTTATCCAACTAGAATATTATTGGAACGTTTCTTATCTCTTTAATTTTCTTTGGCAACGTATATATGGCAAATGGAACTTAATGAAGTAATCAGTAACAATTTGGGCTATAAAAAGAAGTACTGATATCTATGAAATATACAACACTTACAACACTTGAATTAATTATTGCACTCACATACTTTGGAAACTATTTTTGGTGTAAATTTCAAGTTGCTGAGAAATTCAGAAATTTTCCTGAGCATAATATTGGTGATATCTTTTACTATTTCTACTAGATCATTGCATTCATTAGTTGAGCCTTACATTGTTAAATTGCTTATTTGCTTTGATCATTAGACCTCTATTATTGTAATCTTAATTTGTTTTTTAGACTAAGTGTTGTCTAAGGAAATTTAATCTAGGTGGATTAAGGTTTGTTTACAAACAGGTTCAAGGAAGCATAGGTGCTTAAGGGGTGCATTGGTGCACAAGGAGCAAGAGTGCTCAAGTGAATTATTGTAATTCAATTTTATAGAATCTGTATTGTAACAAGAGTTTTTTTAAAGAAAGAAAAGTGAGTCTCCAATACTAGTTGGTATTGGACGTGGAGTAGGCTATTATTATAGAGGGTAATAGCCGAACCACGTAAAAATCTTGGTGTTATTTGTATTACTTGATTTAACTTAATTCCACTCAAGTTAATTGATTTGCTAAACAAAATTTAATTATCTGTTTCATCGTGAGAATTTTTGTTATAATATATTATTTAATTTACAAAAACACCAAGATATTTTCTTAAACAAAAATTTAATTCGGTAGACCATATTCATTCAGCAAGCTGCATTCATCAACATAGTAAGCTACATTCAATAATTTGGTTAAAAGAATTTAAATTGGTCATAGTTTGTATCCACACTTATTCATCCCTCCCCCCCTTCTAAGTGTGCCTTATCTGAATTTCATATCAATTGCCAAAAGTTCTATTACAACCACTTGAAATTACAGAATGGAAGTGGGAGCACATTACCATGGACTTCGTTACTGGTCTTCCCAAGGTTTCTTAAGGTATAGATCTGATTTGGGTTATTGTTGATAGATTAACCGAGTCTGCTCATTTCATACCTATATGAGAAACTTATTCACTTGAACGTCTTGCTCGTATATACATAAATGAGATTGTAAGATTGTATGGTATGCTAGTATCCATAGTTTTTGATCGAGACCCGAGATTCACTTCACGATTTTGGGTTACTTTACAAGAAGCTATGAGCACGGATTTACGATTCAATTCGGCATATCATCCTCAAAAGTACGGGTAGTTGGAGAGGACTATTCAAACTCTTTAAGATCTATTAAGACTTTATGTCCCAGACTTCAAAGGAAGTTGTGAAAAGTTCTTTCCATTAGTGGAATTCTCTTACAACAACAGTTATCAAGCAAATATTGGCATGGCTCCATTCGAGGCGTTGTATGGACGCAAGTGTCATTCTGTAGTATGCTGGGATATGATGGGTGAAGTAACATTGTTGGACCAAAATTGGTACGCATGACTATGGAAAAGATTGAAATGATCCGGCAACGTATAAAGACCACACAACATCGATAAAAGAGTTATGTTGATCTTCATCGAAAGGACGTGGAATTCAATGTTAGAGATCATGTGTTGTTACGTGTTGCTCCATGGAAAGGAGTTACGAGATTTGGAAAGAGAGGAAATCTTAATCCTTGATTCACTGGCACATTTGAAATCCTCGATCGAGTAGGAACTATGACCTATAAACTCGTTTTACTACCAAATATGTCTTGTGTTCATAACGTTTTTCACATATCTATGTTATGTAAATATGTGGAGGAACTGAACCACATTATTGAATTATAACCAGATGAGATAGCGAAAGATTTAACGTATGAAGAGGTACATGTTAAAATCTTGGATAAGAAGGAACATATTCTACGCTCCAAGGTTATACCTTAAGTCAAAGTTTTGTGGAGAGACCACGATTTTGAGGAAATGGCCTAGGAGTTAGAATCTGAAATGAAATCAAGGTATCCTCACCTCTTCGACATACCAGGTACGTACACTAATTTCAAGGACAAAATTTCATAAGAAGGGGAGGTTGTAAGACCTCAAATTTTATGAATAAAGATTAATTTTCTCTAAATATCATTTTGAATATTATGGTGTGGATTTGATATAATGTTATAGTTGTGGGTGATATTTACAAATTTTACAAAGTAAGCAATTTGTCATAAAATATTCGATTGGTCGGGGAATATTCATTTTAACAGGGAATATTCGTACGAAGGCACAATCATTGGTGGACCCCATAACGGAATTATTGTCGGAGTTAAAAAATGACATAAATATCTTTTTATAAAAAATAACGACGAAAGTTTTATCATTAAAGTGTTGAAATACCCGGTGGTAAAAGTACACTAATACGTATGGTTGCATAGTAGTACACAGTCTTGATTATTGATGCTTACATGAGAAGTCACTAAGTTTTATTTAATTATTTCCACAATAATTGTTGCATAGTATCTCACTTTATTGATTCAATTATTGTCAGAATATTTTATATTATTAAATCAATAATTGAAATATTATTGACGATGTCTAGAAAATTCTGTAGGGAAAGGGGTTTGGTCACCTAATTGCGCGCCAATAGGGAAAAATCATTATCGGAAAGCCCCCTCTTTCTTGGGAATGATCTGGTTATTAATATTGTGAGTTATAATATTAATGATGAATGTTATTAAAAATGTGTTTTGTGAAGCCAAGTGAATTGAGATAAATAGAGGGGATTTTTATGAAGTATTTGTTATAAATTTAGCTTATTATATGGACCCCACTTACCCATTTTTCAAAATAGTCGGAACAAGTTATCTCAGTTTTGGTATATATATATATTATAATAAGTTTTGTTTTTTTATAAAAAATAGAATATATTATATTTTATTATGCATAGTGTTTGCATAATATTTGCATAGTAAAAATCAGAAAATTTTCTGCAGAATTTTCAGCGTCCGTGATTTTCCCACTGTGCGTCCATTTTTAAATAATATCCTTCCATTCTCTTATAAATAGGATGCTTAGTTTAGAATTGAAAATCACACCAGAATCAGAGAATTCTTCTTTTATAATATTGAGCATATTTCTTTTGAGTTTAAGGAAGCTTTAAGTGTAGAAAATAGTATAAGTTTTCTTCAAGAATATCCCCGCCCTACCAGTCAGAAGTACTCTCTTTTTAAGGTACGAGATATTATTTTTGTTCTATATTCATATGAAATAATATTTTCTTCCATACTCTGTAGTATGTAAGTAATATTATTTCGTTTTGTATTCTTAGTTCTACACTCATGTTGATAAGTTTTGCTTCTATACTCCGTGAAATTAGTAGAATATCCTTGAAATTTGCACTTCATCTAGTATCTTTTCACAAAAATATTATTCTGAATATTCTTGATAAATTTTAATCTTTTCATGCCAGGGTACTATTCACGGGGTACTATTTCTGAAGTACTACTCATGGGGTACTATTCACTCGGGTACTATTCACCCAGAATACTATTCATGACAAAAGTTGATTTCTTTTCCGTCCAAATCATTTTTGATACAATATTATTCTTGAATTTTACTCCACAAAGTAGTATCATGTTGACAATTTGGACATTGTTGAATTCAGGATAAATTAAATTATAAATCTTTAAAATCTATCCTTGGTTTCATTTTATTAAATTCTTATATTATTGTCATCATCCTCATGCTTATATTGTGATGAAAGTCATCTTTGGCCCGTAGTGCATAGATGGACTGTTGATTGGTATGATTATGACTAGGGATTATTCGGTATAATCATGACCTGTAATGTTACAAATGATGTGGTAAAAGTCCTCATTGGCCCGTAGTGTATTGATGGACAATTGTTGGCATGATCATAACCATTGGTGATAACATGAATACCCTTGGCCCGTAGTGCATGGATAATTCAGTGATGTGGATTATTTATTGAGCCGAGCCTCAGCGATAAAATTGATGACAAACTTTTTAAATCATAGAAGATAGTTGATATAATGCTCTACTTGACTCTTCTAATGGATTGCTTGTTCCGCTCCTGTTAAACTTGTTGTTTATTGTATTGTATCAGTTTAACACTGTTGAAGGCTAACGATAATTTATTTTGCATTATCTTAGTCATAATATATCTTACTGGGCTTGTTGAGCTCACCCTTTTTTCTTTCATTGTTCTCTTCAGGAAATGAGAACGTAGCCAGGACTAGTCGAGGAATGGAATAACGGTCCGAGATGGTGGCTGTAGTAGTCCTCAGTATTTTATGAAATAGTGTGATAATAATTGTAATGAGGACTCCATTTGAGTTTTGATATTGTCTAGAAGACAATATTCATGTTAAAACTCTCAGCTATGTTTTGTCGTATTTTACCTGACAGTTGTAATTAAATTCGTATTTGAATTCTGTACCATGTATTTGGCTACTTAGAATGGGTGATGTATCCCTATTTTGGGGCGTCACATTTGTGTATTGTTATCAATACTAATGTGATAAATTTATATGAACGAACATCTTAGGTGTTTATTAACGAATCGAGTAGCATTTCTTGATTGATCTTCGCTCATGCAAGTTACTAAACCCTATTTTTATTAATTGAGCAAGTCTTCTAACCTATATTGTTATTTATACAAGTTCTCGAACCCTATGTATTTGTTAAACAAGATTCCTATCTAGAATTGATTTTTATATGTTATACCAAACCTAAACTTGAATTGCCAATTGTTGTAAAGTTATTGCATTAGCTTCAGCATAACTAAGAAATAAATTGTTTATTCATATGATATTATTTATTGAGCATAAACTGTTATGTCAAACCAAATTACTTTTGTAAGATATCCTATACTAAGTTGTGTGTCCCAAAAAGGGATAGATGTTGGGTCAATTAAATATTGACACTTAGTGCATGTGGGCACGATTAAGATGAGATGCATACTCCTAGGATGTTGAATAGGCTGATCCCCTATCTCACATCAATTTTTTTTTCTATGTCTTTGTGACTGACAGAAATAATAAAAAGTCCAAAATTGGTTGAAATAGAAATTCCAGAAATGGTAATAACAATCAGTTGAGTTTTCAACTGTTATTCTTCTTTGAATCATATATTGTTATAAATGTAAAACCTGCTGAGCATGTCATAGCTCACCCTTGCAAAATATTCCCTTCACAATATTAGATGGTAACCCTGGCACATCTGGAGTAAATAAAGGGAAGCGTCCCTGCTTAGAATAGTTTATATTACTGTCTAGCTGAATGTATACTTTGTAATAAGAAATTCTTTATGAAGAATCATGTAATCGAACCTTAACATATGATATATATAACATCTTTTATTTCCACAACCGAGTTTTCTTTACATATATAGATGTAATTAGAATTTTCAATCTAGTTTGAGATCCTTGGGAACTATTTATCCGAGTGAGGGTATTGACAACATGGATTGTTCATGTTGTTGTTGATACTCTAGATTTTAGATAGGTAGGTACTATCGATACGATAGTGTAATTCACATGATATAGACTATACATCTGAGTGAGGGTATTGGTAATATGGATTGTTCATGTTATTACTGATACTCTGAATTTTGGATAGATAGATACTATTCGCAGATACAGTTCATACATCTAAGTAAGGGTATCCAAACACAACAAAAGTTCTCTTGGGAATTGTTATCTGTTATAGGATACGCATCATGGATCTATGGGAATTGCATCTTGTTATACTTGTATAGTCACTCAATTAGATATAAGCATAGAATCAAATACCATGGGGGTATAGATTTAAATGTGTTATATTCATTTACCAGTAATAAGCACCATATCGGATACCGTGAGAGTGTAGATATTAAAATTAAAATTGTGCCTTGGGATACATTCAAAGAATTCTTCTTTGAAAATTATTTTTCCCAATCTCTGAAGGATCGTATGGAAATACGATTCCTGGAATTGAAACAAGGAGACCTGACTGTATCTCAGTTTATGGCCAAGTTTAATGAACTATCCAAGTTTGCTCCACACCAAGTCAATACTGAACTTAGGAAGACTCGGAGGTATTAGGAAGGTTTGAAACCTCAGATACGCAGTAAATTATCTATATTCCAATTAAAGTCTTTTTTTGAAATACTTGAGAAAGCTTCCATAGCTGAGAGTGAAAACGAGAATCTCATTAAATTTCATCAAGAAAAGAAGAATCAAAATGAGAAGGGGAAATCTAAGACCAAACCCAGTTCAGGTGGGTTTAATAATAAAAGGAAATGGGATAATACTTTTTCTAACAACCTGGGGAAAAAGGTAGGTAATAATAATAATAATAATAACTTTAATAATAATAAGAGGGAACCTTGTCCTACATGTGGGGGAAAACATAAAGGAGTATATTTTAAAAGTATAAATAAATGTTACAATTTTTGACAAATGGGACACTTCTCTTTACAGTGTCCTCTCCCTAATAAAATAAATGTTTCAACCGTGGTTCATCGAAACATTTAGCAAGGAAGTGTACCAAACCTAGGAACCAGGGAGGAAAGGGAAATAAAGTACCGGAGAATATCAATAATGAGTCAACAGTAGCTGCAGTTGGAGCTCAGAATCGACCAACCGAGAGAACATTTAATATGTCGGTGGGGGATGCTGTTTCTTCACATGACACGGTGACAAGTATCATCCCTATCAACACTTTAAATGCATGTGTTATTCAATTCTGGTGCTACTTGTTCCTTTGTGTCTAATAGTTTTTCTAAAAACTTGAATATACCATGTGAAAATTTAGACAAACTGTTCTGTGTAGAAATTGCAAACGATGAAAAGATTCCCGTTAAGACTATATATAGGAACTGTAGTGTGGAGATAAAGGGACACAATTTTTTGGTAAATCTTATTCCAATTCAGTTGGGAGAATTTGATGTAATATTAGGAATGGATTGGTTAATTAACCATAACGCGATGATCGATTGTCATCAAAAACATATAAACCTATTGACTACGTTGAAGTCAAAGGTAGTGTTCAACGGAGGTTGTTCATCTAAGCAATCTCGATGTCTGACCATAACTCAGGCAAAAAGGTTACTTAGAAAAGGTTGTTCAGCATATTTGGCCTATATAGTTGATACTCGACATGAAGGAGTAAAACTAGATCAAATACCTATAGTTAAGGAATTTCCTGATATATTCGTAGACGACTTACCAAGTCTACCTCCAGATAGGGAAATCGAGTTTGTCATTGATCTTGCACCGGGAACGACACCAGTTTCTAAGGCACCAAATAGAATGACACCTGTAGAACTAAAAGAGTTACTAGTACAACTACAAGAACTCTTAGATAAAAAGTACATACAACCTAGTGTTTCACCTTGGGGAGCACCAGTATTGTTTGTAAAGAAGAAGGATGGAACCATGAAGTTATGTATAGACTATAGAGAATTAAATAAATTAACCATTAAGAATAAATATTCTTTACCAAGAATTGATGTTTTGTTTAACCAATTAAAAAAATTAACCTTAGGACAGGTTATCATCAGTTAAAGGTAAGAATGGAAGATGTGCCGAAGACAGCGTTTAGGACACGCTATGGACATTATGAGTTTCTTGTAATGTCTTTTGGTTTGACAAATGCACTAACAACATTTATGGACTTGATGAATCGAGTGTTTAAACCATGCTTAGACAAATTTTTTGTAGTATTTATCGATGATATTCTGGTATACTTGAAAATAGGGGAAGAGCATGTTGAACACTTGAGAGTCGTTTTGGAGATATTATGAAAGGAACAACTTTATGTAAATTTTTTCAAGTGTGAATTCTGGTTAAAGAGAGTTCAATTTTAAGGTCATGTAATTGATAAAAATGGAATATCAGTAGATCCAACTAAGATCGAAACGGTTGTAAATTGGGAACAACCAACAACTCCAACAGAAGTAAGTAGTTTTCTTGGTTTAGCGGGTTATTATCAATGGTTCATAAAAGATTTTTCAAAAATAGTAACCCCACTAACTAATTTAACTCGAAAGACGGTGAAATACGTCTGGAAAGATAAATGTGAAGAGAGCTTCCAAAAGTAGAGGAAGCGACTGAGCATGACCCCATTGTTATTCTTACCAGATGATACAGGAGGCCTTGTAGTATTTAGTGATGCGTCACATAGAGGTTTAGGGTGTGTGTTGATGCAACATGGGAAAGTGATTGCTTATGCATCACGACAACTCAAAGATTATGAGAAGAGGTATCCTACTCATGACCTAGAGTTAGCCGCGATAGTTTTTCCTCTAAAAATTTGGAGGCATTACTTGTACGGGGAGAAGTGTGAGATATATACAGATCACAAAAGTCTGAAATATATTTTTACACAAAAAGAGTTAAACTTAAGGTGAAGGAGATGGTTATAACTGATAAAGGATTTTGATTGTGAAATCTTATATCATCCCTATAAAAGCCAATGTCGTAGCTGATGCGTTAGCTTTGGGTTGTTGCGTGCAGTTTGGACTGATGTGTCCCTCATATCCGCATCTGTAGCATACGACCGGTGGTCATTCTCTTTCTTTCAAAATGAATGCTAGTGCTGGTGTCTTTCTATCATTGTTGAATCTCCTCTTTTTGAAATTTCCACTTCTATTATCTTGTCCAAGATTACCACCGAAGTGGTTACCATTTATGGCATGATGATTTTCTCCATGTTTATTATCACCGCTTCGATGATTATTGCCACTGGTATGACTATTATCATTTTATCGGCTGCTATCGTTTGGTTAGGCTGACTCATTATCGCACTCAATAACTCAGCCCAATTCACAACATCTAAATACAAGCAAAGTTTGTGAGAAATGAGGTATTGACGTATTTCGGGTTTCAAACCTCTCAGAAATATTCGCGTCATACGCTCATCGTTATCTACCAAGTGGGATACAAACCAGGATAACTCTATAAATTTAGCCTCGTATTACGATACGGTCATATTATTTTGTTCCAGCTTGATGAATTCCACCTCCTTCATGTGACGAATACTTTCGGGAAAGTACTTGTCGTTGAACAATTCTTGGAACTTCTCCCAAGACATCTTTAGTGCGAAAAAATGAGTTCGCTTTACAGATTCCCACTCGTAATCTGCCTCTTCTTGCAACATGAAGGTGGAAAAGGAGACCTTTTACTCCATTGAGTATCCCAAGACATCAAATATCTTGGTGATCTTCTTGAACCATGTCTCTACCTTAAGTGGCTCTGGCTTTCCCAAAAACTTCAGTGCTCCCAGCTCGAATTGCTTAGCAGTGACCAGCCGTGAGTTACCATTATTTCCACCTGCATTTTGAACAGGAGTCTCTCTCGCTTGTTGTTGCATGAATTGTAAAAAGCTCTTTAACATCCCGTCATTCATCATTTGGTCGGTGTTGTTGTTTATATGAGGATTATTGCCTTCCTGATGCACATTATCCTAGTTATTGATCGGCGGTGACTCAACGGTCTCATGTGCTCCATTGCTTATCTCAATATTTTCAGATGCCATTTTCAAACACTGTCACAGAACAAAGGTTAATTGACATGTCACATATTATCTATATATTATGACTGACCAATTAAATAACAAATAAACTTAAGTAGGACACACTAGAGAAGGATTTACTCATCTCTCCCCTCCTAGTTCTAGCCTCAGATATCCGTCAGGGATCATATCCCTAAGCTTTGATACCAACTGTGACGCCCCCAAAATAGGTATACAAAACCCATTCTGAGTCGACAAATACATGGTACATAATTTAAATACAAACTTAATTTATACAATTATCAATTGTCGTGTAAAATATGACAAAATGTAAGCTGAGAGATTTAACACGAATATTGTCTCGTAGACAAAATCCAAACTTAAATGGAGTCCTCATTATAATTATTATCACACCATTTTATAAAATAGTGAGGACTACTATAGCCACCATCTTGGACCATCACTCCATTCCCCGACTAGTCCCAACTATATTCTCATTTCCTGAAGAGAACAATGAAAGAAAAGGTTGAGCTCAAATAGCCTAGTAAAAAATATTATGACTAAGATAATGTAGAATAAATTATCCTTAGCCTTCAACAGTGTAAAAATTGATAGAATACAATAGTTAACAAGTTTAACTACAGCGAAATAAGTAATTCATTATAAGAGTCAAGTAGAGTATGATGTCTACTATCTTCTATGATTTAAAAGTTCATCATCAATATTTTATCTTTGTAACACATCTCAATAAATAATCCACATCACTGAATTATCCATGCACTATGGGTCAACGATATTCATTAGTATCACATCCACGAATTATCCATGCACTACGAGACAAGGATATTCATTATTATCACCAGTGGTCATGATCATGCCAAACAACTGTCCATCAATGCACTACGGGCCAATGAGGACTTTCACCACATCATTTATCTGTAACATTAGTCCATCTTTGCACTATGGGACAATGACGACTTTTACCACATCATAAGCATGAGAATGATGACAATGATATAAGAAATCAACCAAGTGGGATTAAGGATAAATATTAAAGATTTATAATTTAATTTATCCAGAGTTTAAGAATGTCCAAATTGAAAACATGATAACTACTTTGTGGAGTAAAATTCAAGAGAAATATTCATGTATCAAAAATAATTTAGACAGAAAAGAAATTAATTTTTGTCGTGAATAGTTCCCCGGGTGAATAGTACCACATGAATAGTATCGTATGTATGAATAGTACCCCGTCATGAAAAGATTAAAATTTAACAAGAATGTTCAGAAAAATATTTCAGTGAAACGATACTAGATGAAGCGCAAATGTCAAAGATATTTTACTAATTTCAAGGAGTACAGAAGTAATACTTATCAAAATAAGTGTAGATTTAGGAATATAAAACGAAATAATATTACTTACATACTACAAAGTATGGGAAAAAATATTATTTCTTACGAATATTGAACAAAAATAATATACCTTACCTTAAAAGGAGAGTACTTCTGACTGGTATAGTGGGGATATTCTTGAAGAAAACTTGCACTATTTGCTATACTCAAAGTTTCCTTAAACTCAAAAGAAATACGCTCAATATTATAGAAGAAGAATTCTCTAATTCTGGTGTGGTACTATATGAATTAGAAAATCACGGGTGAACAAACATTTTTTCACGGGCACAAAATTGATTTTTTTTTATTTTCACTATGCAGCAATATGCATATAACGCCCGAGAAATCAAATTTTTATGTAAATTAACTTTTACAAATAAGTTGTTTGAAGGTCGTTTTATGACCTAGAATGTGCGGATGTGGTTAGGATTCAGGCTATGTGCTAGGATTAATTGTTTTGAATTTCCAAGACGAAAATAAAAGTTTTCTGAGAAATTTCCGTAAAAATACTATTCATCCATTTCTGCTCGGGAATTAATTTTGAATTTATGAGAAACACGTAATGATAGAATACTAAGACGAGATGGAATATCCAATAATACTTTAGTTATGGCAAACGAAGTTTTTGCCTGTGAACTTAAAACCTAAGGGTTAGTAAAAGTGAGTTTCAAAAATGAAATGACTATGTATAATGAATATGGTTATTATACGCGAGGAATACGAGTATGATACTAGTTATTATACGAGTATAGTATGGAGATTAGTACGACGTATAATAGGAATATCATAAGAATAGTATACGAAGAAAATACGAGAATTGTACGAGTAGAATACGATTAGTTCTTAATAGACTCTTAGTAATTAGACTTTGTTAATTGCAATTGGACTTGGATTATGTCAAACCCAAGGTTATGTAAATCAAGCCCAAGATAGGTCCAATACAATTTAATTCTAAGCCCAAACCAAAAAACCAAACTGCGGATCAAACTGATGGATCACCACATGGGTAAAACCCATGGGGAACCCATGTGGGACCCAAAGGGCCATGTGGGTTGGCCACTTAGTGCCCAAGTAAAGTGATTTACTTGGTGGCTAAGCCATGCATAGTAAGGAGGTGGACATGATGACCATTTTGCCCTCCATTTGGTTTTTTAGATAAAGAAAGCTATGTTAGTTCATTTATTGTTTTGCAAAACTTGAACCAATTTATTGAGAGAGAGAAAAGAGTACTATCAAGTAATCAAGAGCAAATAAACCAAAATATTCATGTTTTATTCAAGAACGCGAAGACGTTAAGGTAATAATATGTAAACTTTAGTCTTCGATCCTTTTCTATTTATTTTTTGTAGAGAAGTATGAATTTGTGGAGCATGTCTCTTCTAGAGTAATAAGTATGGCTATTAGTGGATTAAAATATTGATAAGCCATGTATAAGTAAGAATCATAAGCGTTTAAGTGAGTTTAATCGAAGAAAACCATTAAGCGTTGATTTGGTTGTTGATGGACAAATTGAAAACCATCAAATATAAGTTATGTGCATATTACTTAGTTAGGTTATAGATAATGAATCAATGGATTGGTTCCATTTCATTTGGCATATAAAACTCAAGTAACTAAGTTATGGCAAAATTTACGTTATGGCAAAATTTACAAGATTAGGCGCTAAACGTTGAAATCGTAGAATTTTTGGATTGGTAGTCAAAATTCGATGTTTAACTCGAAAACCTTGGTTTTTGATGGCATGATGTAGAGAAACGTATTAAAGAGTCATGGACTCAAGAATGGTCGAATTATGACTTAAAACGAAGAAATGAGTTATGAACGTTCACGAATGTTAAACGAACGCGTAATAGAAAGTTAAATAGTGAATTCCTTGTTAACAAATTTAAAAATTACTTTTATCCAGATGAAGTCGAAGTACATGGAATGTGTAAGATAACGACTTTTGAACGAGCCAATTTCGACTTATAACGACCAAGTTAAGAGTCCGGAAAGAATTAAACTGGAAAATTAAAAAAAAAAATCAAGGGCTCAGGGTCGGCGTCGCAGCGCCCCCAAGCCTGTGAAACTCGCGTCGCAGCATTGGGAAGAAGGATTGGCTATTGCTAATTCATGCCGCAACACCACTTGTATATAGGAAGTCTCGTGCCGCAGCGCAACGCGAGACGAGGGTTTAGCCACTGTTAGTTGGCGCCGCAGCGCAAATGTTGTATATGAGGAGGGCGCCGCAGCACCAAGAGAGGAAAAATGCCTGACTTAATTATTTTTGAACCCAATTGTTTACCTAACAACTATGGGGCATGTATATACCTTATATACATGATAAGTCCATTCTTAAATCACATATATAATGATAACTTTAAGAAATGAACATTGTTGAATAGTAATTAAACGAAGAACGTATAGTGTTAGAAGGTAAATCGTATTCAATTACTATGGTATTTAACCAAGGGTCGTTGAGTATTGGTTTAGAGACATGAGAACGTTAATAAGCCGTAAAGAGGAATAGTAATGTGAATTGAGTTTTATTAATAAAATAAATTTGATTATGTTATAAAAGAAAAGAAGTTGGTAAAAACAATGTGATTAAATTGTTTGGTAGCTAATTGCAGTGTGCTATGTGAATATATCATGTAGAAACTGTAAAGGCCAAGAATTGTTGAATTTTAATTGAAGACGCTTGAAGGCAAGTTTTCTTAACGCTTGTCTAACCTTCGTGTTAGCCAAGCTTCTGTGATTCATGTTATAAGATGCATGAATTGTTTTATGAAAGAGTCGATGCCAGTTTTAACTCGGCTAGACTAATCTTAAGAGTTTGATTGATTTGTTTACAAGTCTTTTGATATAGTATTGTTAACGTTATCCTATGGCAATTGGTTGGTACGGATTCAAAGGTAAGTCTGAGTATGAATAAACAAAAGTATTTTACATCTATTATTCGATGGGCACGTTAGGTTGCTAAAACTTAAACGTAAATACGTTTAATAGATGAATGTTGATCAACATAGAATAATATAGGCTGATCACCTAGAAGTGCTCATAAGATATATCAGACTTACGGACTTAGTGCCAGGTTGTCCTTTTTAATGAATGAAAACCAAAAGAGAATGTTCATGGTCTTTTGACCTACTCAGAATTCCTAAGTTACTGTATGTACTTCAGAATTATTTTATGAGAATGAAAAGTGTTATTTAATGTTTCATAGTACCTCATAGCTATTTGTTCAGTTATTGAAGAATAATCATATAATTCTCGATGTGGTACTTGTATTATATATTGCTAGACTTGCTGAGCTAGTTATGCTCACTTCTTGCTTGAATTATATGATTACAGCTAAGGCCGAGTGAACTGAGGGTTCTAGTAAAGATAAAGGCAAGGCTAACATGGATAAGTAGAATATCCTGTAATAGACTAGTATATTTGTATGAATTATACTATGATGAACAAAGAATGTTTTTGGTTAATAGAACCTTGGAAAGGATTCATTACTATTGTAAGAAGAAGGTAGTAAATACAATCATTTTGATATTGTTTCGATGGAATAAATGTATAGTAATGAGTATCGTGTAGAACCATATCTGTGGGTTGAAAGTACCCGTATTTTACGGCGTCACAGGTTGGTATCAAAGCATTAGGTTATAAAACATAAGGGGGAAGAACCTTAGGCTAATAAACTCGTTAGTAAATGAGAAATTATAAGGAATTGAACTTGAGTAGAATGAGTTAATTAAGTATTGAGGATACTCAGTACAGAAAGTTGTAAAAGATGGAAATTAACCCTTAATAAACTAAATGTGATTTGTTCTTATATTATTGTGTATTATGTACTAATCAATATATTATGTGTTATTGTAGATGTCCATCGATAGCTTCATATATAGGGATATTCACGTGGTGAGTGAAGATTCAGTAAACCGGGTAGAGCCAGTACCAGTGCGAGTGGCAGGGGTACCAATGGTGAACCTGGAAGAGTTCGAGCCAACGGAGGACTATTCAGGGGATGACTATTCAGAGGGGGATATGGAAAATTTGGGATCGATGTCATGTCTCGATATGGTGGTCGATGTAGATGAGGATATGGAGGTAGCATCGTTTAATACGGTAGTGCCTGCATTAGAGCCAACACCTCCAGACGCAATGAGGGGATTGTATCTAGCAGTGCTTGACCAGAATGTGCAACTGCGCACTATTATGCATAACCTGAGGGAGGAGGTTAGTGGCCTCCATGAAGCTAAGGAGTTTGCAGAGGCAAATTTTGAGAAAGATTATGATGAGAAGGGGCTCATGAAGGATAAGGTGATGGATTATAAGAATAAGGCCATTGAGCTTCGTAAGGAACTAGGTGAGAAGAACTAGAAAATAGCATGGATGTCTTACATCCATGAGAGTGCTCCTAAGGATTTCAAGCTGAAAATTACTTGTTATTCGATTGAGCCAAGGCAAACTCGACATACTTTTAGTCAGGATATTGTGTCAATTCTTGCGAATCAGAAGCATGAGAATGCTGTTATGCAGTATTAGAAGTCTAGGGCTGTAAATATGTAGTGTAGTGACGTAAAACCCTCTTTTGTATAATTAAAGGGTAGTCTTTTTGTAAATCCTAATTTTTCTAAAATTCAATCGTAGGGATAGGAATGTAATAGCTTTGGCTATGGAATCAATCTGTAAATAGTTTGAATTATGAAGAATTATATTAATATGATGAAGTTTTTATTAAATGTTCTTTGTTATTGTATGAGTTGTTGTTTGACGAATAATAACTAAGTAAGCAAACAGATAATAATGAA
The DNA here is from genome assembly GCA_020205615.1 of Panax quinquefolius. Taxonomy (NCBI): domain Eukaryota; kingdom Viridiplantae; phylum Streptophyta; class Magnoliopsida; order Apiales; family Araliaceae; genus Panax; species Panax quinquefolius. The sequence goes on from CM035168.1 coordinate 59,281,720, forward strand.
ACTTTATTTATTTAATCAGAAAAAATGCCGCGCAAGAAGAAGATAATATAATCAGGAAGATGAATCCCTTAACGATAACCAAGGGGGTCAGAACAACCCTATGTAGGAGTTCATTAATTTATTAACGGCTGCATTTAATCAAACTGGGGCTAGAGCACCCGCGATACCTAGGGTAACTAGAACGACTACGTTTAACGAATTTAAGAGTGTAGGTCCGACGGAGTTCAAAGGAACCACAGACCCAATAGAGGCCCAGACATGGCTAAAGGAAATTAAGAAGGCGTTTGTTATTATAAACATAAGAGAGGTGCAAAAGACTTCTTTTGCGACCTATATGATGAAAGGAGAAGCCAACTTCTGGTGGGAGGCTCACCATGTAACGTCCACGAATTTGAAACTCCTTATTAATTAAATATGTGAATTAATTTTAACGAGTTAGTTTTGTGAGATTATTTAAACCTTAAATGGTTATGAGAATTTATGAAATGATTAAAGGGAGTCACTAATAGTTATTTAAATTAGTGGACTAACCTTAAGAGTTTTAATATCAAGAAATTGATAGGATTCTTAATTATTAAATATTTAATTTATTTGAATATAGTGGCGTGAGTTGAATATATTAATTTATGTCAAGTATGGATATATATCATGTAATAATTGATAAAGAAGTTAAATTTGTTAGGTTTGGTATAATCTGATGCATAACTGCTTGAAGTCCGAAATTTAGAAAATCAGTTTAAAAGCGTAGGACAATGGCTAAGAAAACGAATGTTTAAAAAATGATTAAATGAAGTTTGTACATTAAAATACTAATTGAAAGATGTAATATGCTAATAAAAGACTTTGATACAAATAAGTTGTTAATTAACACGGATAATCGAAAAACCGAGAAAATTAGGAGGCTACCACTACGACACTAGAGGAATGCTCAAAAGATATGTTAGATCTCTTGTCAAGTAAAATGTGACAAGAATTGATGCATTTTACTGACTAGAGATTAAAAAGTTTAATATAGATAATGTAAAGCAATCAAATGCCCTTCCATCATTGATTAGATCCACGAGGTTGTCGGTGGTGGGCCGTTAAGAAAGGCAATGAAGAACAGAGATGAATTTGATCAGTGATGAAGCGAAACCTTGTACAAGTCGATTTGGAAGTTCGGATGAGAAGCACCTTCTGTCGAGTCGAGAGGGCCAGTGAGTGGCCATAAAGGCGAGTTTCGGTGATTACGAATTGGATATTCAATCAAAATCATTCATAATCCAAAACTTTATTCAATTTTATTAGCATGATCACATAGGTACCTCCATAAGTTGAAAGGACATTATCTTGTCTTTGGTCTCATCCTGCGAAGTGGGTGGCTAGTCAGGTCGATCTTGACCGATTGACCCTTGTTGTCACTTGAGGCCTAGTTAATACCATTTAAATCTGACTTAAGATGATGTGCTTGGATGGATATGATCATTCAATGAGGTAAACTTAGTTTTAAAATCGATGCAAGGTGAATTCAAGGTAGTCTTTGTTTAAGGAGATGCTTAATGGGTTTGTTTAAGGAGATGTTTAAGGTAGTCTTGATGCATTCTCCCACTTATTAGCATTCGATAAATATTCCAGAAGTATATCACCCCATCATCATCGGGTTCTAGTTCAAGTATTGCCATTTACAATGATTTCAAATCCTCTTTCCTAAACAAGCACTTGAATGACCTCCAAATCCGACAGCGGGTTCGTGGGCATACATTACTTTCGTCTAAACACCACCTTTCGACCAAGAAGATCCACCATACACCCGTAATGGGATTGTGGGTTTGTTAATATTCATGGTTTTTACACTGTTGTAATACTTGTTGTAGTAATAGGCATTTAATATGCATATTTTGGACTCTAAATGACACCTCGAGGGAAGAACCCTTTGGGAACGACTTGACGAGAGCTTTGCCACCTCGGTTTCCACATATCATCCATATTAATCGATCCAACTAGTAATGATAGCAAAACTCGGCGAGGCATTTTTCAACCTAGCTTCACAGAGACTTCAATCGGAGGGTTTAATGGCATTGCATATTCGATTCGAAAGATAAAGAATAAATCGTATTATGACCACAAGCGAGATAATCTTTGAAACAAATGTAACCTCATTGGGGACCTTGATCTCTTCTTTTGCCATTGTAGAGCCAATCCGATATCATTGTTGTCCGTGAAAACAAATCCTTACATTCCATCTACAAAAAATATCCAAACAAGTCTAAGCATTATTTAACATCAACAACCTAATTTATTGACATAACCATGAAGTCCACCCGGAAAGAATAGTAACAATTGTAATCTCAAGTAGGATAGGCTCCTATACGCTTTCTCATTTCACCTAAACAATTCCAGTTCATCATTTGTCAAGGCGCATTTCTTAGCGTCATTTCATCAAACACTTGGCGAGCACTCTCAATATCATCACACATCACAAACCCATTAAGCAAACTAATTCAAAAGAAAAAGGTAGTCTTAAACATTTCCTTTTCATTCAAGGAGTCTTTGTTTTAGGACGTGAAAGATATCAAGGAAGAACCATTCGATAAAAGCGGTGAAGAATTCTGGATGGAAGAGAACCCCAATTCAATCTAATAATGGAGTTGCATCTCAATGTTTGTTTCTATATATACACACTCACCATATATATATTCCGTTTGTCCCAAAATGTTTAAATTCATGTAAATGAATGCTCTAAAACAAACTCACACGTTGAGGATAGTTAAAAAACCCACCCAAATGTACCACATTCGAGGATTTGAGTTATCACTTGAGATGTATCAATTTGAGAGAGGGCATCAACGTCATTCCTAACCCAATTTATGATCCATTCTTCGAGGAAGTATAACCTGCGCGATTGTTATCCCTTTGATCATCAACATAAAATATTTGTTGAACCCGAAAGGTAGTATTAAAGGGCTCATCGGTTGAACCAAACTTTTGATGATTTACAAGCGTGAAGCCATAGTCATCATGATTTTGACCTCTATCACGTGCTAAACTATCATACCACTTACATTTGAATAGAACAACTTTGCGGATCCATAATAATCTAAAATCCAAAATCAAGCTTACTAACTTGTCATTTGTCAATTATCATCGCCTCCACAGCTATCGAGGCTAAAAAGATTCCACCTTTTGAAGCACTTCATTGGTTTTGCCTACTACTATTTAATTCTTGGCTAAGCCTTTACTTGTGGTCCCTGTGGAAGGTTATCCTCCGATTTTCGACTCAAATTTTACAAGTTCTAGGTTATAAAACGATGAGTGTTAAGCTGTGATTTGATCTAAATTTATGCATCCATGCTCCTCTAACGCATGTATACAAATATAGTCTTTCTAAAAGAAAGATGTCATTTTTCCACAAATCCAAAGTATACGACATGTAACTCATGTAAGACAATGTTTCCTCTTTTTTGGGTGTGGGAAAACTTAGAACAAACCCGAATAAAAAGCAAATTAGAATAATTGCATGCTAAATTAGGTTTTCAATAATAAGCTCAATATCGAGCCCATGTAAATTGCCTTGGTGAATCAAATTTCAAAATAGAAACCATGTCTCTCTTTGATACTCCATATTCCAAAATAAAGGTAATCATATTTAAACTTATGAAATATTAAGGTAAACATCTAATATCCTAAACCTCAACTTTCATAAACCTCCCAATGTCAATCCATGTAATTGCACATGTTTCAAAATTCTAACAGCTGGAAGTAGAGAAAGGATGAAAAGAATCTAGCATATCACCAAAACAAGTTAAATATTCAAAACAAGTTAAACATATCACTCGACATATCACAAAATCTATATGGAGAGATCGAGTGGTGAGATGATCCACGAGATGAAGTGAATGGAGAGAAAAGGCGTGACGGTTCCAGTCGGCAAAAGTCGCTAAATCCTCCGTCGCTATAGATTGATTTTCTAGTAGTGTTACAAACCATAAACCCGGATCACCCTCTCGAAAAGATAAAGAATAAATCATACCCTTGAAGATCGAGCTTCCCTGTACAAGTTCACCTCCAAATCCTTTCGCGTTCAATCTTGAATCCACCGGGTTTGGTTCCTTCCTTTAATCAACGTTAGCCACCCAAATGTTTGGCCTCTACAGAGGTGATCCACCAAGGAAGAAGAAAATTCAAGAAAAAGGGTATTCGCTCAAACCCTAGTTTTTCTATCTCTATAGAAAAAGGCGTACTCTCCAACAAATTGGAATTATGTCGTATGTTGAAAAAGTCAACAACCCCCACACCCATAATAAGACTCCTCTTATTTATAGATGTGGGCAACCCACCTTAACAATTAAGGAATTTGATTTTATTTAATTAATTAAATTTTTTTAATTAATTAAGCTCCCTAATCTTATTAGGGATAATTAATTAAACTCCTTTAACTAATTTTCCCTCCTAATCCTATTAGGAATAAATGAGAGTACTTGTATTAAATTAATTCCTAAACTCTTTTAGAAATTAAAATAATAATAATTGTAATAATATTAATAAGACTCCTCTTATTAATTTATATTTAATATTTCTAAAATATTAAATAATAAATATTAAGCTATTTAATTTATTCTATCACCATAGATTAAATTAAATATACTTAATATATTATTACGATTATGCCATTAACTTCTTAAATAATTATTCTTCCTTTTATGGTGTGACCCTTTAGGTTCTCCATATTAAATGGGTTGTGAATAAATCAATTAGAACAATTCTAATCTTATTTAAATAAATAAATTAAACAATTAATTTATTTAAATAAATAATATTTATTCTACAATAGGATAAGCCTCCCTAGCGATCAACGACTTTCCGGATAATATAGATTTCAACATTAATCATAAAAGAACCTTTGAGTAAAATAGTTACCGTGCACAATTCAATCCTTCCACCATACAATGTCCCAATTAAATATAAGACATGGAATTTACGTCAAGTCTTATTTTATTTAATCATATGTATTTCGATCCTTAAATGCACAACTCAAATAATGCAAATTAGAAACTCCTTTCTAATTTCATTACGCCTTAAGCCAAGGACTCTTTGGGTTGTCATTTATCGAATCACATAGGACATTTCTCTTCTTTTATTAGAAGTGGTAGATTCTTTATTGATCATACATTATCTCCATGTACAACTTTTTATACCCAAGCATACCCTTTGATATACCCTAAGGGTCTTAAGGAATAAGTCAAAGTATAACTCATCATACACAAGATACTATGATGATCTCAAGTCCAAGGATTACTTGTACTACTATCACTACAGAATTCCTATTGACAGCAAATAAAACTCCATTAGGTATTCCTTAGCGAGCCACGTTCGTTGAACTTATTCTCTAATAAGCACCTACATACTTGCTTTAGTGTCTCCACACAAATGATCATGAGATCAATCATCCTCATCCAATGAGCAAGCAACGTATGTACCAATCTATCCGGATTCACTAATCCCCAATTTAGTAATCCAACGATTGGGAACTATTTTAGTTTTAAGCTTTCAAAGAATTTAGATCTCATTAAAATGATCATCATCGTTATTCTAAAAGCATTGCTTAAAACTATGGGTTTATCACATATTATAAAACAACATCATGTAGATAATTAAAAGCCTTTAATAAATTAATAATTTTTATTAATAAATGAATAAGATTGTTACAAAGTATATGCTTTATCATCAAACATGATTGGCTTGTGTGCATACTACTTTCAATCTCCCACTTGCACTAAAGCCAATCGTCATGGTAACTCATACTCTTCTTCTCTAAGTGACGATTATCCTGCTGTTGGATAAGCTTTAATTAATGGATATGTAATGTTGTTCATGAGAGTCCACTATCTCTATAGTGATTTCCCATCTTTCAATGATTCTAATAATCAAATGAAACCACCACAACATATGTTTAGATCCAAGATGAGACTTAGGAACTATTCCTAGTTCTATAATGAACTTTTAATCCAAACAATCAACTTCCAGCTTCATTTATAGCTATTTACTTTGTCTTTATCACTATACCAAGAACTCTTTCTTTGTTTGGAACCTTTCAATTCAACTTTGCACTAATTGTTCAAGGTAACCCTTTACCTTAAAGTGGATTTTTACGTCGTCTTAGTGCATCTCGAAAAACTTGAGTGCATTAAGCCCTCTAGTTTTAATTAAGACCCACCATGAATATGATCACATCCTAGTGCTTAGGTTAAGCACTTTAAGATATTTTTTACTGACTCATAGTGAACTTCTCCATAATATGACTGATCAACATCAGGTCTCGTACATTTCATTGCATGCATGATTGTTACTCATGCGACCTCTCTTTTCAGGAGTCTGTGGGGACTATTAAGAGAGATACACTCCATGGCTCATCAACATGAGACATCTCTTGGAGTTTGCCATACTAAACGACTTTAGCATCAAATGAATATACGTTCCTTGGGTTAAGTCGAGCATCCTTTTAAATCTATCTATATAGATTTATATTCCCAATTAAGATACTCTTCCAAATCATTCATGGAGGAATGTTTAGACAACTTTATCTTTCTTGATTGTAGCATTGGTATGTCATTTCTTATCCGTAGTATATCAACATATAGTACTAGGAATGTCACGATGCTCCCAATCGACCCTCTTTTTGTACACACTAGGTTCATTCTTATTTTGATAAAATCAAACTCTTTTGATTTCCTCATCAAAACGAATGTTCCATATTTGAGAAACTTGCTTCAATCCATTTCTCCGAGTGTTCACAACACTTACCTCATCGTATGTAGCTGGATCATCATCTTCATGATGTGTACCTCATCATCATCATCTATGATGAATCCATACCTCCTAGGTATCTTGAGACTATTCCGATTTACGATTTATTTGTGGTACAATAGGTCTATCTCTGTGTTCCTCTTATTTGACTTATAGTGTTTTGTGGTTCTTGAACTTTTCAAGATCTATTATCCTCCTACTAGCCCCTTCAATGATAAATGCCTTTATCTTATAAAAGCGGCGTGTTTTGTAACAAACACCTTTTGCTAAGTAGAATTATAGAACATATACCCTAAACTTACTTTAGGATGTCCCACAAATCGACACTTGTCAAATCTTGTCCCAAGCTTATCCTTTTGAAACCTTTTCACATAAGTTGGAACCCTTATCTTAACATACTTAAGATTAGGAATCCTCCCCATCCATAACTTTTATGGAGTCTTGGGGCGGATTTTGAGGTTACCATTTTGTAGATATGCTGACCATTTTTAGGACATTATCCCGAAGGATGGAATGTCAAGTAAAATCATTATGGACCGACATATCCAACAAGGTACGATTTTTCATTCGGACACATCAATCAATTATTGCGATCGGGATGTGTCCATTATGAGAAAACCATTTGAGATGATCTAGAAACTTATTGCACAAGTATTTATTCCTTGATCTAATCAAAGAATCTTAATACTTTGCCAATTTGTTTCACTTACGAATTCTTTGAACCTTTGAATAATTCACACTTGTATTTTAGCAAATACACACATTCAACTCTTTGAATGATCATCTCCTTTTCTTATACTAATTTGTTCAATATGCAAAATTATTTTCATGTAAGTCAAGTATACAAAATTTATTAAATAATATTCCGATTCTATACAAAACATTATTATTATAAATAGAACAACAATTGTTCTTAATTATAATACCAAAAATTTCATTGTCCAACAATAAAATGGAAATAATATTTTAACAAGAACCTGGAATACAATAACAACTTATTGACTTAATAGATTTTCCGTAGGCATTGCTAAACTATAAGTTTCTATGGCTAATGCAAACAACCTTTGCTTCATTTTCCACACATAGGATTACTTATATTTGTTTAGCTTTTACTTCTGCTTGGTCCTTCATAAATCTATATTTATGATAACCAAAATCGGTATCCAATACCCAAGTAGAACCTTGACTTAAAGAAAATTTTATTTTAAATCATAAACAAATTTGTATTGTAATCGAAACTTCACTAAGCTTCTTTGGTTAGCCTCGCAAGATGCTTCTCATGATTTCTTTCCAAAGGTGTCGGGCTTATTGCGGTGGAAGCAAACTCCTTTGCTATCCATATCGGTTTTGCTCTTATTATCCTTTGTTTATGCCTTTCTATTTACCTTCTTTGAATCGTTCTTTATTGAGAAGATCCTTTGGCCCCTACCAAGAAGACTTGATCTTTCTTGGTTGGAAAGTGACTCTCAACATTTTTCAACATGTTAAGCAAATAAATCGTGAAAGCTAATATCTAGCTTGTTCATATGAAAAATTCACAACAATTGTGAAAGGAGTTAGGGAGTGAGTGCAAGATCAAATCTTGGCTCAACTCTCCATCCATGACAAAACCGGTTGTCCTAATTGATCAATCAAATTGATTATGTTAAGAACTTTTTATGCATACTTTATAGTGCCATTGGCCATTCTAGATCGGAAGAGCTCCTTAGATATCGATATCTATCGGCCCTACTTTCCTCACCATCAACTACTTGGCGTGCGGGAGTATAGTAGAAGTATCCATAGTTTCAGTCGATTGACGCTGAAGCTTGTTACTCATGGATACGAGCATGATGCATTGAGCCAACTGTGCATCATCTTGACACTTTCTAAAAGTAGCAATCTCTTTCTCAGAGGCATTGTCTGCAACCATTGCGAGGATAGGCGATTAAGGACATAAGATAGCTTTTCGACTATGAGAACTATTCTCAAATTCCTTAACCAATCCGTTTAATTTGGTCTGATTAATTTAGCATCTAATATGCTTCGCAGTGATAGTAATTTTAGACATTGTAAAATTCTATAAATGAATTTGTAATTAACAACATTTTAACATACATTCTATTATTAATTACCAAAATAAATTAGGTCTTGTTTTAAATTGGTATCTCCCACTATTTTCTTCAAACTATATTACCTCACTTATATAGTTAAGCAAAATCTAATTAAAGATTTGCTAGTGAGAATAAGGATCCCATTTCAAATGTATATAGCCTTGTGGTGACACAACAAACTATATATAAATAAATAGGTAGACAACTTTTGTCAATTACATCAACTATCTGACTCCTTGTATTTTGCCTCTTAGATTATTTTGATCAAGTGGTGGCACATCCAGAATCAAAATTATCCAAGTTAAGTCCAACCTAGCACTCCATATATTCAAAAAAGAAAAATATCATCCTTGTGGTGACACAACAAAACAATATTGTTCAATTTTCTTTATAAGCATCAAATGTGATAAATTAACATCTTAAATACTTAATACTTGCCTTGTGGTGACACAACAAACTCATATTAAATATTTAATACTCTATTAATTTTATCATGCTTTAGAAAGCGACGTTAAATTATTCCAAATATCTTTGAGAACGCTTAGGACTTAATATAAAAATTGAGGGGTTTGTTATTAATTTGTCTCATCTTGTTTAGCGCATGCACATATATATATATATATATATATATATATATATATATATATATATATATATATATATAAAATCTGCATATATTAATGAACATCTACGAAGCATGTTTGCATAATATATAATATATATAGTATACGCATTTACACATATAGAATACTATATTCTACTCGGATTGATTATGGACTTTTATTCTAGTTTGGTTCACTAGAGCCACCAAGTGAACCAAAAGGTCAAACCCTAGGGGTGCAAGAAATAATATTTAAATATAACTATTACATTTAAAACTAGGGCTCTATTACAAATGGGTCTTCAAGCGCTTCTTGTCCCTTGATCTCTAATTCTTCAAAATTAATTCTAAATATTCCTATTACAAAACTATTTTAAAATAAATAGAAACCTTGATCGTGATCGAGGGAAGTACATAGGAGGAGATAGAATTTACATTCGGAAAAATTAGAGAAGACGCAGTCTGTGAGACCCATTTAATAAAACTCATACATTCATGCATCCAACTAAAATAAAATCCAATCACATTGGTTGATAGTCCATAATCAATCCCATTTATTATCATACACATCATCATATGCATCAATAAATAACATTCATCCTATGAATAATAAACATTTAATATATATATTGATATCATTTAATGGACAAATTTAGTTAGTATAAAATCTATTTTTGAATCAAAATAAACTCTTTTATTTTAATCCAAATTTAAATCAAAATAAAACTATTTTATTTTAATTTATCCTATTTTGAATAAAATAAACTATTTTATTTTAATCAAAATCTTTAATCAAAATAAACTCCTTTATTTTAATTAATTATGGAATCCAATTCCACGTAAAAAAAATTATTAAAGGAAACACTAATTCTTTTCTATTCACAAATAAACTCCTTTATTTTGAATAATATGAAATCTTATTTCATATTTAAATAAACTCCTTTATTTAAGGAAACACGGATTTTCTTTCCTATTCACAAATAAACTCTTTTATTTTGAATAATATGAAATCCTATTTCATATCTAAATAAACTCTTTTATTTAAGGAAACATGGATTCACTTTCCTATTCATAAATAAACTCTTTTATTTTGAATAATATGAAATCTTATTTCATATCTAAACAAACTACTTTATTTAAGGAAAGATGGATTTATTTTCCTATTCACAAATAAACTTCTTTATTTTGAATAATATGAAATCTTATTTCATATCTAAATAAACTACTTTATTTAAGGAAACACAAAATCCAATTTCAACTCCAATTAGTTATCATGGAATCCAATTCCAACAACTAATTATTTAGCATGAAATTCTAATTTTGAAATTAAAATAAATCTTTTTATTTTAATATTAAAATAAACCTTTTATTTTAAGATTAAAATAAACTTTTATTTTAAAAATTAAAATTATTAAAGAATAATATAATATATATATATATATATATATATCAAGAATATTATATATATATATAATAAAAGAACCAAAACCGTGCACTTAATTAGAAATCCTTGATTTGCGTGCATGCCTCATGTTTTTTTTTTTTTTCATTCCGTGCTACCCCTTTAACTTTACATGAAGCCAGCAGTGACCAAGCTATTAATTAAGTAAAAGTAAAGCATGTGCACATTCTAGATATATATATACCTGTAATCATGCAGGAAAACATTAATCATATATGCTCAAGGTTACAAGATTCACGGCAATTGGCAGGTTTGACGTTTTTTTTTTTTTTTTTTATTTAATAAATTTTATACAATAAAATTATGCCCAATTAAATTGTTTTAAACACATATCAATATACATATCAAATCAAATAATTAATAATTCGCATAAAACCTGGCTCTGATACCACTGTTAGGTTTGTAATATTCCATGTGCGCAATCAAATTGCATAAAAGTGCGGAAGCGTGTAAAAATCAGAGTTTAAAATTATTTATAAACCATAAACCTGGATCACCCTTTATGCATAATTATTAATTAAACGAAAAGATAAAGAATAAATCATACCCTTGAAGATCGAGCTTCCTCAGGTACAAGTTCACCTCCAAATCCTTTCCCGTTCAATCTTGAATCCACCGGGTTTGGTTCCTTCCTTTGATCAACGTTAGCCATCCAAATGTTTGGCCTCTAGAGGTGATCCACCAAGGAAAAAGAAAATTCAAGAAGAAGGGGTATTGGCTTAAACCCTAGTTTTTTCTATCTCTATAGAAAAATGGCGTACTCTCCAACAAATTAGAATTATGTCGTATGTTAAAAAAGTCAACAACCCCCACACCCATAATAAGACTCCTCTTATTTAAAGATGTGGGCAACCCACCTTAACAATTAAGGAATTGGATTTTATTTAATTAATTAAATTCTTTTAATTAATTAAGCTCCCTAATCTTATTAGGGATAATTAATTAAACTCCTTTAACTAATTTTCCCTCCTAATCCTATTAGGAATAAATGAGAGTACTTATATTAAATTAATTCCTAAACTCTTTTAGAAATTAAAATAATAATAATTGTAATAATATTAATAAGACTCCTCTTATTAATTTATATTTAATATTTCTAAAATATTAAATAATAAATATTAAGCTATTTAATTTATTCTATCACCATAGATTAAATTAAATATACTTCACATATTATTTCAATTATGCCATTAACTTCTTAAATAATTATTCTTCCTTTTTTATGGTGTGACCCTTTAGTTTCTCCATATTAAGCAGGTTGTGAATAAATCAATTAGAACAATTTAATCTTATTTAAATAAATAAATTAAATAATTAATTTATTTAAATAAATAATATTTATTCTACAATAGGGATAAGCCTCCTAGCGATCAACGACTTTCCAGATAATATAGATTTCAACATTAATCATAAAAGAACCCATGAGTAAATAGTTATTCTAGTACCATTCAATCCTTCCACCATACAATGTCCCAATTAAATATAAGACATGGAATTTACGTCAAGTCTTATTTTATTTAATCATATGTATTTCGATCCTTAAATGCACAACTCAAATAATGCAAATTAGAAACTCCTTTCTAATTTCATTACGCCTTAACGCCAAGGACTCTTTGGGTTGTCATTTATCGAATCACATAGGACATTCTCTTCTTTTATTAGAAGTGGTAGATTCTTTATTGATCATACATTATCTCCATGTATAACTTATTATACCCAAGCATACCCTTTGATATACCCTAAGGGTCTTAAGGAATAAGTCAAAGTATAACTCATCATACACAAGATACTATGATGATCTCAAGTCCAAGGATTACTCAGACTACTATCACTGAGAATTCTATTGACGAGGCAAATAAAACTCCATTAGGTATTCTTAGCGAGCCAACGTTCGGTGAACTTATTCCCTAATAAGCACCTACATACTTGCTTTAGTGTCTCCACACAAATGATCATGAGATCAATCATCCTCATCCAATGAGCAAGTAACGTATGTACCAATCTATCCGGATTCACTAATCCCCAATATAGTAATCCAACGATTGGGAACTATTTTAGTTTTAAGCTTTCAAAGAATTTAGATCTCATTATAATGATTATCATCATTATTCTAAAAGCATTGCTTAAAACTATGGGTTTATCACATATTATAAAACAACATCATGTAGATAATTAAAAGCCTTTAATAAATTAATACTTTTTATTAATAAATGAATAAGATTGTTACAAAGTATATGCTTTATTATCAAACATGATTGGCTTGTGTGCATACTACTTTCAAAATTACCTCATATAGGACTTATGTGGTGATAGATATTTGAACTGGCTTGAAGCTAACCTATTTTGGCACTACGGGGACCAAGTAGCAGACTCACGCCTCCCAGTAGTACAAAATGGGCGCATTGCTGCCAAATGTGTCGATCTGAGAGACAGTTAAGTTCTGCTATAGGAAATGAATTGGAACATTAGTGTAATGTGTGACATGCATATAATCATATAATAAGAATATATTCTAATGATATGAAGTATCAAGTAGTGCAATAAAATCTTAAGTGATAGTTAAACAGAAATAAATGAATGTCTGTGTATTCCAAAAATTGGAAAAGAAGTTATGTGTGCACACTGGATATATAATATTAAATAATGTGTTTATGTGTTTAGTAAAATATAATTATGGAGATACCCGGTTAATATCCCTAACTGCATTATTTTACTGAGTGTATTTAATGTACATGGGTTATATAATGTGAGTACATAAATAAATCCCAAATTTCCTTTTTGTAGTAGTAGTAACACATTTATATTAAATTATGGGAATTATAGTGTCCAAGCCAAGCCTTAAATAACTTGTTGCTAAGATTTCTCTATTGTCCCAAAATGAGTGTCACAAAGTACATGAACAGTGAACAAAAGCTAGTTACGTATTCTTCAAGTGGCTAGTTTTAGGTGATCATTTGCTAGCCAATGGCTGGTGGTGGGTTGCTCAACCACTCCTTAGCAACCAATGTGTCTTTCCTTTGCACCATGAGCTCCAACATTAGGATAATGTGATTGTCCAGTTCATAGTTCCCTTATAAATATAAGCTCCAAATTCAAATTTTATATTGTTGATAAGTTGTTGATAGCCTAATTAGAGAGTCTAAGTTACTGAGCATTGTAGAAATATACTCAGAGGTTAGGAGGTTCAATCCAAGCTTAAGAAGGTAGAAGTTCTAACTATGCTCTTGAAATCGGTCTTGTTTGATTAATTGAATTCATTTGTTAATTGATATGAACAAGCATGTTATAAGGTGTGTAAGAAGTTTTCTAATATGTATGAACACGTTAATATTGATTTGGAGCATGCTTGAATTGTTAGAAATCATGTTGGTAGTTACTCTGCAAAACAGTGTAACCTTACTGTCTCTGATGCAGGCATGGCGCAGCTACGCCCTATTTGTACTAGGGTCTAAATAAATTGCTAGCACCATAACAAAAAATCGATTCTGTCTCAAAGACATGGCGCAATTATTGCTACTGCACCTCGAATCCGATTGTTGGTTTACATTGGTTATATGTGTTACTAACTTGATGTTATGACCTAGATACATACCTATAGAGAAGTATAACATGATATTTAAAGCTTTCGTATGTGGTATGAAGTAATCAACTTGGATTAGTATGGAAGTTGTAGCAAACCTTAAAGTTTTCAAAGCTAACTTTGTGGAAAACTTGTGTTCACGAGTTCTGAACTTATAAGACCATATACACAACTAATTTGGAACCTAAATGATCATAATATTTGATCCATAGATGTTGTATCCATGGCCAACTTGACAAGCTTTGTGCTAGAACTTGGTTTGAAAGGAAAAGCTTAGTTAAGGCTAATGAACATGAACGCAAAAAGATTTAGATTCTGATCTTGAAAGGGAGGTTAACATGACTTAACTCCTTATGATAAGAGTTTTGAAGTTGTCTTATATGTGCTATCTTACATCATTCATGCTAAAATGATTTCAAAGACAACCTTGGACATGTTTTCAAACATAAGTTGGATATTATGTGAGTACTAAGATACTAAAGTAGTAAGATGTCATGTTATAGATATATCACTCCTAAACATGATTCATATGCATTAAGCATGATGATTACATGACCTTTTACATTTTAATGACATATAAATTGTAAGTTAAACTTGAAGTAATGAATTCAAGTATGGTCATGAGCTATATGTGAATCTCTAGCATGTATGTATGTTAAAATAGGTGTGTAATTAGCATGTTAGAGTTGGACTGAAGTCAGGAAGTGCAAGGCTCAAACACAGTGCAGCAAGGGACATTTCAATTTGACCAATCCCTAAGCTAGACTATTAAAGCAATTGCTACTGCAATCCCTACAGATTTACTTGATTCTATATTTGGTTCTGAAATTTAAGGCATGCTTACATGATCTCTTTATCTTGTAATATGTGACCAATATGTACCATATAATGTGTTGAGAAGCATGATATGTGATGACTTGATTCTTGTAAGTGTAAACTCATATTAGTTTACACATACTAATTGAAAGACCGACTTGTTAATGTTAGGTCGTTTCAACATGAGTTAGTTAAAGCTAGTATTATATTGTAGCTGAGCAAATAGGAAAGTTTCCTAAACTTACTCCAATTATTATTGAGCAAGTTTTCTTTGAACTTCACTATTTGATTGTGCAAGTTCCTTGAA
This sequence comes from Panax quinquefolius, assembly GCA_020205615.1. Taxonomy (NCBI): domain Eukaryota; kingdom Viridiplantae; phylum Streptophyta; class Magnoliopsida; order Apiales; family Araliaceae; genus Panax; species Panax quinquefolius. The sequence goes on from CM035168.1 coordinate 59,297,362, forward strand.
TCATACTGTTATTGATCAAGTTCCTTAATTCTTACTCAAATGTATATCGAGCAAGTATTCAAACACTATTTTATTGTGTGTAAGTTTCCTAACTTACACAACTTTATTTGTTGTGAAAGTTTCTTATCCTTCTCATATTGTATTGAGTAGGTTATTGTTGAATTGAAAGTTATTCATTTAAGCTTGAATCTTATTTCCAAGCATGCTATTAAGCGGTTTAATTACTTTACAATTATTCCACATTGATATTATTTATATTCGCACTTATTGCACTTGAGTTTGTACAGTCTTGGACTTGTACATCATTTAAAGTTCAATAATTCTTGAACTGTGTTAGATAGAGTCTGAACCTTTGTTCGGTCAGACAAACATATGAAGTTTTAAAAGCTATCCAAACCAATTGATGGTAAGGATTCTTAGACTGAAAGAACACCCCTTTCTATGATAGGGGAGTACCAGGTATCTAATATAAGATACACATAGCAGATTTAAATGTTATGGATATACATAGTGTATGTGAGGCTGATCCCCTCAAAAATTTATTCTGTAGCCAGTAACCAAAGGGTCAACTAGCTATTGATTCCATTAGAGTGTTATAGTTCAAAGTCTACTTGACTAGCAGTTATTCTAAAAGCAATCATTATCTTTGCTTCAGATATTTATATTGTTGAATCCATTGCCAGATATTTTTTTATTCATCATGATATATCCTTATTGTTCTATTTAAACTTGTTGAGCAAACTTGTTGCTCATCTTTGCTATATCATGAATTATATTACAGCTAAGTCCGAGACCTTAGGAAAGGACAAGGGTAAAGGGAAGATGTAGGATAATTACGAAAAGCAGAATTTATCTTATGCTTAGTTTAAATTACGTTTATGTAATGTGAACCCTAATATTTATTTTAGGGTATGATTATAAGATGATATTAAAGTTATCGTATCTTGGGACTAGTAACACCTTTTGAATGAACGACGTACGTTTATTATATTCCTCATTTTAGTTATCGTATGTTGTTTAGAGGAGGATGTTTGTATTTTATCGTGATGATTGAACCGGGGTCAGAGGACCCCGGATTCGGGGGCGTCACACACCAGGGTGGGGCTAGGACAAATGTTGTCACGTGGGAACAGTTTAAGAATGTTTTATTTGAGAACTATTTTCCTACAAGTATGCAGGGGAGAATGGAGATTAAGTTCTTAGAACTTAAGCAAGGGGACATGACGGTTCCCCAGTATACGACCAAATTCAATGAATTGGCAAGATTCGATCCACATGAAGTGGACACTGAGGAGGGGAAGGCCCTTAGGTTTGAGCAGGGATTGAAACCCTAGCTCTATAGTAGGATTTATGTATTCCAGAGTGCTTCGTATGGAACCATTCTGGAGAAAGAAATTATTGCTGAGGGTGGTAGTGAGGCTTTGAGCCAATACCACAAAGAGAGAAAGAATAAGAGTAAAGGAGAGGTAGGATCCAAGGTGGGTGGAGCTAGTGGCTGTAGAAGTATGCCCAAGAGGAAGAATTTTAACTCCGGGAATACTGGAGTAAAATAAGGGGATCCGAAGCGTAGGATTGAAGCATGCAAGACATGCGGAAAGACTCATCTAGGTGTTTGCCTTAAGGGGAAGTCGGTTTGTTACAACTGTGGGCAAAAGGGTCATATATCACCTAATTATCCAAATCCTAAGAAGAACCATGGCTATTTTATATGTGGGTCGATGGACCACATGGCAAGAAATTGCCCAAAGAAGGGGTCGGAGGGTAGCAAGAGTGCTAGTAGTGGTAAGTTATTCATTACTAGACCATCATCGTCGGGTAGAACCATGACCTGTACTTTTAATATGACTGTCCAAGATTCGGTTGCATCAGCGGATGTAGTAACAGGTATCATTATAGTCAATGAAATAAATGCTTATGTGTTGTTTGATTCGGGTGCTACTTGTTCTTTTATAGCATGTGAATTTGCTAAACGATTAAATTTATTTTTGGAAAGATTAGAAATACCTTTAGACGTTAAGGTAGCAAACGAAGAGATAATTCCCATTGAACACATTCATAGGAATTGTTGCGTAGATATTAGAGTTAACAAATTATCAGTATATTTAATACTGATAAGGTTGAGAGAATTTGATGTAATTCTCAGTATAGATTGGTTGATTAATCATAGAGCTATAATAAATTGTCATAGAAAAAGTGTGAACCTTCGGCTTTCTAAGAAACCCAAGGTAGTGTTCTACGGTCGTAAATCACCGGGACGCTCTTGTTGTCTAACCATGACACATGGTAGGAAGATGTTGAGGAAGAGATGTATAGCATACCTATGCAATGTTGTGTATACCTAGAGAATGGAAGCATCATTGGAACAGATACCTATAGTATAAGAGTTCACGGACGTATTTCCAGATGAGTTACCAAGTCTTCTACCGGATAGGGAGGTCGAATTTGTGATTGAGTTGTTACCGGGTATGATGAGTATGAAATATGTTATATTGTTATTCCTTAATACTTAATCTTTTATATTTATGTTGTGCCTAAATAAACTCATTATTCTTATATTTTTATTTTAGGTACAATTGAAGGGATTTCATGATTTTGGAAATAAATTGGAGGAGGTTTACGGGATTCCTAGCAAATCAAAGATTCAACAATTAGTATTATTAATGGATTTGGATTCATGCGACAAGGAGTTTAAGCACATGGCAATTGTCGGATTTAATTCTAATTTCAAATCTGAATTTTGGATTCTAGAATATTAGTTTTTACAATTCTATTGTAATTAGGATTTCTTTTAGACTAAGATTTATTTCCAAATTGAATTCTATTTCTTTATGGAAATTAGTGTAATTTGTAATTACTTTTAGGATTTGGATTTCTACTTCCCATGGGATTTAGGACTTTGTCTACCACTATAAATAGAGGGTGAGAGTCAGGGTTTTATTCATTCAACAATCAGCTATCATCTATTGGGGTGCAGACTAAAGGGCATGTTAGGCTTGTTCTTTTAATTCAGTTCTAAAGGAAGGTGAATCCTTGTTATAAGTAATTGACTAATTGAGTATTATTATTTATTCCTTCTTGTGTGAAATTTATTCTGATAATCTGTTTTTATTGATTGCATGCTAATTGATCTAATTAATTTGATATGGCCAATTGTGTTAATTTGCTCATTATCATCTACTAGATTAAGATTGGTATTACATGTAATTGATATTCGTCTTCATCACAAGTAGCAACTTGGTAATACTAATTGTGGACAAGCTTTTGTGTATTGGTAAGATTATCAGAAAACAAGTTAAACAAATCGAGCTTATATGTTTGTCGCTTGGATTAGCCTAATTCTCTATTTCTTAATTCTTCTATCATATTAAATCTAGAGAGCATATTCTAGGTTGTATGCTAGTTAGAATCTGTTGGAGATCTTGTTTCATACAATGATAATCTAAGGAGAATTTCGAATAGCAGAGCTTATTGTTATCTAGGGCTAATAATTTCATTGAAGGGAAAAAAATAATAACTTGATTAATTGATTGTTGTACTTGGTGAAACTGAACTACAGAACTGAAGTTTTTACATTGTTGGTTAACTTCATCATTAATTCTTGTTTTCTTAGTTTCAAAACAATTTTCAAAAAATCCCTAATCTTTATTTTCTATCAAAATAATAGAATAAATATAAAACAAATCACTCTTTATGGGATCGATCCTTGCTTACTACTTTGCTAATTGTTTGAATTTGTAAAGTGAAAGTGAGGTTAATTTAGGAGTGTAAACGACACCTCCTAGGGTACGACACCAGTTTCTAGGGCACCATATAGGGTGGCGTCGGTAGAGATGAAAGAGTTAATGGTTCAATTACAAGAACTATTAGATAGGAAGTACATTCAGCCGAGTGTGTCTCTGTAGGGAGCACCGATATTGTTTGTAAAGAAGAAGGATGGATCGTTATGACTTTGTATCGACTATAGAGATTTGAACAAGTTAATGATTAAGAATAAATATCCATTGCCCAGGATCGATGATCTATTTGATCAGTTGAAAGGGAAAAGTATTTTTATAATATAGATTTGTGTACGGGGTACCATCAGTTCAAAGTAAGGAAGGTGGATGTACCTAAGATGGCGTTCAATACTCGTTATGGTCATTACAAGTTTTGGTTATGTTGTTTGGGTTGACTAATGTGCCAGCCGCATTTATGGATATAATAAACAGAGTGTTCAAACAATATTTGGACAAGTTTGCCGTAGTGTTCATTGATGATATTCTAGTCAATTCTAAGACACAAGAAGATCATGCTGAACATTTGAGAATAGTGTTGGAAACACTGTGGAGGGAGAAGTTGTATGCAAAATTCACTAAGTGTGAATTTTGGCTTGAAAGAGTGCAATTTTTAGGACATGTTATTGATAAAGATGGAATTTCTGTGGATCCTGCGAAGGCGAAAGCAATTAATAATTGGGAACAACCAAAAATACAAACTGAGGTTCGAAGTTTTCTGGGGTTAGCGGAATACTATAGAAGGTTCATTCAGGACTTTTCTAAAATAGCTACTCCGTTAATGAATTTGACGAGGAAGTTAGTGAAGTATGTGTGGACTGAGAAGTATGAGAATAGTTTTTAGGAAATAAAAAGGAGGTTAAGTGAGACACCTGTATTATCCTTACCAGATGATACGGGGAATTTTGTAGTTAATAGCGATGCTTCGAATAGAGGACTAGGTTGCATGCTCATGTAGGATGGCAAGGTCATTGCGTATGCATCACGTTAGTTGAAGGATTATGAGAAGGTTTATCCTACTCATGACCTAGAATTAGCAGCAGTAGTTTTTGCCTTCAAAATATGGAGACATTATTTATACAGGGAGAAGTGAAGTGTGAAATATACACAGACCATAAAAGTTAGAAATATATCTTCACACAGAAAGAGTTGAATATGAGGTAGAGAAGGTGGTTAGAATTGATAAAATATTATGACTGTGATATCTAATACAATCCAGGAAAACCAAATGTAGTAGCCGACGCGTTAAGTAGGAAGGGTAGGGAAAGATATCAATGTTAACAACTCAAAATGAGTTAATAACAGAGATTGCAAGAATGGAGCTAAAAGTTAAATTACCGAGTGAAGTGGTAGAGATGTTTTTCACAATGGAGACTCAACCAACGATAGTGGAACAAGTTAAAGAAGTACAACAATGTAACAAGGACTGCGAACGAATGAAGAAAAGGATAGAGGATTAAAAGAAGACTAAGTATAACCTTAATAAAGAAGGATTACTTCATTTTGAAGGAAGAATTTGGGTTCTAGATAATTCTGAGTTAAAAGAAGAGATAATGAGTGAGGCCCATAGTTAGAGGTACTCGATACATCCAAGTAGTACTAAGATGTATCAAGACCTTTGACAGAACTTTTGGTGGCCAAACATGAAGAGAGAGATAGCAGAATATGTTCGTAAGTGCTTAACTTGTCAGAAAGTTAAGGCTGAACACCAATAAATTAGGGGATTATTGCAATCACTAGAGATTCTAGAGTGGAAATAGGAGCATATCACAATGGACTTTATGGTGGGACTTCCAACGACAAGGAAGGGATACGACGTTATTTGGGTAATAGTGGATCGGTTGACAAAATTGGCTCACTTCTTACCAATAGTAGTTATGTCAAAGAAATTATTTCAATATATGGAATACTGATTTCGATTGTGACAAATCGTGATCCATGATTCACATCAAATTTTTGGAGAAGTTTACAAGAATACCTAGGAATGCAGTTGAGGTTGAGTACAATGTATCATCGTTAGACAGATGGACAAAGTGAACAGACAATTCAAATGCTAGAAGATATGTTAAGATCTTGCGTTATGGATTTTAAGGGAAGTTGGGATGAACATCTGCCTTTGGTGGAATTCACTTACAATAATAGTTTCAAGATAGTATAGCCATACCGCCTTATGAAGCGTTATATGGGAGGAAGTGCAGAACCCCACTCTACTGGGATAAAGTAGGTGAACGTCGGAGGTAGGGACTTAAGATGGTACACCAAACGGTAGACATGGTAAAGTTAATACGTACTCGATTGGTAGCGGCTCAAGATAGACAAAAGAAGTATGTAGATCCTCACCGTGAGAAGAGGGAGTTTGAGGTAGGGTCATATGTCTTTCTGAAGGTATCGCCTTGGAATGGAAAGATACATTTTGGAAAGAAAGGGAAGTTAAGTCCAAGCTTTATAGGACCTTTTGAAATTTTAAGAAGGGTAGAAGAGGTAGCTTATGAAGTAGCTTTACCTCCAGAGATGGAACGAATACACAATGTGTTTCATGTTTCTGTATTGTGTCCTTATAAAACGAACTACAAACACGTAATAGGGTATGAATCTATTCAGGTAGAAAAAGACTTAACATATAAAGAACTTCAAATTCAGATTGTGTATAGGAAGGAACAAGTCTTGAGAAATAAGATAATACCTTCGGTGAAGGTAATTTGGAGGAACCACAATGCCGAAGAAGCAACGTGGGAACTCGAGAGTAAAATGAAGGAAAATTTTCCCCATTTGTTTATGTAATCAGATCGAGATTCCGGGGATGTAATCCTTTATAGGGGGGGAGAATGTAACACCGTAGAAAATTAGATTTTTATGTAACTTAAATTTTATTTGATTATTTGAATTAAATGAATTTAATTGTTTATTTATGTGAGTAAGCTGTTTGAAGGTCATTCTATGACCTAGAATGTGCGGATGTGGTTAGGATTCTGGCTATGTGCTAAGATTAATTGTTTTGAATTTCCAAGATGAAAATAAAAGTTTTTTGAGAAATTTCTGTAAAAACACTATTCATTCATTTCTGCTCGGGAATTAATTTTGAATATCTGAGAAATGCGTAATGATAAAATACTAAGACGAGATGAAATATCCAATAATATTTCAATTATGGCAAATGAAGTTTTCACCTGTGAACTTAAAACCTAAGGGTTAGGAAAAGTGAGTTTCGAAAATAAAATGACTATGTATAATGAATATGGTTATTATATGGGAGGAATACACGTATGATACTAGTTATTATACGAGTATAGTATGAAGATTAGCATGGCATATAATACGAATATCGTACGAAGTATACGAAGAGAATATGAGAATTGTACGAGTATAATACGATTAGTTCTTAATGGACTCTTAGTAATTGGACATTGTCAATTCCAATTAGACTTGAATTATTTCAAGCCCAAGGTTATGTAAATCAAGCATAACATAGGCTCAATAAGAGTTAATTCTAAGCCCAAACAAAGAAACCAAACCGCAGATCAAACCGATGGATCACCACATGGGTAAAATCCATGGGGAAACCTATGTGAGACCCAAAGGGCAATGTGGGTCGGCCACTTGGTGGCTAAGGCATGAATAGTAAGGAGGTGGACATGATGACCATTTTATCCTCCATCTGGTTTTCTATATAAAGAAAGCTATTTAGTTCGTTTGTTGTTTACCAAACTTGAACCAATATATTGAGAGAGAGAAAAGAGTACTATCAAGTAATCAAGAGCAATCCAAAGAAAAGTATTCAGGTTTTATTCAAGAATGCGAAGAACGTTAAGGTAATAATACGTAAATTTTAGTCTTCAATCCTTTTCTATTTATTTTTAGTAGAGAAGTATGAATTGGTGGTTCATGTTTCTTCTGGAGTAATAAGGATGGCTATTAGTGGATTAAAACATTGATAAGTCATGTATAAGTAAGAATCATAAGCGTTTAAGTGAGTTTAATTGAAGAAAACCATTAAGTGTTGATTTGGTTATTGATGGACAAATTGAAAACCATCAAATATAAGTTATGTGCATATTTCTTGGCTAGGTTTTTCGACGTCGGGATTTTTAGTTGTCCCTTTTCGTTACTTGTTCTTTGGTGTTCTCATGTTATGTGACATTTGTTTGAAAAAACAAGTGAAAAAGGTCCGACATGTATAATGTCGACGATTTGACTTTAAGAGTCGCCAGTTGGTGTTTTTAACTTGTTGCACCAACGCAACCGAGAAAATGTTTGCACATTGACCTAGTGATGTGACACTGCAAAACAGGTCAGTGAAAGTGAGATTTATTTGGGTTCGGGGGCTTGATTATGCGGAGGGAAGGTGTTAGGCACCCCCCGACATCCGTGTTGCCACGGTGACAAGCACTTTTCAAGAAACTATTATATGAATGTGTGTGTGTGTGGATCAATGTGCAATTATTTGAAAGTATTACGAGGATTCGTTCACACCTATATACAAAGGGTTTGAATTTATAGAAAAATTCAGTTTTAAATAGAATATAGCAATGAAGTTTTATAAACGAGGTTTTTCAAACCCTGTGCTCAATAGGAATTGAGACCTTTTCATACTTCCATTTTATCATTAAATGTTTGGCTTGTTTGCTTTTATTTTCGAGATGCGAGGCATCTTCGAGAAAATAATATATAACAGTGCCAAACTCCTCATGGGCATGACAACCATCTAAGGAAATTCGGACACCGTAAATAATGTACAAGCTGCTTACAGCTAAAAATGTCCATCACGGGAACCAAATCTAGATTCAGTAGACTAAATTTGTGATCACATGATTCCTAGGCTCACATAATGCCGCAATTTGAATGAAAAAGCAATAAGCGGTTATATATATAAAAGCTGTAAATATATATATACAGACATGATCAACCACCACGAAGCAACTCTATGGGGGATCAGAAATGTAAATATATAAAAGCGGTAAATATATATATAGACATGATCAACCACCACGAAGCAACTCCATGGGGGATCAAAAATTTAAATATATAAAAGCGGTAAATATATATATGGACATGATCAACCACCACGAAGAAACTCCACGGGGGATCAAAAATGTAAATATAAAGCAGTAAATGCGATCAACCGCCACGAAGTAAACTCTAGGCGGGATGAAATGTAAATAAAAGAAAAGGCCAACGAAGTAAACTGTGAACTGATGAATGTAAATATATATATATATATATAAAGTGGTAACCGCACCAGATATAAAATCCAGGCTCATCGGATATGTCCGACAACAGTTTATATATATAAGTTTATATATATTTATATATATATAAATACAATAAAAGCTCCGGATATAAAACCCAAGCTCATCAGACAAAGTCTGACCACAGGTTATATATAAATATATATATATATATATATATACATATATATATAAGCAAGTAAACGCTCCGGATGTATAATCCAGGCTCATCAGACAGAGTCTGACAACAGTTTATATATATAAGTGTGTATATGTATATATATATATAAGTAAGTAAACGCTCCAAACATAAGTCTAAGCTCAATCGAGGCATAACTCGATAATGTTAGTTCATATATAAATATATACATATATAAGTATATATATACAAACAGAGATGAAAACCATGGACTGAAGTCCGGGTATACACACACAACACGACTCTCAATGTGAAGAATATTGTGTGCAAAGATGAAGAGAAAGGCTTTATAGAGTGTGAGAAGACTTACAGTGGGCTAACAATGCAGGCTTCTATGACTCTAGATGGATAAACACTCAGCTCCCACCGGTAAAAATATAGCTATATATAAGCTAACAGATGTTTAGAATGAGAAAACACTCAATATGGGGTGTGTATAGAACAAATTTGAGAGGGCTTCCTCTCCTTTTTTTCTCTTATAAATGCCCACCCCAAGCCCTCTATTTATAGAGGGGGAGCCGCAGGTGTACCTGCGGTAGCCACAGATGCACCTGCGGTTGCCCAAGCTGTCCCGAGCTCAGCGGGTCCCGTCGTCTCGAAGTACATGCACTCGCGCACTGTAATGTCCGTTCAAACTTGCAGAACTTTAATCCGAGCATCCAAACGAGGTATATAAGACCTTCTTCGGACCGCTTGTGTCAAGAGTTACGCAATGACATGGGATTAGAGGTTGTATGAAGTCAGGAAGAGGGGGCCATGCCCATGGTCTTCAAGCTTTAAATTCTATCCGGTGTGCTGCCACGCATAATAGTCACTCGGGATTCGAACTCCTTGGTTCTTGTAGGACATTTCCATATAGAAATGTATGTATGAAGTGTTGAGACGACGCGCTGGGGTTGAGGTGGCAAGATGACAGTTTGATTCCTCACCAGGGTTATCTCCAGTGTGAGCTGATAGCAGACGGTGCTCAGGGTTACATCTGAGATTGGACTATTGCAAGTGTTTGAATTCCGCAAGGTCATCTGTAAGTGTGCCTATCTGCCCGATGTTAGGTCCGGGTCTGAGGAATGAGTGCCTCGGTAGGAGGTCTGAGATTTAAACTGATCGCATGCATTTGAAACAAGCATTTTCGGAGTTATCGCCGGAACTGCAACAACATTGCTTGGGCTTATCTCTAAGGACGAAACTCGAGGTTATCTTCGAGGTTGGAAATGATATTCCCGGTGTGTGTTTCGGGGTTGAGACTGAACTTCCGGTAGTATCCCGAATGGACGTGAGCTATCTTCTAGGGTTATCTTCGAAAGAAGAATATGCCCTCCTGTAATGTTAGTAACAAGTGTACAAAAAATTTCAAGTGTCTACAGATGCCTCTCTTTATCATATTCATGCAATGTAAGGCATGGATAAGATAAAGAATCCTAGACACTTGAAATGCAACAAAATAAACATGATGTTATGTGCAGCAACATGATGCAAATGTATGATGTATGCATGAATGATTGTCGGTTCCCTGTTAATCCTGTTGGGATGACAATCATTGATGCCTTAGACATGCGATCCAAGTCTTCAAGGATGTTGATATTGGGGCTATCACCAAAGTCATGAACCTTGATACAGACTTCTGCTCCATAGAGGTGCCTCTTATATTCAAGTGATCTGTAGGGATAAAGCTTTGTCTATTTGAGGATGTGTATAACACATTCCATCATCGGTCCTCTTTGATGAGGATGGTCCTCTCTGGATTGTATCACCAGCATATACCACGGTCTTGTTGGAGTTACTGCCAATAGTATGTATCGTCAGGGCTGCCTCACCTTCGTTGATGTGTGTATCACCGGATAGATCCCTGTTGGGTGAACTATCAAGGATGCCTGACCTTCATTGATGTGTGTATTAATGGTTGCATTGCATTATGACCCTTGGTTGGGAGTATGCCAAGGTTGTTTGACCTTCATTGATGCGTATATCAATGGTTGAGAATGTGTTACCCCCGCTGGGGATACTTTATCAATTTATAACTTCGAAGTTGTAACCCCCACCGGGGATTGTCTTTAATTCATAACTTCGGCGTTGTAACCCCAGCCGGGGATTGTCTTTAGGGCTGTGACCATGCACTGACGACATCAGACCTTTATGAGGTATTGCCAAGTATGATTTGTAAAAGCTGAGGCCAATGGTATAATATACCTTGTATGCAGGTGAATACCAATGAGTGATATGTGAAGCCAGAGTTTGGCCCATGAAAACTAGGATTTCAAGCTATTCCGCTCAATCGCGTAGCGTTTTTATTCCCGATTTGGCCTTTTCAACTTGTGAGACCTCATTTGCAACTCGAATCTGAGACCGAATAGGAGGTGTGGGCCCATCATAGGGGTCTTAGTAGTTGTACACCTGCAATGAGCGTGGTAGACTCGCGACCAACCGTGGCTATGTAAAGCCTGCAGGTTGCTTTCATAAGTCATTTTCAAGCTGCGCCAAGAAGGAAATCTGAGAGCTCTTCTTCAGACTTGCTGATTTTGGGCAACTTTCTACACATTCTGCCACCGTACAAGTGTTCTTCACTATCCTGGTAACATATGCATGTATTTTTTCCCAGTTTCTATCCGTTGGAAAATGACTTATCACATGAAATGCATTTAGACACATAGTAGTGAATATGCATGCTCATATGACTTTATAAAAAATATTCAACATAGTAAATGTTAGTATTAAACCATGTTGAACATAATGATGTGAAAAAAATTTGACTTTTAAAACAGTCAAATTGGCACCTTTTACTGTCATTTCTTATCTTATTTGAGGACAAATGAGTAAAGGTAGAAAAACAAAACAATCCTGGTAATTAGACTACACTTACGGATTTTTTACTGTGATGTATTAAGGCATGTACGATGATATATGACCTGCCAATAAGTGTAAGCATCTTGAATGGCCACCTAGTCATGCCTATGTGCACGTGGATAGTCCTATTTACAAAGGGGACTATGGTAAAAATTTTCCAAAATGTAGGCATTGGGTAGTCATGCATTTTTTAACTCTATTGTAGACGTGTGTTAAAATAATGCATGCATGCATGTAGTTATAAGATGCATTTTGAAAAGCTCCAGGTAAGAATTTACCACACCCTTTCTGAGGTGATTTGGAGACTTGTTATCCAGATATTATGGAACCGAATCAACAGAGTAGTTCTCGTAGGACCTCTTCTGCTGTATGGAGGAGGGCTTCTAAAGTACCTCGACCCCATTCTATTAGACAACCTCGTCGTTTGGTGGAGGCGGTGATACGTCCTATCTGGGTTGAAGTGCCAGATGTAGAGGACGAGGAGGAGGATGTACCGGTTGAGGTTCCTGCTACTGCTACACGTGTTCCCCGTATAGATTTGGCAGGTACTCAAGTGGCGAACCCAGAGCTTCTGGGTGACTCGAGTCGACATCCTTCAGTCTATCTGCATGCAAACGAGGTATAAAGTTAGATCTTAATCTTCCTTATTTCCTATTGATGAGGAGTAAAGGGTTTTGATGTTTATCTGCATTTGATGTAGGTTCACGGCTTTACACAGCCTCGAGGGAACTGGATCAGGATCCACTCTATGTATCAGGCTTTGCATGATGACTATAGAGCTATTGTACATGGCTGGGGATTCAGGACTTTCTTTTCCATTCTTCCCCGTCGTTGTCCTTGGGGTTACCTCAGGGCATTGTCTGAGCACTGGTTTCACCAGACTCAGTCACTCTGTTTACTGGACTATGAGGTGATGATGACGCCGATGAATTGGCAGTTTATCACAGGTATGGAGTTTGGAGGGGATCCAGTGCCTTGTACAACGGATATTACCCGCTACTGCCATCAGATCCTTGCTAGGAGTTCCGACGGAGGCGCTCAAGGGCAGGACTATACGTACAAGTCCTTTAAGCGTAGATGTTACGAGTGAGCTGTGGAGTGAGCCTATACCCGATGATGTGAGAGTCAGGGATCATATTCTTTGGCGATTATTCCTGATGATCATTAGGGGCTGCTTTATAGCAGATAACTCTTCTATGATGTGCTTCGCTTTGATTAGCGCCACTCGACACGTGGACCATATAGGAGATTATGATTGGGGTTCCTACAACTTCGTCTACTTCTTCAGGGGAATGCGCATGCGATCGCAGGGTTTGACCGAGGCTTGGTTAGGATTCTACCCGATTCTGCTGGTGAGTATTTCTCTTATCTTTTTCCATGTACAGGTTAAGAGTGTTGACTGACAACAAATGTTTCCTTTGTGTTGGCAGTTTTGGGCCTATTAGAGGCTTCCATGTTTGCATCCTGTGAGCGTGCTAGGTTTAGACACCTATCCACGAGGACGGAGATGGAATCATTCTATACTGGTGGAGGTCCCTATTGCTGAGGGTTTCACTTACTGCCGCCTACAGCTGGAGTTGTTGACAACGGATGTCATCATATGGGTTTCCTATTTTGGGGAGCACTTGAGTGTTGGATTTGAGGATGGGTACCAGACTGGTGTTGAGTATGTGATTTCCACCCGTAGGATTCCTCTTTTCACATATGGAGGATGAGAGCTCTACTTAAGAGAGCATGTTATCAGGAGCACTACAGTAGAGATTCACATGCTGATCTTGCCTCCTGTCAGGCGTTATTGGCCTATTTCGCAGTCACCCTTCATTGATATCCCATTGTTGGGGATTGACGGTTTGACATTGTCAGAGAGTCCCTGCACTCAAGAGATGTTCCAGCATTGGTCGTTCCCTCGTACCATTGGAGCCCAGACCCGCGCCACACAGTTTATGGGGGATATGGTTTCAGGATCAGTGATGATGACGAATTGGCTATCCTGTGTCAGAGATTTGACTTCGTGACATACAGATTGATGATTTGACGGCGATTAGAATGAGGACACATTTCTTTATCCAAGCACTTGGATAGAGATCCTTGAGGCGAATACTTTTGATCCTTCCGGCTCTCGGTGTTGGTCCCTCAGGTGACCCATATGGCTTTGCCGGTGCAGATCCTCGCTTGTATAGGCCTTACATCCCTATAGATAGAGATCTAGTGACTCAGTAGGAGTTACATCAGGTGGACAGGATTGACGATGTATACATCGATACCATTGACTTCTTCTGATGTATATTCTCATTATCTCTTTTGATAGGCCTCTGTTAGATGTTGGGTAGCTTCGCACCATTCTCGCTATATCTTTTGATAGGCCTCTGTTAGATGTAGGGCAGTTTTGCCCCATTTCCCTGTATTTTAGATGTACAGAGATGAATTAGATGATGATATACTAAGGAATGTATGTACAGTCTTCCATTCCCTATATTATATTGCCATCTATTGGATCATGCATGTTATTATGTTATGCATATGTATGTATGTCCAGAGATATTCAGCATTGACCCCTGGATGGTCTTATGACACGGCCCGTACAGATGTCTTCCTCCATAGTTAGCCGTATTGATCATACCCCACCATTTTGGGTGGCATCGGGTATGCGATCATGGTATGATAGCATGTCACCATCAGACAAGGTGACTGTAGATCATTTGTTGCAACATACTATATGACCCTATTGTCTTGGGACTGGTTTTTGTATGGAAATGTGGAGAGGAGTGTGGCTTTTCCTCTCTGAGATTGACTGCACCATAGATGGTCGCCAATACTCTTATTTGTGAGAATCCTAGTTAATTCCATCTCTTATGGATTGGTGTTGCTCTTTAAGGCACAACCGCAGCTTAGATGGTCACCGAATCTCCTATTGGCGAGGAGAGGTTGGGTAATTCCATCCCTTTGGTCTGAAGACGATGAAATGCGGTGGATTGAACTTTGACCCCAGTACCGTGTGACAAGTATTTTTGTTCTAGTATGGGGTTACACTGAACCATAAACGGTTGCCTACGTACTACTATTGAAGAGGAGATCAAGTCTGCGTATTTCGAACCTGGTGTAAGAGGTTCAATGCTGAATGTGAAAGGCAGATGGGTGTAAAAGCTTTATTGATGAAGAAGGGTGTAGAAGTATTTTTGTGGTTTTTGTTTTTATAGAGAATGGGCAAAAATATTTTTGTTATTTTTTGTTTATTGCGACCGGGCCATATAGAATATGGTTGCCTACGTACTCCTGAGTATTAGGGAGATCAGGTCGACGTAATTCGCCCCTCAGGACGAATTAAAACCAAAGAGAAGTGTGAATCCCATGTGTAGGCTATACTGCAGGGAGAAGAAAGTTTGATTCCATGATTGCATAATCCCATCTGCCTTTCACATTCATCCTCCAGAGCTTCACTTTCTGAAGGTGATGGTGGAGCATTCATAACAAAAGGAAGGATATAGGCATGCTCTTAGCTGACTAATTGGCGTGTGACTTGATGCTGATGGGTCACTAGTTCTGCCAATTGCTCAATTTGCTTGCAAAGAGCTTTCATTCTATGTTCCATAGAAAATTTGAACTTTGCATAATCCCATCTGTCAACACCGTCTTTGATGGTCTGGGATGATTCACCATTAAAACTGGAACTCTGTCCAGTGCTCCAAATAATCATTTTGACCTCTTCTTCTTTGTGTTGAGGAAGAGGGTTGTCTTGCACATGAGGTTGATCTGGTTTGGTGACCACGATCTCATCATTGTCTATTAAATCTTGGATCTTGTGTTTCAAGGCCCAACAGTCTTGAGTAACATGTCCAAGTGCTCCGGTATGATAGGCACACTTCCGAGTAGCATTAAAACCCCTCCCATTAGGGGTGGCTGGTGGAAGAAGACGTGTGATTTTCTTCTGAGTAGTCAGAAGAGCAAGAATATTCTTGAGCGAGTCCCATAAGGGTATGAACGTTCGAGGGAGCTTTGCTTCTCCACGCTTAGGCAATGGAGGGTTTGAAGATTGTGCTTGGAAAGGGGAGTAGTTTCTCCTCTGTATAGACATGTTCTGATTGCCTTTCTGACCTTGTAGTATTAATTAAACATCCTCCTCTTTCCTTTTATGGAGCCTCCGGGGGTTGTTTCCATAAGATCCAGACTAGATGTGTTCAGTAACTTCTTTAAGAGCCGCTAGGTCTTGAATCTTACCGGACTTCAATCCCATCTCAGCCATCTCTCCGTGCTTGATCATATCAGAGAATGGTTTGTCAATACCAGCTAAGACTCTTTCATAAAAAGGAGCTTCCTGTATGTCTATGAAAGTCATGACCATTTCTGATTTTGTCATGGAATGAATAACTTGAGCGGCAAGGCACCTCCACTTTTGAGCATACTCTCTGAAAGACTCATTAGACTGTTTCTTAACCTTGGTAATCTGATACCGGTCAGGTGCCATCTAAGATTAAAAACTATATTGAGTGTGGAAGGCGTGAGCTAGCTCTTCCCAGCTATAGATCTTTGAATTGTCTAATATGGTATACCATGAACGGGCTTCTCTAGTCAGACTCCTCTAGAACAGCTGCATTCTGAGCTTCTTGTTTTCCGCATAAGATCCAAGTTCTCCAATGAACACCTTCAAATGTGTATAAGGATCCCCTAACCCGTCGTACTTTTCAAATTTAGGGGTTTAGAATTTCTCTGGATAATAAACACCAGGAAATATGCAAAGGTCAGCATATGAAACTCTTCGACGTGTTTGAATCCCTTTGAGAGCACGAATAGTTTCCTCCATTTGGAGGACCTTCTTCCTGATATCACCGGTGTCTGGATCTCCTTTGAGATGGGTGTTTTCAGGGTCTCTGTTGGTCGTAACTAACTGAGGTTCTCGAATTATTTTTTCCACACCTTGAGCTTTTCCTTGTGCAGAAGATTCTGTATGTGTAGGCATATTTGTACCCTGAGTAGACTGATGCAATTCTTTCAGCAGAACAACCAAATTTGTAATTTGTTTACTTAATCCGTCAGCTTCTTCTCGAGAAATAGGATTAGATTGGTCAGAAGAAGACATGATTGGTTGTAAGCTCGTGGCCTTTTTGGATTTTGAGCAGGTAACAGGCCCAATGATTTCCCTACAAAAGACTTATGTAGTTAGGGATAATGTAAATGTTATCATAATGTGTCCATTTTAGGAATATCATCCTGCAAAAATGGGTGTTAATTGATAACATGTTATGTATGCACAAATAATCTTCATATTTTCCATTATATAAAGATGAACATGGAATGAAATTACAAGTAAATGCTTTTACATGTAATTGAAAATGGAAAGCATGAAGAACTTTCCTCCGCGTTTGGTTTATCAGAGGTTGACCTATTGTAGGGTTACTCTCACGATTTTTGGGATCAAGGTCCCCAGATCTTCGCAATCTGCTTGACGGGAAGTTAATCCAGTCTTTCAGCTGGAGTGAATCTGGGTGGTGCCTTTACTGAGCCTTGTTGGAATTAGTCTCCCTACGAGTCCAGTAATCAAACACCGACAGGATAGCGTCCTTGTGGAGGAACCACACAACATACATTCATATACAACGTGTCTCACCGTTTATGAAAATGATGACATGTAAAGAAACTACTAATATCCTGAGATAGATATTTTGTGAAATAAAAAATTCATTCGTACACATTCATCATAAATGTAAGTGCAACATTCACACACAAGCATATAACAGTTTTGAAAAGCTTGTAATAGCTGCTTAAGCCCTCTTACTGGAGTCCCCAGCAGAGTCGCCACCTGTCGACGTCGGGATTTTTAGTTATCCATTTTAATTTCTTGTTCTTTGGTGTTCTCATGTTATGTGAGATTTGTTTGAAAAAACAAGTGAAAAAGGTCTGACATGTATAATGTCGACGATTTAACTTTAAGAGTCGCCAGTTGGTGTTTTTAACTAGTTGCACCAACGCAACCGAGAAACATTGACCCAGTGATGTGACACTGCTAAACAGGTCTGTGAAACCGAGATTCATTTGGGTTCGGGGGCTTCATTATGCAGGGGGAAGGTGTTAGGCACCCCCCGACATCCGTGTTGCCACGGTGATCGCCACTTTTCATGAAACTGTTATATGAATGTGTGTGTGTGTGTGGATCAATGTGCAATTATTTGAAAGTTGTGCGAGGCCTCGTTCGTACCTATATACAAAGGATTTGAATTTATAGAAAAATTCAGTTTTAAACAGAATATAGGAATGAAGTTTTGTAAAAGAGGTTTTTTAAACCCTGTGCTCAATATGAATTGAGACCTTTTCATACTTCCATTTTATTATTAAATGTTCGACTTGTTTGCTTTTATTTTCAAGATGCGAGGCATCATCGAAAAAATAAAATATAGCAGTGTCAAACTCCTCAGGACATGACAACCATCTAAGGAAATTCGGAAACCGTAAATAATGTACAAGCTGTTTACAGCTGAAAATGTCCATCATGGGAACCGAATCTTGATTCAGTAGACTGAATCTGTGATCACATGATTCCTAGGCTCACATGATGCCATAATTTGTATAAAAAGAAATAAGCAGTTATATATATAAAAGCTGTATGTATATATACCATTTGGGGGCGGAAGCAAAAATTGATTAAAATGATAATAACAGAGTAGTGCATATAACACAGTTAATTCACTAAATAAAAACAGATTATTGATAACTGAAATATGCACAAACGAAAAGAAATATAAAATGCCTTACAATTAACTCAAAACATTTAGAGAAGAAGAGAATGAGGGGTTAAGTAGGCTAATGATTGGTAGAAACTTAAGATTAGTCCGAGAAGGAGCTCGAGTCTTTCCAAGTTTGAAATGCATTAGCTAAATGAGTTCGATTTCCTTTTTATAGAACAAGGAAAGAGAACTATTATATTCATTGGGGTAAAGTAAGAAACAAATTACTTAAGGGAGAAACATTTTACTTAAGTAAAATCAAAAGTAAAAGTACAGACACATTACTATTGATGAATAGTGACTACTTTTACTATTGATGAACAGTGCTACAGTGCTGACTTTTTTACTATTCATGGACGCTTTTGGCAACTTTTGAAGAAGGGGCCGACAACATTTGACCCAGCAACTGCTTTCGGTGGAAAAGAAAGAGCATCTTTCAACATTGAAATTTCTTTGGGGAGAGCGTATATTTGGAGCTACTTTTGGTGGAAAAGAAGATTCTTTGGTGATTGGTACACTGAGCGGTCTTTGTTCATAGGAAAGGGTGCTTGCTTTTACTATGGATTTCAAAGTGAATGGGTCTTGAGCATCCTGTAGATTGATGGTGCCATATGGATCATAATCGACCATCATCATCATGCAAATTCGACCGATGAATCACCCTAAGAATAATGATTGAAGCCTCCTCATGTATGGCTTCATCAATTCTTTGTTAAGTGCTTGGGCAATCTTTATTAATTCTTTCTTTGGAGCAATCTTTGAAATCGAGACCTTACGGAACAAGAAGAACACTGTAGGGTGACTTCAGGATCTTTTGACTTAGACTCTTTGGGTTTGGATTCTTTTGGTCGGTTGGAAGGCTCTTTGGAAGAAGCTGGAAGAACCTTGAGAGGGACTGTGGGAAATTCTAACCGAACTTGGTCGATAATCTGTTGTCATCAAACTTATCCCACCATTTGATGAAAAAGCAGCGGGAGAAAGAAATAAACGGATCAAAAGACGGTGTGACTATATACTGAGGATCAGTTACTTTAGGAGGAGTATCAATATCATACTGCCACCTAAGAATCCAGGGGATCTTATATTTACTTAAGAATAGAAGGACTGAGAGAAAACCTTCATATTTTGGATTGGGTTTACTGTGGATATAGAAGTGGTTAAATTGAACCTTCAGGAGATCTAGAAGGAGATCATAAGTGGAACCAAACCTGTGCCACCAATGAACGAACCAGAAAGGGAATTGACTCTTGAACTTGTGGTCGAACTGGACAAACCACGAATGACTGTTTGACTCATTTTGGTGAATAAAAACATGATGACATGCATCAATATAATCATAAAGAGTTATTTTGATTAGAGAGTTTCATGAGATCAGAGGTGTAAGACCCTGAATTTTATGAAATAAAAGTATTCAAATTTTTTTAATTACTATTCATGAGTTACTATTCACGAGTTACTATTCACGAGTTACTATTCACTAGTTACTATTCATGAGTTACTATTCACGAAGTTCTTATTCACGAGTTACTTATTCACGAATTACTATTCATTTAGTACTATTCATGAAGTATGATAATTTTTTTTTCGAAGAAGGCATTACTCAATAATTATTACGATGAATTCTTTGTTCAATATTTTATTTTATTGATTCAATAATTGCTACGTTGATATTTTATATTATTGTTGTTTTAATAATTGTCACATCATAGTATTTTCCATTATCTGAGACAATAATTCATATTATCTCGAATAATATTATTGGATAACATTATTAGCAATGCCTAGAAAGTTACATGGCTCAAGGAGAGGTTTGGTCACCTAATTCTTGGCGCCTAATAAGGAGAAATTCTTATTGGAAGCCCCCTCTTTCTGAGAACGACACTGGTCATCAATATTGTGATTATGTAATATTATTTGTGAATAATTAATTATTAATTTTTATGATGAGGAAAATATCTATTTTATATGGACATAGATGGAGAAAATTTTAATGTGACAATTGTTGAAAATTGAAATTTTATCTTTTTACGATAAAATAATTCATTTAAATATATTATTATATTTTAATAATATAATAATGGTCATATTTTTACAACAAATGTGGGATATATGAGTATACGAGGAGGAAGAGTATTTTTATTGCAATAAATGTTTAAAACGTGTTAAACATGCTCGGTGGACCCCATTTATCGATTTGAAATTTGATTATAATGTAAATCGCCGTTTGTGGATTTCGGTCAATTTCATTTGGAATTGGAAAAACTTTCTTCCGTAAAGTTGTAGAGAATTGAATTTCCTATAAAAACACGCGAGATTCAAATTTTTCGATAAAAGGGCTATTTATTATGAATTATTGAAGTTCGGATTAATTAATTATTATTTTTTGGAGTTTTAAATTAATTAATTATGAAAAACGTTTTTTGTAAGTTTTGTAAGGTGAGATACTTGTGTTGCTGAAGTTTGAACAAAAAAAATAAGTGGGCGAGGAATTCAAATTTATTATATTAATAATTTATTAAATTTTTACGCTTTGGTGTTCTAAGTATTTTTCTATAAATAGGGTGCTTAGGTTAGAATTGAAAATCACACAAGAAGCTGAAGTTTTCTCTCTCTATATTATCGAGCGTATTCTTGTGAGTATTTTGAGTATACTTTGAGTATTGCTATACTGAGTGCAAGTTAGATTCGGCGTTATTCCAAATGTAAATCTTCTGCTCTTTTGAGGTAAGGGATAGTAAGGGATTTTAAGGGTTATTATATTTTTAGTTTCGAAATTTTTCTGGACCTTCAAAAATTCTGGAAAAATTTGAAATGATATTTTGATTAGTTTTGTAGATTGTGTCCAAAAAAGGCGATTTTTGGATATATAGATTAGGAGTTATGGATTTTATGAGAAAAGACTATTTTAAAAGTAACTGCTTATAACTCCTTGTGATTAACTCCAAAATTGATGAAATTTTTATTGGGAGTACATCTATATAATATCAGTATACCATATTAATTTCAGAATTTTTGGACAAAAGTACAATTTATGATAAATGTTTAAATATTCGGTGGTTCTGGCCATGTACAAAATAGTAAATGAATTTTAAAAATTTTGAGAAAAATATATATTCAATATGGGACTATATTCTTCTAAATTCCAGAAAATAAATATTTTTGGAACTGATTTGGTATTTTTCATGAAAATATTCTAGTTATGAGTAAATGAATTAAATATGTTATGTGAAGTAAGAAAATTGAAAAATATGATTTTATGGCTTGAGAATCATATATATGAGGTATATGCAGATTTTTGATAAGGGTTTTGGTTATTGGTGATGAAATCTTATGAGTTTGGCATTTTATGATGATTAAATGCATTAATTAGTAAAGTGTAAATAATTTAAATTGTTTATAAGTTTTAGAAATGATTAAAATATTATTGTAATATTAATAATATTAGATTATGAGATTTTTAAGTGATTTATAACATTTGGATTAAGGTGTTATAAATATGGATATGAATTTTATTATGAAACTTTATCTTTTCATGTCGAGGTTACTATGCACGTATACGGTACTATGTACGAATACGGGGTACTATTCACGACAAATTGGTTTCTTCTTTGACCAAATTATCGTTGATTTATGAATCTTACTCTTGAAATTAAAACCATGTTTTGATTATATTGTTTTTATATAACATTCTTATAACCCTAATGATAATATTTCTCTTTGACTTGAGTGTAAAGATGGGTAGATTATTAGTATGATCGTGACTATAGGTTCTCTTTGGCCAGTACTGCAAAAGTTGAATTGTTGACTGGTATGATCATGACCATTGAATTTACAATTGAATATTTTTAGCTTACGTGCAAAGGTGAATTGATCAACATGGTTATAATTATTGTTATATAACTTCACGAAATGATTATGTATTTCTTTGATATATGAATATCTTTGGCTTCAGAATGCAAAGATGACCGTTGTTGAATATCTTTGGATCGTAGTGTAAAGATGAAGCTGTTGATGAATATCTTTGGCGTGGTGCAAAAAAGATGAATTTATTAGTATGATTATGAACAGAGGCTGTGATTTGGTATAACCATGATATTTGATGTTTTGAGGTAAAGACAGTGATGAAAATTATCTTCATCCCCGGATGAGAAGAGGAATTTAGAATCACAATTATGATTATGAGTTATTCATATGATTGTGGAAAGGAACTGTTGATTGATGTTACTGAGGATAAAATATGGACTTTTAACGTGGAGAAGGATAGACTTTATAGTCTATTTGACTCTTTTAATAGATTGCTCGTTAATTCGTTAAACTATGGTTGAAAAGTTTTATCATCAACCATATGTTCTAAATCTCGATTTATTCTCGATGAAGACTATTGATAATTTATTTATCTTTAGTCATAATATTCTTTCTTGAGCTAGTTGTGCTCACCCTTTTGTTTCACAATTCCTTTCGTGTAATAAAAGTATATTTGGGTCGAAGGGGGGATAGCGAGGGAATAGAATGGTGGTCTATAGATGTTGAGGGTGAGATGAATTTAACTTGGAAGGGTGTTTTGCCACTATCATATAAGATGTCTAATGACATACAACCTCGTGTCATCATAAGACATGGTTGTGCTCATCCACTTGCTTAGTATATTTACAAGCACTACCTATATAATCTTGGTGTTTGTTTGGAGTATAATACCCAATTAGAGACAGTGGAGATAATGATATGTCAAGAGAAGACTCACCATTGGGAAGAATATGATAGTAATCTTCGTTTTTATTTGGGGTTTATTGGGTCAACCAAGGATAATTTTGTGGCCATATGATATCTACCATAACCTAAAAGCATGGCCTCCCATATACGAAAGGTTTCTTGAGCACTTCCCAAAGATTCTAATTTCTAAAACAGTTTTTGACTATACCTTTATGTAAGGTGTCATTGTGACGTACTTCTGAGTTGGTATATATTTGTATCCAAACTCACAAAGCATATGTGTTGTTGTATTTTGCACGACAATTGTTGTAATAAAGTTGTAGTTGTTTTTCATACCATATTTTTGGCAACTCAGAATGGGTTGGATGGAATGGACCTATTTTGGGGTCGTTACAAGAGGGGTGATCTCCCTACTCTGCGAGTGAAATAAACTGTTTAATATACAAAGAATGATAAAGCATTTTGGACTTATCATTGTTTGCTTAAATCGGTTTAATGAATATTGATTCTTTTTCAATAAGAATATCCTTATAATACACAAGGGATTTATAAGGAGCAAGAGGCTGGAAATGCCATCTAGGGGAAAGAAGCTCAAGTGCGCCAAGTTGGGTCGATTCTATTTTTCATTGTGGGTCTAATGTGAAATAAATGGGTTGTCCATTTGTGTATGTATTCAGAATGAGGATTACTAGGATTGGTGGCTGTGGGCTTTGACTGATCGGCAAATGGATCAACTGGGATTGGTTGACTTGCTAATGCCGAACTGTACGGCTTAGGCATGGTTCCTAGGATAGTTAATTTGTTACTGGTTTGAAGGACTGGGTTGACTGGGTGAGGAACTAGGGTTCCTCTTGTTGAATACTTGGGCCAGTAGGGTGACCCGGACCACGAGAGGACGATGCTCCTCTAAAACTCATAATACTCGGATGGTACCTGTATTACTGAATTCCCGAGTGAGAAAGTCAGGAATTGAATTGTTACTACCTTTAATGTATTCAATTTCAAAATCAAAAATGCTTAACAAAGCTTGCCATCTAGCAAAGGAATGCTTAGAGGCTAGATTTTCAACATCTTTTTCTAATATATATTTTGCTGACTTGCAATCAATGCGAACTAGAAACTTCTGGTTCAATAAATCACTTTGAAATTTATTAATACATAATACTAATGAAAGTATTTCTTTTTTAATAGTACTGTAATTTAACTGTGTAATATTCCATGCACCGGAATGAAAACTAACAATTTGTTCTAGAGATTCTGGTGTTAACTTTTGTTTAAGGATGCCTCCGAACCCAATATCTGAGGCGTCAGTTTTAACAATTTTATATGTTGAATCATTAGAGATACCAAGATAGGGCAATGCCTTGACGTATTTTTTAACTTGTTGGACGATAAAAGAATGAATGTCAGTCCAAGGTGGAGGATTGTCTTGCAAACGCTGGAAAAGAGGTTTGCAAATCTTCTTGAGATTCTTGTAAAACTTGCCAATATAATTAAGCGAGCCAAGAAATCTCTGCAGTTGGGTTTTATTGGTTATCTTATCGGGAAACTTGTCAGCGAATTGAATTGCTCGTTCAATGGGCTGAACTTGTCCTCTGAAGATATTAAGACCAGGAAACCTTATTCTGACCTGAAACAGGATGCATTTGGAAGGTGAAAGAACAAGACCATTATCTTTAATTTCCTTGAAGAATGATTTCAAGTGTTTAAAGTGTTCTTCAATGGTCTTAGAAAAAATGAGAATATCGTCGATATAGACAACAATAAAATGACTGAAAGGGTTTAATATGTCAATGAGGATATTTTGGAATTCACTGGGAGCATTTTTCAGGCCAAATGCATGGACATTCCATTCGTAGTGACCGAACGGAGTGGTGAATGTTGTTTTGTACCTATCATCTGGATGAATGGCGATTTGCCAGAAAGCCTGACTTAAGGTCAAATTTACTGAATATTGTGGCATTACTCAATCTTTTGATAAGGTCGTCTTTGTTGGGAAGGGGATACCTAATCCATTCTAAAACCTTATTCAATGGTTTGTAATTGATGACTAGACGAGGTACACCTCTCTCTTTCTCTGCTTCATTGTTAACATAGAAAGCAGGACAATACCATGGGGATTTATTGGGTTTAATTAAACCTTTTCTAAGAAGGTCATTAATCTCCTTCTTACATAACTCCATTTGTTCATGATTCATATGAATAGGCCTAGCCTTAGTAGGAATTAAATGCTCTTTAAATTCCTTAGCGTAAGGGAACCTGACAGCATGCATCTTTCGATGCCAAAAGGCATTAAGGGAATCAGAACAAAGGTTATCCTTTAAATAAGTTTTTAATTCCTCAATTTTAATCTGAATTTCATTGTTTTAAAGTTGTTCTTCAACTCTTTTGTATTTAATTTCTTCTTTCAAGAAATTCAAGTGAGTTGATTTATAATTTAATAAGTTTAATGATTTTGTAATGGAACCTTCCTGAATGAATCTTAAGTCTCTCTCTTTGGGTTTAATAAGAAATTTAAATGTTATTTTCTTTCTTAAATGTCTACAGCTTAAACCTTCATTACTAGTAGTAAATGGATAGAGAAAATATACAAATGGTAACCCTAAAATTATTTTATCTGTAAGATTGCGGATTAAAACAAATGATGTTTTGAAGCACATATTATCTTGACAGATATGAACTTTAGGCAATTTATATTTTATTTCCATTTGACTACCATTAGCTAAATTAAGTTTTTCAGTGATCTTTTTATAATATTTGGTTGGGATTAAACCTTCTTGTATACAGTTTAAATCTGCACTTGTATCAACCAGGGCCGGAAGCTGAATAGAGAAACCTTTATCAACAATCAGGTTAATCGAGACATACCATTTCTGAATGGTAATATCTTTAATTCTCTTACGTGTAAGACCTTGTACAAATAAATCTGGTTCATCTTTAGCACCAGATAATTCTTGTTCATCATGATTTTCATCACTAGACGTGGAATCGTTGATCAGAAGATCAGACCTTTTGTCATCAAAATCTTTTCTTAGATTATAAACTTCTAATTTTAAATTAGCAATTTCTTTTTTGAGTTTATTAACTTCTTGATTTAATTCTGGAAGAGTGACTTCTTTAGCTGGAGATTTAAATCTTTCTAATGTTTTATTAAGACTAAAAATTGGTTTTTCTTTAGCTTTAATGAATTTGTCATTATCCTTATTGTCTTTGGTTAATAAAGCTTTTAAATGTTTAATGTACTGAGCCTTTAGATTTGGATCAGTGATTTTACTAATTAGGTCAATCAACAAAGAACTCTCTTCATCATCTTTGTTGATTACATTAACTCTTTTATTGCAACAATGTTCATTGCAATTATCAGCACAAATAGTGACTTCTTCAGCGTCACTACTTGATTCTTTATTACTGTCAGTATTAGAGGAATAAGAGATATTAGAACCTTCATCATTACTGACATCGTTCTCAATTCTCATAAGCTCTAATATATGTTCAGTGTCTTCATTAGAGACATTTAATTGATTTAATTTTTGTTTTATTTTACATTCATTTTTGTAATGACCCTTTTGCCCACAATTGGGGCAAACAATTTTACTCTTATTATATTTTTTGGACTTATATTTTTTATTATAATTTTTATTTGTAGTTTTGGGTTTATTATAATAATTGTCTTGATTTTTATCTTTGTGATGGCTTCGTTTTCTCCTATGATGTTTATTACTTTTATGAGAATCAATATGTTTATGCCTGTGCTTTCTTCTAGAGGGAGCAACTGGAGGTAAACCATATTGTTCACAGAAAGTACCTAACTCATATTTAGCTTTCTTCTTGTCTTTACTAGCTTGTTTGGCTAACCTAAAATCTATGCACATTTTTAAAACCAATCTTTTGAATATAACTGATTATATCACCGTAAGTTAGGTTATCATAATCAATATATCCTAAGTTTTTACTCAATTCTTCACGAACCTTATGTGAAAACAATGAGGGTAAACCATTGACGAATTTCTCTTTCCAGAATGGTTTATTACTGTCATTGCACAGCATAACTCTAGAAGTAAAAACATCTTTGTACCATCTAAATTCACTTAGAGTGGGACAAGTGAGATTACTTAACTAGTCGCGAATTCTCTCAGTAATATTATTGGGGGTGCCAATAAAATGTTTTATTATGGTAAATATTATTGTATTTACTCCATCTGGCGGGCCAACTCCAACCTCTTCATTGAAGGCTGGGTTGCTATCTTCGTCTAACTGGACAGCATGGATTATTGGTATTCTAGTATCTTCAGTGAGATGTTTCTCCCACCAAGACCTAAGGATACCAGTGAATCCAGTAGCTATTAATTCAACAATATTTGGCTGAGACAGATTATTTAATTTAGTAATATAGCTATTTGCTACCATAGACATGTGATTTAATTTGTTTAAAATTTCTTGTTCACTAAAACCATCTATGTTCCACTCATAAATTTTATTAGATGAAACTGAGAATTGTTTATCTAGATTTCTCTCTTCGAACTGTAAATCTGGAGGAGTAGGTCTAGAATACCAATTCCTGGTAATACTGGTGTTTTTAATTGTTAATTTGTTTAAATGATCTTTGAAATCTGGTATTGAAACAGTATCAGAAATATCTGATTGACTACTATTTTCAATATTAGTTTCTACTTATTCAATAATGGCAATTGTACCACTTGAACTAGGTTGTTCAGTTTTTAATTTTTTAAATAACTTATCAATAGATCGAACTAGAAAGTCATCATTAGTTAGTAGACCTAGTTTATTTCTATTTTCCGGTAATTTTATTAAAGGATTTTCAATCTTTGAATTAGGTTTTTTAATAATATTTTCTTCGAATTTTTCTTCGATCCTATCTAGCTGTTTTCCAACGGTTGCTAGATATTGATTACAAAAGTTTAACTGTTCTATAATTTTTTTATCATTATTATTGCCATTTGCAATCTTAAATAAATTTGGCAACAATCAAGTATTCTTAATCGAAATTGGGGCCAGTTTCTAAAGGGGGATGACTAGAAGAGACCTTCGACCAATCTTCTTTAATCCATTGAGTTTTGGTAATTACATTACACTTATTTTGATATTGTTCATACCAATCATAAAATGTAATATTTATACTTTCATTAACAATAAATCTTTTCCATCCATTGACTATCTTATCACGTTCCTTTTCTGTGGAGTGATTAGATCTAAATAAATGTCTTTTTTCTTTATTAGATTTGGAATTAAAATCTCGTACCAGATTGTCCCAATCCATTACGAAATCTTTTTTAATAACTCTTAATTGATTATTAATAGGAATATCAAAATCTTACTGAGTGGACATCTCAGAAGAAGGGGGAGAAGAAGAACCTTCTTCTTCTATAAAATCTTTATGAGCATACTAAATGATGATGGTAGCTTGACCTTGATTAAGGATACCTTTTAATTTAACATCTCTAACTGAAGGATTACTAAGTACTTCTGTATCTCTTCGAGTGTGAAATGAAGGTGCTGAAGAACTAGTGAAATCTTCAATAATGACAGGTCTTCTGGTACGTTCAAAACTTATTTTGACCATTCCATCAGAAAATTGCCTAATGTTTTCTATATTCAGTAGATTGTTAACTATAGGCTGTTGAGGTATTTCATTTGGTAAAGTCCATTGACTAGGAAGTGCAATATCCTTCCAGAGAATTGTTCTCGGGACTTGAATATTAGCATCCGTAGTAGAACTTTGAATTAATACTGTTAAATCTTTAGGACTTTTATTTAGAGCATGAACGTTTAGATTCGTTTTCATGGTCTTATAATAAATCCTGTAAATTAAGGCAATGGGCTTCGAACCCTCAATCATGTGAGTGATTTCGCCAGAAGTTTTAATGTTTAATGTTAAAGCTTTTAATAAATGTTGATCACTAAGGCTCAATGTGAAATCGGGAAAGCAATTAAAATGGACAGGTCCATTGTGCAGACTTGACTCCATTGCACCTATCATACTTGGGTGATAATTCAAGAACCTAGCATCTCTAAGATAGAGATAGATACATGAATTAATTCCGTTAATATTTAAAGGTTTTACTGCAACTTGAACTAATCCTATGTGAATGAAATTATAACCCTTTTTTCTATGTTTTTTAATAATATCTGAGGATAAAAGACTACAAGTTTCATATTCTTTATTTATTGCATAAAACTTTTCAATTGTTTTAACATTATAATCAGTTTTAAAATTATCTAAAAAGGTTGACTGATAAATTTCTTTAGGGAAAACTCTAGGTGTGTTCCAATTATGTAAAGCTTGAATATTATTTTCAAAACTATGTTCTTCTTGGTTAACTATGTCTGCTACTGGTGGCAAAGTTGACCTGTGACTAGCTGAGGAGTTAGATCTAAATAATCTACTCATTTTACCAGATTCAAAACAAATTTCTACTCTTTATCTTCCATACAGACCCTCTTACCTGAAGTAGACTCATACCCATAACCAAATACCGAAACCTTTGCTTACTGAGAGACTTACAAGGGTGAACCACGATGAAGGGTGGACTACAGTAAGTTAGGTGATTTAAGAATAAGAATAAAGGAGAAGCTTTGAAAATAGTATAAATGAAAGATTACTAAAATCTTACTGGCAACTAGAAACAACAGAACTTGGCTCTGATACCATTTGGGGGCGGAAACAAAAATTGATTAAAATGATAATAACAGAGTAATGCATATAACACAGTTAATTCACTAAATAAAAACAGATTATTGATAACTAAAATATGTACAAACGAAAAGAAATATAAAATGACTTACAATTAACTCAAAACATTTAGAGAAAAAGAGAATGAGGGGTTAAGTAGGCTAACAGTGGTAGAAACTAAAGATTAGTCAGAGAAGGAGCTCAGAGTCTTTCCAAGTTTCGAAGTCTGCTTAGTCAAATGAGTTCAGTTTCCTTTTATAGAATAAGGAAAGAGAACAATTACATTCAATGGGGTAAAGTAAGAAATAAATTACTTAAGGGAGAAACATTTTACTTAAGTAAAAGCAAAAGTAAAAGTATAGACACATTACTATTGATGAATAGTGACTACTTTTACTATTGATGAACAGTGCTACAGTGCTGACTTTTTTACTATTCATGGACGCTTTCGGTAACTTTTGACGAAGGGGCCGACAACATTTGACCCAACAACTGCTTTGGTGGAAAAGAAAGAGCATCTTTCGACATTGAAGGCTGCGGGGGTAGGAGCGTATGACTGGAGCTGCTTTTGGTGGAAAAGAAGATTCTTTGGTGATTGGTCACTGCTGACGAGTCTTTGGTTGCTGCGAGAGTGAGTCTTGATTTCTTATGGATTTTAGGCGAATGGGTCCTGAGCATCCTGTAGATTGATGGTGCCATATGGATCATACTGACCATCATCATCTGCAAATTGACTGACTGAATCACCCTAGGAAGAATGATTAGAAGCCTCCTCATGTATGGCTTCATCAATTCTTTTTGTTAAGTTCTTGGGCGATCTTTATTAATTCTTTCTTTGGAGCAATCTTTGAAATCTGAGACCTTACGAGAACAAGAAGAACACATGAGGACTGACTCTAGGATCTTTTGACTTAGACTCTTTGGGTTTGGATTCTTTTGGTATTTGGAAGGCTCTTTGGAAGAAAGCGGAAGAACTTGAGAAGGGTTGTGGGAAATTCTAACGAACTTGGTGATAATCCTGTTGACATCAAACTTATCCCACCATTTGATGAAAAAGCAGCGGAAAGAAAGAAATGGATCAAAAGGGTGTGACTATATCTTGAGGATCGGTTACTTTAGGAGATATCGATATCATCGCCACCTAAGAATCCGAGGATCTTATATTTACTTACGAATAGAAGGTGAGGAAAACCTTCATATTTTGGATTGGGTTTCTTGTGGATACTGAAGTGGTTAAATTGAACCTTTAGGAGATGCGGAAGGAGATCATAAGTGGAACCGAAACTGTGCCACCCAATGAGCGAACGAGAGAAGGAATTGACTCTTGAACTTGTGGTGTTGGACAAACCACGAATGACTGTTTGACTCATTTTGGTGAATAAAAACATGATGCCATGCATCAATATAATCATAATAACAATAAGAGTTATTTTGATTAGAGAGTTGCATGAGATCAGGGGGGTGATCTCCCCACTCTGCGAGTGAAATAAACTGTTTAATATACAAAGAATGATAAAGCATTTTGGACTTATCATTGTTTGCATAAATCGGTTTAATGAATATTGACTCTGTTTCAATAAAAATATCCTTATAATACATAAGGGATTTATAAGGGGCAAGAGGCTGGAAATGCCATCCAGGGGGAAAGAACTGGGCGGCCAAGCTGACTGGGTCAGTTCTATTTTTCATTATGGGTTTAATGTGAAATAAATGGGTTGTCCATTTGTGTATGTATTCAAAATGAGGATTACTAGGATTGGTGGCTGTGGGCTTTGACTGATCGACAAATGGATCAACTAGGATTGGTTGACTTGCTAATGTCTTAGAAGCTATCTGGCTTAGGCATAGTTCTAAGACTGATGAATTTATTCTTTGGTTTGAAGAATTTGGGTTATTTGGGTGAGGAAATAGGGTTCCTCTGGGTTTAATACTTGGGCCAGTAGGGCGACCTGGACCACGAGAGGACGATGCTCCTCTAAAACTCAAAATGCTCGAACGGTACCTGTATTAATGAATTCCCGAGTGAGAAAGTCAAGAATTGAATTGTTACTACCTTTAATGTATTCAATTTCAAAATCAAAAATGCTTAACAAAGCTTGCCATCTAGCGAAGGAATGCTTAGAGGCTAGATTTTCAACATCTTTTTCTAAAATATATTTTGTTGACTTGCAATCAATGCGAACTAGAAACTTCTGGTTCAATAAATCACTTTGAAATTTATTAATACATAATACTAATGAAAGTATTTCTTTTTTAATAGTACTGTAATTTAACTGTGTAATATTCCATGCACAGGAATGAAAAGCGAACAATTTGTTACGGGGATTACGGTGTTAACTTTTGTTTAAGGATGCCTCCGAACCCATATATATGCGGCGTCGGTTTCAACAATTTTATCTGTTGAATCATTGGAGATACCAAGATAGGGCGATGCCTTGGCGTATTTTTAACTTGTTGGATGACAAAAGTATGAATGTCGGTCAGGTGGAAGATTGTCTTGAAAATATTTGGAAAAGAGGTTTGCAAATCTTCACGAGATTCTTGTAAAACTTGCCAATATAATTAAGCGAGCCAAGAAATCTCATAGTTGGGTTTTATTGGTTATCTTATCGGGAAACTTGTCGTGAATTGAATAGCTCGTTCGATAAATTTGAACTTGTCCTCTGAAGATATTAAGACCAAGAAACCTTATTACGACACGAAAGCAATTTGCATTTGGAAGGTGAAAGAACAAGACCATTATCTTTAAGCTGTCTTGAAGAATGATTTCAAGTGTTTAAAGTGTTCTTGATGGTCTTAGAAAAATGAGAATATAAATCGATATATAACAACAATAAAATGACTGAAAGGCTTTAATATGTCATTGAGGATATTTTGGAATTCACTAGGAGCATTTTTTAGGCCAAATGCCTGGACATTCCATTCGTAGTGACCGAACGGAGTGGTGAATGCTGTTTTGTACCTATCATCGGATGAATGGCGATTTGCGGAAGTTTAGAACTTAAGGTCAAATTCTTTGAATATTGTGGCATTACTCAATATATTGATAAGGTCGTCTTTGTTGGGAAGGGGATACCTAATCCATTCTAAAACCTTATTCAATGGTTTGTAATTGATGACTAGACGAGATACACCTCTCTCTTTCTCTGCTTCATTGTTAACATAGAAAGCAGGACAAGACCATGGGGATTTACTGGGTTTAATTAAACCTTTTCTAAGAAGGTCATTAATCTCCTTCTTACATAACTCCATTTGTTCGTGATTCATCTGAATAGGCCTGGCCTTAGTAGGAATTAAATGCTCTTTAAATTCCTTAGCGTAAAGGGACTTTGACGGTATGCATCTTAGATGCCAAAAGGCATTGGGGAATCGAACAAAGGTTATCCTTTAAATAAGTTTTTAATTCCTCAATTTTAATCTGAATTTCATTGTTTTGAAGTTGTTCTTCAACTCTTTTGTATTTAATTTCTTCTTTCAAGAAATTCAAGTGAGTTGATTTACAATTTAATAAGTTTAATGATTTTGTAATGGATTCTTCCTGAATGAATCTTAAGTCTCTCTCTTTGGGTTTAATAAGAAATTTAAATGTTATTTTCTTTCCTAAATGTCTACAGCTTAAACCTTCATTACTAGTAGTAAATGGATAGAGAAAATATACAAATGGTAACCCTAAAATTATTTTATCTGTAAGATTACGGATTAAAACAAATGATGTTTTGAAGCACATATTATCTTGACAGATATGAACTTTAGGCAATTTATATTTTATTTCCATTTGACTACCATTAGCTGAATTAAGTTTTTCAGTGGTCTTTTTATAATATTTGGTTGGGATTAAACCTTCTTGTATCTGATTTAAATCACTTTTTGTATCAACTAGGCGGGGAAGCTGAATAGAGAAACCTTTATCAACAACCAGGTTAATCGAGACATACCATTTCTGAATGGTAATATCTTTAATTCTCTTAAGTGTAAGACCTTGTACAAATAAATCTGGTTCATCTTTAGCACCGCAGGCGATTACGGTTCATCGTGATTTTCATCACTAGGCGTGGAATCGTTGATCGAAGATCGAGACCTTTTGTCATCAAAATCTTTTCTTAGATTATAAACTTCTAATTTTAAATTAGCAATTTCTTTTTTGAGTTTATTAACTTCTTGATTTAATTCTGGAAGAGTGACTTCTTTAGCTGGAGATTTAAATCTTTCTAATGTTTTATTAAGACTAAAAATTGGTTTTTCTTTAGCTTTAATGAATTTGTCATTATCCTTATTGTCTTTGGTTAATAAAGCTTTTAAATGTTTAGTGTACTGAGGCTTTAGATTTGGATCAGTGATTTTACTAATTAGGTCAATCAACAAAGAACTCTCTTCATCATCTTTGTTGATTACATTAACTCTTTTATTGCAACAATGTTCATTGCAATTATCGGCACAAATAGTGACTTCTTCAGCGTCACTACTTGATTCTTTATTACTGTCAGTATTAGAGGAATAAGAGATATTAGAACCTTCATCATTACTGACACCGTTCTCAATTCTCATAAGCTCTAATATATGTTCAGTGTCTTCATTAGAGACATTTAATTGATTTAATTTTTATTTTATTTTACATTCATTTTTGTAATGACCCTTTTGCCCACAATTGTGGCAAACAATTTTACTCTTATCATATTTTTTGGACTTAGATTTTTTATTATAATTTTTATTTGTAGTTTTGGGTTTATTATAATAATTGTCTTGATTTTTATCTTTGTGATGTTTGCGTTTTTCTCTATGATGTTTATTACTTTTATGAGAATCAATATGTTTATGCATGCTTTCTTAGAGGGAGCAAGCTGGAGGTAAACCATATTGTTTCACGAGAAAGTACCTAACTCATATTTAGCTTTCTTCTTGTCTTTACTAGCTTGTTTGGCTAACCTAAAATCTATGCACATTTTTAAAACCAATCTTTTGAATATAATTGATTATGTCACCGTAAGTTAGGTTATCATAATCAATATATCCTAAGTTTTTACTCAATTCTTCACGAACCTTATGTGAAAACAATGAGGGTAAACCATTGACGAATTTCTCTTTCCAGAATGGTTTATTACTGTCATTGCGTAGCATAACTCTAGAAGTAAAAACATCTTTGTACCATCTAAAGTTACTTAGAGTGGGACAAGTGAGATTACTTAACTGGTCGTGAATTCTCTTAGTAATATTACTGGGGGTGCCAATAAAATGTTTTATTATGGTAAATATTAGTGTATTTACTCCATCTGGCGGGCCAACTCCAACCTCTTCATTGAAAATTTGGGTTCTTAGTCTTCGTCTAGCCCGAGGCGGCATGGATTATTGATATTCTAGTATCTTCAGTGAGATGTTTCTCCCACCAAGACCTAAGGATACTAGTGAATCTACTAGCTATTAATTCAACAATATCTGGCTGAGACAAATTATTGAATTTAGTAATATAGCTATTTGCTACCATAGACATGTGATTTAATTTGTTTAAAATTTCTTGTTCACTATAACCATCTATGTTCCACTCATAAATTTTATTAGATGGGCGAGAATTGTTTATCTAGATTTCTCTCTTGAATGTAAATCCAGGAGGAGTAGGTCTAGAATACCAATTCTGGTTATCTTGGTGTTTTAAGCATTAATTTGTTTAGCGATCATTGAAATCGGTATTGAAGCGATATCAAAATATATCGATTGAGTACTATTTTCAATATCAGTTTCTACTTGATCAATAATGGCAATTGTACCACTTGAACTAGGTTATTCAGTTTTTAATTTTTTAAATAACTTATCAATAGATCGAACTAGAAAGTCATCATTAGTTGGTAGACCTATTTTATTTCTATTTTCCGGTAATTTTATTAAAGGATGTTCAATCTTTGAATCAGGTTTTTTAATAATATTTTCTTTGAATTTTTCTTCGATCCTATCTAGCTGTTTTCCAACGGTTGCTAGATATTGATTACTAAAGTTTAACTGTTCTATAATTTTTTTTATCATTATTATTGCCATCGCAATCTTAAATGGGTGGCAACAATGAAGCATTCTTAAGCTGAAATTAGGGCCGGTTTCTAAAGGGGATGACTAGAAGAGACTTTTGACCTATCTTCTTTAATCCATTGAGTTTTGGTAATTACATTACACTTATTTTGATATTGTTCATACCAATCATAAAATGTAATATTTATACTTTCATTAACAATAAATCTTTTCCATCTATTGACTATCTTATCACGTTCCTTTTCTGTGGAGTGATTAGATCTAAATAAATGTCTTTTTTCTTTATTAGATTTGGAATTAAAATCTCTTACCAGATTGTCCCAATCTAATACGAATTCTTTTTCAATAACTCTTAATTGATTATTAATAGGAATATCAAAATCTGACTGAGTGGGCATCTCAAAAGAAGGGGGAAGAAGAAGAACCTTCTTCTTCTACAAAATCTTTATGAGCATAACAGGGATGACTGGCTTGACCTCTATTAAGGATACCTTTTAATTTAACATCTCTAACTGAAGGATTACTAAGTACTTCTGTATCTCTGAGTGTGAAATGAAGGTCTTTGAAGAACTAGTGAAATCTTGATAATAGACAGGTCTTACGATACGTTCAAAACTTATTTTGATCGTTCCATCAGAAAATTGCCTGATGTTTTGTAT
Organism: Panax quinquefolius; assembly: GCA_020205615.1. Classification (NCBI taxonomy): domain Eukaryota; kingdom Viridiplantae; phylum Streptophyta; class Magnoliopsida; order Apiales; family Araliaceae; genus Panax; species Panax quinquefolius. Next base: position 59,334,188 of record CM035168.1, read on the forward strand.
ATTCAGTAGATTGTTAACTATAGGCTGTTGAGGTATTTCATTTGGTAAAGTCCATTGACTGGGAAGTGTAATATCCTTCCAGAGAATTGTTCTCGGGACTTGAATATTAGCATCCGTAGTAGAACTTTGAATTAATACTGTTAAATCTTTAGGACTTTTATTTAGAGCATGAACGTTTAGATTCGTTTTCATGGTCTTATAATAAATCCTGTAAATTAAGGCAATGGGCTGCGAACCCTCAATCATGTGAGTGATTTTGCCAGAAGGTTTAATGTTTAATGTTAAAGATTTTAATAAATGTTGATAACTAAGGCTCAAAGTGAAATCAGGAAAGCAATTAAAATGGAAAGGTCCATTGTGCAGACTTAACTCCATTGCACCTATCATACTTGGGTGATAATTCAAGAACCTAACATCTCTAAGAAAGAGATAGATACATGAATTAATTCCCTTAATATTTAAAGGTTTTACTGCAACTTGAACTAATCCTATGTGAATGAAATTATAACCCTTTTTCTATGTTTTTTTAATAATATCTGAGGATAAAAGACTACAAGTTTCATATTCTTTGTTTATTGCATAAACCTTTTCAACTGTTTTAACATTATAAGCAGTTTTAAAATTATATAAAAAGGTTGACTGATAAATTTCTTTAGGGGAAACTCTAGGTATGATCCAATTATGTAAAGCTTGACTAATATTTTCAAAACTATGTTCTTCTTGGTTAACTATGTCTAGTACTGGTGGCAAAGTTGACCTGTGACTAGCTGAGGAGTTAGATCTAAATAATCTACTCATTTTACCAGATTCAAAACAAATTTCTACTCTTTATCTTCCATACAGACCCTCTTACCTGAAGTAGACTCAGACCCATAACTAAATGCGAAACCTTTGCTTCCATACGAGAGACTTACAAGGGTATACACGATGAAGGGTGGACTACAGTAAGTTAGGTGATTTCAAAATAAGAATAAAGGAGAAGCTTTGAAAATAGTATAAATGAAAGATTACTAAAATCTTACTGGCAATGATATATATATATATATATATATATATATATATATATATATATATATATATATATCTGACATGATCAACCACCACGAAGCAACTCCATGGGGATCGGAAATGTAAATATATAAAAGCAGTAAATATGTATATATATATATATATATATGGACTTGATCAACCACCACGAAGCAACTCCATGGGGGATCAGAAATGTAAATATATAAAAGCGGTAAATATGTATATATATATATTGACATAATCAACCACCACGAAGCAACTCCATGGGGGATCGAAATGTAAATAAAAGCAAGAATCGATCAACCGCCAAGTAAACTCAGTAGGACTAAATGTAAAGAAAGCAATAAACGATCAATCGCCACTTAATTAAACTCCAAAGGGACGAAATGTAAATAAAATAAAGAAAAGGCCACGAAGTAAATTCCAGTGTCCGATAAAAATGTATATATATATATATAAGCAAGTAAACGCCCGGACATAAGTTCTAAGCTCAATCGAGGCATAACTCGATAATGTTAGTCCATATATAAATATATATATATATATACAGACAGACAAAAATGAAAACCACGAACCAAAGTCTGGGCTTACACACACAACACGACTCTCAATGTGAGGAATAGTGTGCGCAAAGATGAAGAGAAAGGCTTTATAAAGTGTGAGAATGCTTACAGTGGGCTGACAATGCAGGCTTATATAACTCTAGATAGATAAACACTCAGCTCCTGCCGGTAAAAATATAGCTATATGTGAGCTAATAGATGTTTAAAATGAGAAAGCACTCAATATGCGGTGTGTATAAAACAAATTTGACAGGGCTTTCTCACCTTTTTTCTCTTATAAATGGCCACCCCAAGCCCTCTATTTATAGAGGAGGGAGCCGCAGTGTACTGTGTGAAAGTCAGAGGTACTACCATGCTGCCGACAGTGCATTGCATGGCCGTCATAGCTTGCACCGCTGGCACATTGCAGATGCACTCAATGCCGCCGGCCGCCCTGCCTCATGGGTCTGTCGTCTTGAAGTACATTCACACGTGCACTTTGATGTCCACTTGAACTTGCAGAACTTCAATCCGAACATCCAAACGAGGTATATAAGACCTTCGAACCGCTTGTGTCGAGAGTTACACAATGACATGGGATTAGAGGTTGTACAAAGTCAGGAAGAGGGGGCCATGCCCATGGTCTTCAAGCTTCAAATTCTATCTGGTGTGCTGCCACGCGTAATAGTCAGTCGGGATTGGAACTCCTTGGTTCTTGTATGATATTGCCATATAGAAATGTATGTATGAAGTATTGAATGACGCGCTGGGGTTGAGGTGGCAAGATGACAGTTTGACTCCTCACTGGGGTTATCTCCGGTTTGAGTTGATAGCAGACGTTGCTCAGAGTTACATCTGAGATTGGACTGCTGCAAGTATTTAAATTCCGAAAGGTCATCTATAAGTGTACCTGTCTGCCCGGTGTTAGCTTCGGGTCTGAGGAATGAGTGCCTCGGCAGGAGGTCTAAGATTGAAGCTGATTGCATGCATTTGAAACAAGCATTTTTAGAGTTATCGCCGAAACTGCAACATCATTCCTTGGGGTTATCTCCAAGGATGAAACTCAGGGTTATCTCCGAGGTTAGAAATGATACTCCCGGTGTGTGTTCCGGGGTTGAGACTGAACTTCTGGTAGTATCCGGAATGGATGTGAGATGTCTTCTAGGGTTATCTTCGAAAGACAAATCTGCCTTCCTGCAATGTTAGTAACAGTTGTGCAAAAAATTTCAAGTGTCTACAAGGTTATAGATAATAAATCATTGGATTGGTTCCATTTGATTTGGTATATAAAACTCGAGTAACGAAGTTATGGTGAAATTTATAAGATTAGGCGTTAAACGTTGAAATCTCAGAATTTATGGATTAGTAGTCAAAATTCGTCATTTAACTCAGAAACCTTGGTTTTCAAAGGTGTAACATAGAACAACGTATTTAAGAGTTGTGGACTCAAGAATGGTCGAATTCTGACTTAAAACGAAGAAACGAGTTATGAACGTTCACGAACGTTAAACGAAGAAACTGTAAAGACCAAGAATTGTTGAATTTTAATTCAAGAAGCTTGAAGGCGAGTTTTCTTAACGCTTGTCTAACCTTTGTGTTAGCCAAGTTTCTGTGATTCATGTTATAAGATGCATGAATTGTTTTATGAAAGATTCGATGCCAGTTTTAACTCGGCTAGACTAATCTTAAGAGTTTGATTGATTTGTTTACAAGTCTTTCGATATAGTATTGTTAACGATATCCTATGCCAATTGTTTGGTACAGATTCAAAGGTAAGCCTAAGTATGAATAAACAAAAGAATTTTACATCGATTATTCGATGGGCACGTGAGGTTGCCAAAACTTAAGCGTAAATACGTTTAACGGATGAAAGTTGATTAACATAGAGTACTATAGGCTGATCACCTAGAAGTGCTCAAAAGATATATCAGACTTACGAACTTTGTGACACCCCCAAAATAGGTATACATCACCCATCTTGAGTCACCAAATACATGGTATAAAATTCAAATACAACTTAATTATACATCAGTTGTGTGAAATACGACAAAACATAATCTAAGAGTTTTAATAAGAATATTGTCATCTAGACAATATTCACACTCAATAGAGTCCTCATTAAATTTATTGTCACACTATTTAACAGAATAGTGAGGACTACTAATGCTATCATCTGAACCATCACTCCATTCCTCGACTAGTCCCAGCTACGTTCTCATTTCCTGAAGAGAACAGTTAAAGAAAGGGTGAGCTCAAGTAGCCCAGTAAGAAATATTATGACTAAGATAATGCAGAATAAATTATCATTAGTCTTCAACAATGTTAAACTGATAAAATTCAATAGACATCAAGTTTAACTGCAGCGGAATAAGCAATCCATTAGAAGAATCAAGTAGAGCATGATATCTACTATCTTCTATGATTTAAAATGTTTTTTTCAATTTTTATCATTTGAGACTCGACAATAAATAAACCACATCATCGAAGTCATCCACGCACTATGGGCCAAGGATATTCATTAAATCATCGATGGTCAGACTGACTATACCGAATAATCCCTGGTCATAATCATACCAAAAACTGTCCATCAATGCACTACAGGCTACTAAGGACTTTTACCACATCATTTATAACATTACAGGTCATGATTATACCGAATAATCCCTAATCATAATCATACCAAGTCCATCTATGCACCTAAGCCAAAGATGACTTTCATCACAATATAAGCATGAGGATGATGACAATGACATAATAATTCAATAAAACAAGTTCAAGAATAAATTTTAAAGATTTATAATTTAATTTATCTTAAAATCAATTACGTCCAAATTGTCAACATGATACTGCTTTGTGGAGTAAAATTCAAGAATTCTTAGAAGAATATTTCCATGAAAAAATACCGGATGAAGCGCAAATATCCAGGATATTCTACTAATTTCATGGAGTATAGAAGCTAAAACTTTAACCAAATGAGTATCATAGAATATATGAAACTGCAAATGGATTTTCACCCGCCATGCGGTAATCCACGTAGACAGATCATTTCCATATTTTAATAAGGAATGAATACGAAGGATCATTCACCATGCATGTGATAATCCACATAGACAGGTTATTCTAACAGAATAATAAAGAATGGAACCAGGTCATGCGTAATCCGTACAGACAGGATATTCCAACAGAATAATAAAAAATGGAATAATAGAAGAATTCACCATGTATGCGATGATAGGCCTTATGACGAGTTATTCCAAGAATAATAAAGAATGGAACCAGAAGTAAGCGTAATCGCGCATGCATGGATATTCAACAGAATAATAAAGAATGGAATAACAAAGAATTCACCATACATGTACGATATACCGCACAAAGAATAAAAGTTATTCCAAAATAATAATAAAGAATGGAACCGTGTCTAGCGTAATCCATGCAGCAGACGAGGATATTCCAATGTAATAATAAAGAATGAAATAATAGAAGAATTTCACCATGTATGCGATTGACTTAGCATAAATGAGTTATTCAACATAATAATAAAGAATGGAATAATGTAAGCTCTCTTCATGAATCTGAAAGAAATAATACCCCTTACCTTAGAAAGAAACTGGATACTGGAGTAGAGTGGTAGCAGACTTCTCTTCTTCTTTCTCTCTATAATTTCTCTCTATAATAATTAATCTATAGCTTTAGTAAATTGGTGAGAAATAATGGAAGAATGAGCTTCTATTTATAGGAAAATATAGTTTCGATAATTGCACGTTTTGGGGCTCGAAATATTGCAGTACAATACCTCCAACTTTTCTTTTATTTTTAATTTAGTCTTGCAAGTATTATCAAACTTGCACCACCTCCCCTAATAGTAAATAATGAGAATCAATAGTTCAATCATGTGAATGAATAGTTATAATCATGTGAAAATACGAATGACAGTATAATACCTCCATCTATACCTCTATTTTTAACTTAGTCATGCAAGTATTATCAATCTTGGACCAACTCCCCTAATAGTACATGAATGTGATTCAATAGTACACACATGTGAACAAATAGTTATATAAGCATGTGAATTAGTAGCAATTAATTGCTCATTTATCCGATTAATTACCCGATTTATCAATATAACCCCCAGACATCAATTATCATCGGAATAGATGTTGATTTCCACTAACACTAATAATCCCTACACAATGGAACTATCAAATTCATCTTTAATCAACATGAATTTATTCATCATTAATATTATAACTCACAATATTTAAAAACCAGGTCGTTCCTAGAAAAGAGGGGGCTTTCCGATAAGGATTTCTCCTTATTGGCGCGCAATTAGATGACCAAACCTCTCCTTGACACAACTTTTAGACATTGTAAATATTGCAATTTAATAATATAAATAACTTTGTCATCTCAATTATTGATTTAATAATATAACATATTATGCAGATGATACTGTGACAATAATTGAATCAATAATATGAGAGATATGATGCATCAATTACTCTACCAATAATTAAGTATAACTGAGTGACTTCTCACGTAAGTATCAATAACCAATACCGTGTGCTACTATGCAACCACACATATTACTGTACTTTTACTACCGGGTAGTTCAACAGTTTTAACGGTAACACGTCCGTCGTTATTTTTATAAAAAGATAATTCTGTCATTTTCTTACTGATAATACTTACAATACTTCCGTTAATGGGGTCCGTCAATACGAATATTCCACTGTAAAAGCGAATATTCCCCGACCAATGGAATATTATATAACCACTTGCTTACTTTGCAAAATTTGTAAATATTACCCACAACTATAACATTATATTATATACACACCATAATATTCAAAAATATATTTTGAGAGAAATTAATCTTTATTCATAAAAGTTGGGGTCTTACAACCTCCCCTTCTTATGAAATTTCGTCCTCCAAATTAGGGTACGTACCTGGTATGTCGAAGAGGTGAGGATACCTTGATTTCATCTCAGATTCTAACTCCCAGGTCATTTCCTCCACATCGTGGTTTCTCCACAAAACTTTGACTTGAGGTATAACTTTAGAGCGTAGAATATGATCCTTCTTATCCAAGATTTTAACAGGTAACTCTTCATACGTTAAATCTTCCTCTATCTCGTTTGGTTTTAATTCAATAATATTGTTCGGGTCTTTCAGATATTTACGTAACATAGATATGTGAAAAATGTTATGAACACGAGACATACTTGGCAGTAAGGTGAGTCTATAGGCCACACTTCCTACTCGATCGAGAATTAAAAATGGGCCAATGAATCAAGGATTGAGCTTTCCTCTCTTTCCAAATCTTGTAACTCCTTTCCATGGAACAACATGTAACAACATATAATCTCCAATATTGAATTCCACGTCCTTTCGATGAAGATCAACATAACTCTTTTGTCGATCTTGTGAGGTTTTTATACGTTGTCAGATCGTTTGAATCTTTTCCGTAGTCATACGTACTAAATCTGGTCCCAACAACGTTTCTTCACCCGCCTCATCCCAGCATACTAGAGAACGACAATTTCTTCCATGCAACGCCTCAAATGGAGCCATGCCAATACTTGTTTGATAACCTGTTATTGTAGGAAAACTCCACCAATGGTAAGAACTTGTCCCAACTTCCCTTGAAGTCAAGGACACGAGTCTTAATAAATCTTCAAGAGTTTGAATAGTCCTTTTCGATTGCCCATCCGTTTGAGGATGATATGCCGAACTAAATCGTAAATCCGTGCCCATAGCTTTTTGCAAACTAACCCAAAATCTTAAAGTGAATCTTGGGTCTCAATTAGAAACTATGGATACTGGCATACCATGCAATCTTACGATCTCGTTTATGTATATACTAGCAAGACGTTCAAGTGTAAAAGTTTCTCGTATCGGTAAGAAATGAGCAGACTTGGTCAATCTATCAACAATGACCCAAATTGCATCTATGCCTTGAGAAACCTTAAGAAGACCAATAACGAAATCCATAGTAATGTGCTCCCACTTCCATTCTGGAATTTCAAGTGGTTGCAATAGACCTTTTGGCACTTGATGCTCCGCCTTGACTCGTTGACAAGTTAGACACCTGGAGATAAACCCCGATATCTCTCTCTTCATATTGCTCCACCAAAATGTATGTCGAAGATCACGATACATTTTGGTACTCCGAAGATGGATTGAAAACGGTGTGTTGTGCGCCTCCATCATGATTTTTTTACTTCAAGTCAGAATCGTTAGGAACATAAAGTCTAGAGTTAACTCGAAGTATTCCTTCTTCATCGATTCTTGCTTCCGGAATAGCAACTTCTTGCACTTTCTTCTTCATACACATCAGCTCCAGGTCTGTAGTTTGAGCAGCTTTAACTTTATCTATATTCGCCATCATCATATGGGTCCCTGGAGTCTGTAACTCTATTTCCATCCTTTCAAGTCATACAAAATGGGTCTTTGTGTTGACAATATTTCACTCGTACCCGCATATGATCTTCTACTCAATGCGTCAGCTACTACGTTCGCTTTTCCAGGATGGTATTGGATGGTGTGATTATAATCTTTCAACAACTCAAGCCATCGTCGTTTTTGCATGTTGAGTTCCATTTTAGTGAAGAAATATTTAAGGCTTTTATGATCCGTATAGATCTCACCTTCTTCTCTCCATACTGGTAATGTCTCCAAATCTTAAGCGCAAAAATTATTTCACGCTTAACTCTAGATCATGAGTAGGATAATTCCTCTCATATTCTTTGAGTTGTCGAGAGGTATAGGCTATTACTTTCCCATGTTGCATGAGAACACATTCTAACCCTTTGCTTGAAGCATCACTATAGATGACAAATCCCTCCGAGACAGATGGTATTGTCATAACAGGTGTTGAAATGAGTCTCCTTTTGAGTTCTTGAAAACTCTTTTCACATTCCTCGCTCCAACCAAATTTTGTATCTTTTCGAGTCAGCTGAGTTAATGGATTAGTGATTCGAGAAAACCCTTCTACTGAATCTCGATAATAACCAACTAAAAGCGAGAAAGCTAAGTACTTCGATCGGCGACTTAGGTTGCTCCCGGCTTTGAATTGCTTCAATCTTTTTGCGGGTCAACAGATATTCCATGATTTGATATCACGTGCCCAAGGAATGAATGCAACTTCATTTCTTCAAAGATTTTCACGAAGCTTTTGATCCAAATATTCATGGTCTTGAATATTGGGTTCATGAGGATATCATCAATAAAAGCGACCACAAAGTGATCCAAATATTCCTTGAATACTCGGCATATAGAGGGCATTAATCCAAAAGACATGACTAGGAATTCATAATACCCGTACTGAGTTCTGAAAGCAGTCTTTGGAAAGACATTAGTTTTAATCTTCAACTGATGATATCCAGAATGAAGATCAATCTTTTAAAAGAATTTGGCTCCTTACAACTGGTCAACGGGTACCTATTTTTGATGGTGACATGATTCAACTCTCGATAATCAATACAAAGTCGCTTACTTCCATCTTTCTTCTTTACGAATAGAACAGGAGCACCTCAAGGAGACATACTAGGACGAATGGATCCGATGTCTAACAATTCCTGAAGTTGGGTTTTTAACTCCTGGAGTTCAATAGGAGCCATTTGATATGGGGCTTTGGAAATGGGTTTTGTACCGGATTCAAGGTCGATACAAAATTCAATTTCACGCTCTAGGGGTAGGCCAGGAAGTTCTTCAGGGAATACGTCATGAAATTTATTAACAATAGAAATATCATTCAAATCTGACGTATCTTTATTTAAATCTGTGACATGGGCTAAGAAAGCTTGACATCCATTTTTCAATAAACGAATAGCTTTATGACTTGATATGATAGTGATTGATTTTAGTGGTTTGGTTGCTTGAATTCGCATAATAGGTTGGTTAGGAATATGAAAGCTAACAACCTTACGAAAACATTCGATTTTAGTATGATGAGTAGTTAACCAATCAATCCTTAAAATCACATTAAATGCAAGTATTTTAAAGAAATAAGATCGACAGGTAACGTGCGATTACCGATTTGAATCAAGCAAGACTTATAAACCGTGGATGTAATGAAGGTTTCTCCCAACGGAGTTTCAACAGATAAGCCAAAGTCTAATTTCTCCGGAGTCAAATTTAAACGTTGAGCGCAAGTAGGAGAAATAAAGGAATGGGTAGAACCGGTATCAAATAAAGTATAAACTTAGCTAGAGTTTATGATTAGCTTACCCGTGATCACCTCGTTCGGATTCCTCGCTTTTTGGGAGGTTATGACAAACGCTCTCCCTTGAACTACCAGTTTTGTCTTGTCTGGGACACCCTTTGATACCTCCATCCCAGCTGGACTTGACTTTGGTTCACGACAAAATTGGGCTAGGTTACCTTCTTTTCCATAATTATAACACGCTTTGGACTGCATCATGTAGTTTGGACTTATGTGTACTTCCCCATAACATTTGTAACATACGACTGGTGGTCGTTCTCCTTCCTTAACAACAGGTGCTGGTGCTGATGTCTTTCCATCCTTGTTGAATCTCATCTTCTTGAAATGTCCACTCTTATTATCATGGCCATGATTACCACCGAAGTGATTATCATTTCTGGCATGTTGATTCCCTCCACGCTTGTTGTCACCGCTTTGATGACTTCTACCACTGGTATTATTGACTTGTCGGCTGCTCTCTCTTGGTTGGGTTGACTCATTATCGCGCTCCAATAACTGAGCCTTATTCACAACATTTGAATACAAACACAGTTTATGAGAGATAAGGTATTGACGTATCTCGGGTTTCAAACCTCTTAGAAACATCCGCATCATTCTCTCCTGATTATCAACCAAGTGGGACGCAAACCGAGACAACTCGACAAACTTAGCTTCGTACTGCGCCGTGGTCATATTGTTTTGCTCAAGCTTGATGAACTCTACCTCCTTCATGTGATGAATACTTTCAGGAAAGTACTTGTCATTGAACAACTTTTGGAACTTTTTCCAAGACATTTTGATTGCGGCAGGTTGAGTACGCTTCTGATTCCCACCGATGAATGCTCCGCCGCATTAACATGAAGGTGGCAAAGGGAACCTTTTGCTCCTCGGAGCATCCCTAGACATCAAATATCTTGTTGATCTGATTTATCCACGTCTCCGCCTTAAGTTGTTTTGGCTCTCCAAAAAACTCCGGTGGTCCCAGCTCCTTGAACATCTTAGCGGTGACCGTCCGAGAGTTGTTAGTGTTTCCACCTGCATTTTGGATAGGAGTCGCTTTCGCCTGATTTTGCATGAATTGCATAAAGCCTCTGAACATCCCATCGTTCACCATTTCATCGGTGTTATTGTTTACATGAGGATTATTGTCTTCTTGTTGCACATTATCCTGGGCATTAATCTGTGGTGACTCAACGGTCTCATGTGCTTCATTGTTTATCTCAACATTTTTGGATGCCATTTTCAATTATTGCCACAAAATAAGGGTTAATTAATATATCACATATTATCCCTATACTCTGACCGACCAATAAAATACCAAATAAACTTAGGTAGGTCATACTAGCGAAGGAATTCCCTGTCTCTCCCCTCCTAGTTGTTGTCTCATATCTCAGCCAGGGATCATATCCCTAAGCTTTGATACCAACTGTGACGCCCCCAAAATAAGTATACATCACCCATCTTGAGTCGCCAAATACATGGTACAAAATTTAAATACAACTTAATTATACAACAATTGTGTGAAATACGACAAAACATAATCTAAGAGTTTTAATAAGAATATTGTCATCTAGGCAATATCCACACTCAATGGAGTCCTCATTACATTTATTGTCACACTATTTAACAGAATAGTGAGGACTACTAATGTTATCATCTGGACCGTCACTCCGTTCCCCGACTAGTCCTGGCTACGTTCTCATTTCTTGAAGAGAACAGTGAAAGAAAGGGTGAGCTCAAGTAGCCCAGTAAGAAATATTATGACTAAGATAATGCAGAATAAATCATCATTAGTCTTCAATAATGTTAAACTGATAAAATACAATAAACATCAAGTTTAACTGCAGCGGAATAAACAATCCATTAGAAGAGTCAAGTAGAGCATGATATCTACTATCGTCTATGATTTAAAATGTTTTCATCAATTTTTATCATTTGAGACTCGACAATAAATAAACCACATCATCGAGTCATCCCCCGCAAGATGAGAGCGAGGATATTCATTAAATCATCAATGGTCATAACTATACCGAATAATCCTTGGTCATACTTATACCAAAAACTGTCCATCTGATGCCTTTCACAGACTCTTACTAAGGACTTTTACCACATCATTTATAACATTATAGGTCATGATTATCTTAGAATAATCCACGATCATAATCATACCAAGTCCATCTATGCACGTAAGCCAAAGATGACTTTCATCACAATATAAGCATGAGGATGATGACAATGACATAATAATTCAATAAAACAAGTTCAAGAATAAATTTTAAAGATTTATAAGTAAATTTATCTTGAAATCAATTACGTCCAAATTGTCAACATGATACTGTTTTGTGGAGTAAAATTCAGGAATGCCTATAAGAATATTTCCATGAAAAGATACCGGATGAAGCGCAAATATCCAGGATATTCTACTAATTTCATGGAGTATAGAAGTCAAAACTTTAACCAAATGAGTATCATAGAATTTATGAAACTGCAAATGGATTTTCACCCGCCATGCGGTAATCCACGTAGACAGATCATTTCCACAATTTAATAAGGAATGAATACGAAGAATCATTCACCAAGCATGTGATAATCCACATAGGCAGGTTATTCCAACAGAATAATAAAGAATGGAACCAGGTCATGCATAATCCGCACAGACAGGATATTCCAACAGAATAATAAAGAATGGAATAATAGAAGAATTCACCATGCATGCGATAGACCGCATGACACGAGGTTATTCAACGAGAATAATAAAGAATGGAACCGAGTTTAGCGTAATCACATGCATGAGGATATTCCAATAGAATAATAAAGAATGCAATAACAAAGAATTCACCATGTATGCGATAGACCGCACAGACAGGTTATTCCAAGAGAATAATAAAGAGTGGAACCAGGTCTAGCGTAATCCGCATGTGAATGAGGATATTCAATGAATAATTAAGAATGGAATAATGAAGAATTTCACCATGTATGCGATTGATTATAGATAGACATGTTATTCCAACATAATAATAAAAATGGAATAATGAGCTCTCTTCATGAATACGAAAGAAATAATACCCCTTACCATAGAAAAAAGCGGATCTTTGGGTAGAGAGGTAGCAGACTTCTCTTCTTCTTTCTATCTATAATTTCTCTCTATGATAATTGCTCCATAGCTTTAGTGAATTGGTGAGAAATGAAGGAAGAATAAGCTTCTATTTATAGAAAAATATAGTTTCGATAATTGCACGTTTTGGGGGTTGAAATATTACAGTACAATACCTCCAACAATTCTTTTATTTTTAATTTAGTCCTGTAAGTATTATCAAACTTGCACCACCTCCCCTAATAGTAAATAATGTGAATCAATAGTTATAATCATGTGAAAATACGAATTACAGTATAGTACCTCCATCTATACCTCCATTTTAACTTAGTCATGCAAGTAATATCAATCTTCCACCAACTCCCCTAATAGTACATGAATGTGATTCAATAGTACACACATGTGAACAAATAGTTATATAAGCATGTGAATTAGTAGCAATTAATTTCTCATTTATCTGATTAATTACCCGATTTATCAATATAATCCCCAGACATCAATTATCATCAGAATAGATGTCGATTTCCACTAACATTAATAATCCCAACACAATGGAACTATCAAATTCATCTTTAATCAACACGAACTTATTCATCATTAATATTATAACTCACAATATTTAACAACCTGGTTGTTCCCAGGAAAGAGGGGTCTTTCGGATAAAGATTTCTCCTTATTGGCGCGCAATTAGATGACCAAACCTCTCGTTGACAGAACATCTAGACATTATAAATATTGCAATTTAATAATATAAATAACTTTGTCGTCTCAATTATTGATTTAATAATATAACATATTATGCAGATGATACTGTGAAAATAATTGAATCAATAATATGAGAGATATGATGCAGCAATTACTGTAGCAATAATTGAGTATAACTGAGTGACTTCTCACGTAAGCATCAATAACCAATACCGTGTGCTACTATGCAACCACGCGTATTAATGTACTTTTACTACCGGGTAGTTCAACAGTTTTAACGGTAACACGTCCGCCGTTATTTTTATAAAAAGATAATTCTGTAGTTTTCTTACTACGACAATACTTCCGTTGTGGGTTCCACCAATGATTGTGTCGTCATACGAATATTCCCTGTTAAAACGAATATTCTCCGACCAATCGAATATTATATAACCACTTGCTTACTTTGCAAAATTTATAAATATTACCCACAATTATAACATTATATTATATCCACACCATAATATTCAAAAATATATTTCAAGAGAAATTAATCTTTTTCATAAAAGTTGGGGTCTTACGGACTTAGTGCTAGGTTGTCCCTTTTCATGAATTAAAACCAAAAGAGAATGTTCATGGTCTTTTGACCTACTCCGAATTCCTAAGTTAATGTATGTACTTCAGAATTATTTTATGAGATTGAAAAGTGCTATTCAATGTTTCATAGTACTTCATAGCTATTTGTTCAGTTATTGAAGAATTAATCATATAATTCTCGATGTGGTACTTGTATTATATATTGCTAGACTTGCTGAGCTAGTTATGCTCACTTCTTGCTTGAATTATATGATTCCAGCTAAGGCTAAGCGAACCGAGGGTTCTAGTAAAGATAAAGGCAAGGCTAAGATGGATAAGTAGATTATCCTATAATAGACTAGTATATTTGTATTAATTATACAATGACGAACAAAGAATATTTTTGGTTAACAGAACGTGGGAAATGATTCATTACTATTGTAATAAGAAGGTAGTTGTTGGTCGGATAACCGATCACTAAACACGCGCAAGTATACGCGGTCTAACAAATAATACAGTGATAAGTAGAGTGTCATACCCATGAGGAACTATCACTAATATTTACCAAATAACGACTTTACATCGCTAAAGTCTTATTCGAACAACAATAAATGAAAGAGTGATTAATCTAAGCATAACTAATTATCAAAGCAAGTAAATGGATAACGAATGGTAATCTAAGGAATAACAACCTAAGGTTACAACTTCACCCCACTCAGGTATTCTGTCAAACACCTGACGTGCTATGTTTCATCAAACTAGCTACCCTTCTCTCTCTGGTCTTAATAGTCATAACAATTTGTCGACCGAGAACACACAAATGCTCATACACCTCTGTCGAGGTATGTACAAATAAATCCTTTCCAGATCAACCCAATAGGGAACAGAACAGAAAAGAACGCCCAAGCTAGATACAATCCTACATATGTCTATGCAAATTGATCAAAACAAGGAATTAAACATAAGCTCTCAATTTGGTCGCACGTGGTGCACAGACATATGTCTATTCTACGCACAACTTATGCAGTCGAAAGCCACAATCACTTGCCCATATATTCAGGTGTAAATCTATAATTCTTCTGTCGATATCATGTAAATTACCAAAATCATCGCTAATGTCTTAGCGAGAATCATTAAGCATAAATATATCGAACCAAATCATATGGTGCCAACCAAAGAGATAAGACAGTCAATTTAAATAACAAATGGTTCCATTATAACCTTAGAGCAAATATTCAGTTCATAGCTATTGAATAAAATACAAGTAGCAATAAAGACAACAATTATGGATTACAAAATCAGAGAAAATAAATAGATAAGAAGAAACTCTGTCGAAGCCCTCCAATCTCTAAGCATTCTGCTCGAATCAAGCTCTTTGGTCCGTGTAGCTCATTGGTCTTGATGCTCCAAAGAAACCCAAACTTCTCCCTAATCTAGCTAATATATATTTACAAACATTTATCAGAAGAAAGGAAGAGAAATTACAAAAGAAATAAATCCCTAAGCTAAACTACTATCTAGATCTCCCTCTCTATATGATATATGATGCCTGATATGTGTTATGTAGCCTCTCTCTTGCCTTACATCCTTTCCCTCCTTTTGCTAGGTTAGAAATGGCCTTAATTTGCAGGGAAGGTGAGGTGGTATGGCAACTACATGTTTTAGATGGTGATTTGCTTATTTCATATTAGAATCT
Organism: Panax quinquefolius; assembly: GCA_020205615.1. Lineage (NCBI taxonomy): Eukaryota > Viridiplantae > Streptophyta > Magnoliopsida > Apiales > Araliaceae > Panax > Panax quinquefolius. The sequence continues at coordinate 59,350,013 of CM035168.1, forward strand.
GGGACACGAAGCTCGCACAACTTAATAAGCTTTTGTGGCGCAGCGGCATGAAGGTGATGTTAACAAGGCCCATGGGGTGGCGCTGCGGCGCGGCCAATAAGCGTGGTATTGGCGTCGCGACGCGAGTGTACAAATAATGACCATTTTGCCCTTTTAGAGCCGGAAAAGTATTGTAGAGCCCTGGAATTCATCAGTTAAACACGATAACATAATTATCATATAAAACTACATAAAAACTATGAATTTAGGCAAGTATTTAAGTCATAAAGTATCCGATTTGCGGGTATAAATTCCACTCATCAAATACCCCTAAACTTAAGTCTTTGCTTGTCCTCGAGCAAACTATCTAATACACATTAACAAAAGTAAAACACACGCGAAAGACAAATAAAACTGTAATATAGTATCATGGCCTCAAAGCATAAAGCTACTCCCAGAGAACAGGGCAAACACAGATATGAATAAGGGTTCATTCAATTTCAAGCATAAGACTGTATTTGATCCATTCTATGTTTGTGTGTGTGGAGACCAACCGTCCTGACTAATCATAGCTTCAAAATAAGTTCGCACAGTCGATTGTTAATACAAATATGCACACTCCGCAACTTAAACATTCAACAAGCATTAAGAATAAGACACAAGTGCAGTAACGAATTAAAAGACTCTAGCATGAAAACTGTAAAACCTGACTCAGACAGTCCTTGATTACCTTAGGCTAATCAGAACTACCCATTAATGAGCTTTTGATCAGTGACTCCCAAACCAGATGGCTTTAGGGCACTAGGTGTAGAACACTCCTAAAAATCTCGTAACTCGAGTAGCAAAGGCCACGTAATCAACATAAGCCAAATTAGACTTTACAAGCTTTTTTTATTTTTTTTATATACCTAAACATGCACGATTCAAGATCCACAATTATAAAAACGTCTAAGTCTTTTATTACCTTGTAAAAATGAAAATTTATAAGAGTGAACAAATGCTCAAAGCAATAAACACGTGAACTAAATTTTAAAAAAAAAATTACTAGTTAACACAATTGGTCGGTGCACGCTAGAAGGACAGATCAATAACAGTCTAAACTTATCAATTGAAAAATCCCTAGCTCATACATGCTTGACACGACTCTAAGAGATAGACGATAAAACTTGGTGCTTGTCATCAACCATAATCAAAAAATTAATGATAACTATCACACCCTTGCTAAATAGTAGCTCAAAATAGGGTGAAAAAAGCCATTCATATAGCACAAGCATCTAATCTGTATAAGCCCCAAAAAGATGGCTATAAACCATAATCATGCTAAAAATAATCAAAGCATAAATAAATAAAACCAAAAAGAGTTCATGGCATCCATAATGATAAAAATTCAAACATAATCCCGTAGTTCAAAAGACTGCACCACAATACTGATAAATAAAAACATAATAAAGTACTAAAGTCTGGCAATCCTAACATGGCAATACAGAAATAAACAGATAAAAGCCAAAAACACCCCCAAACTTGAGGTGAGCAATGTCTTCATTGATAAACATAAAGCAGTTGTATACAAGAGGGCTTCCCTGGAGATCGCTCACTCAGTAGCGGCATCGGCTTCATCCTCCTCAGTTGCGTTCTGATCTGCTTCAGCAGACGGTGATGGTGGAGCGTAAGGTGGGAAGATAGGAGGCTCTAAAAACTGGTATGGTGTGAACTCAGTGCTCTCGCCACAATAGTCTGTGTAGATGCTCTGCATAGTGTTCACCAGCTCAGCCTGGTACTACATCGCTATCTCCTGCCTCTGAGCCACAGCTGCTATGTGCCTCCGCTGCCTCTGCGCCTCGGCATCCTGTTTCTAATACAACAAGGTGAGGGTTTTATACCTACGAATCAGCTTCTAATTTGGACTTAATCAATGTTGATCCTGTCTATTTCAGTTCATTTTTACATGTTTTGTGTTTAGGATTGCATTACGTGGCATGGTGGTATGATGGCGGCGTTATGGCGAGACTTGGCAAGAAAAAGGCAAGAATTGAAGCAGAAGCAAGCTTTTAGCCGGGCAAGCTTTATCCGAGATTAACATGTTTTTAACCCCTTAAAGAATGCAATTAGTTGAATCAAATCACATAATTTCACCGTTCTTGGTGTTTTTGAAAGTTTTGAGGAAAAACATGAAATTTAACGTCACGGATTCGTTATAACTCTGAATTTGTCCGTTCAAAGTTTTTTTTTCTTCGTTATAACATGTATTATCATAATCTACTGTCAAATCTAAGTTAAACAAATAATTCATGGCATACAATTGTTCGTAAGGGACATATATACATCACCCATCTTGGGTCGCCAGATACATGGTACATAAATCAAATACAAACTTAATTATACAACTGTCGGGTAATATACAACAAAACATAGCTGAGAGTTTTAACACGAATATTATCTTCTAGACAATATCCATACTCAATGGAGTCCTCATTACAATTATTATCACATTATTTCAAAGAATAGTGAGGACTACTAAAGCCACTTATCCTGGACTATCACTCCATTCCCCGACTCGTCCCAACTATATTCTCATTTTCTGAAGAGAACAATGAAAGAAAAGGGTGAGCTCAACTAGCCCAGTAAGAAATATTTTGACTAAGATAATGCAGAATAAATTATCCTTAGCCTTCAATAGTATAACAACTGATAGAATACAATAGACAACAAAATTTAGATCAACAACTGCAGCGGAATAAACAATTCATTAGAAGAGTCAATTAGAACATAATGTCTATTATCTCCTCTTGATTAAAAGTCCATCGTTAATATTTCATTCCTGTAATACTCAACAACAGTTCTTTGTTATACCCAAGAAAAAAAGAAATATCATCACCTGTCTTCACCTGAACCACCAAAGATTATAGTTAAATCCACAATTCATATTTATAATCATGTAAATCAACAGTTTCTCCTTGCCACAAAGGCTTAATAGAATGTTTACTCAATATCCTTACCCCAAAGGCTAAAGATATTCAAATATAATAACAATGATCATACCAATCAGTTGTTTACCTTTGCACTACGGGCCAAAGATATTCAACTATAAAACAAATGGCCATGATCATACCAATCAATTGTTTGTCAGTGCAATACAACCAAAGACATTCAACTGTTAACATATGGTCATGATCCTGCCAATCACATCATCGAATTATCCATGCACTACGGGCCAAGGAAATTCGTTATTATCATCAGTGGTCATGATCATGTCATACACCTGTCCATCTTTGGTTGTAAGCCAAACACATACAACTATAAAACAAATAATCAACAGTCCATCTATGCACGTAATCCAAAGATGACTTTAATCACAATATAAGCATGAAGATGATGACAATAACATAATAATTCAATAAAACAAGTTCAAGGATAAATTTTAAAGATTTATAATTTAATTTATCTAGGAATTAATAACGTCCAAATTGTCAACATGATACTTCTTTATAGAGTAAAATTCAAGAATAATATTCATGTACCAAAAATAATTTGGACAGAAAAGAAATATATTTTTTGGGTGAATAGTACCCCAGGAATAGTACTTCGTGAATAGTACCCCGACATGAAACGTGTCCCGAATACCCGGGTGAATGATACTAGAGTGAATAGTAATTGGGTGAATAGTAACCCGTGAATAGTAACTCGTGAATAGTACTCAGGCACGAAAAGTGCACCGAATACCCAAGTGAATAATACTAGAGTGAATAGTAACTTGTGAATAGTAACTCGTAAAAGAAAAATACCAAAGAAAATGATATTCCATGACGAGTACAAAAGAAATGATATCTCATACGAGTATAATAGAATATACGAAACTGCAAATGGATTTTCACCCATCATGCGATAATCCACGTAGACAGATCATTTTTACAAATGAATACAAAGGATCATTCACCATGCATGCGGTAATCACATAGACAGGTTATTCCAACAGAATAATAAAGAATGGAATAACAGAAGAATTCACCATGCATGTGGTAGTCTGCGTAGACAGGTTATTCCTACATAATAATAAATAATGGAGTAACAGAAGAATTCACCAGGCATGCGATAGACCGCATAGACAGGTTATTCCAACAGAATAATAAAGAATGGAATAATAGAAGAATTTCACCATGTATGCGGTACTTCGCATAGATAGGTTATTCCAACATAATAATAAAGAATGGAATAACAACCCTTATGAGTATTGAAAGAAAATAACTCTCTTCATGAATACGAAAGAATAATACCCCTTACCTCAAAAGAAGACTAGATATTGGAATAATGAGGTAGCAGACTTCTCTTCTTTTTTCTCTCTATAATAATTGCGCTATAGCTTTAGTGAATTGGTAAAAAATAATGAAGGAATGAGCTTCTATTTATAGGAAAATATAGTTTCGATAATTGCACGTTTTGGGGCTCGAAATATTACAGTATAATACCTTCATCTTTTTCTTCATTTTTAATTTAGTCTTGTGAATCATGTAAATAAATAGTAAATCATGTGACTCAATAGTTCTAGATATGTGAAAAAATTAATTATAGTATAGTACCTTCATCTATACCTCCATTTTTAATTTTGTCATGCAAGTATTATCAATCTTGCACCAACTCCCCTAATAGTAAATGAATGTGAATCAATAGTATACACATGTAAACAAATAGTTATAATAATGTGAATCAATAGCAATTAATTGCTCATTTATCCGGTTAATTACTCGATTGGTTGATATAACCTCCAGACATAAATTATTATCAAAATAAATGTTGATTTCCACTAACACTAATAATTCCAACACAATGGAACTATTAATTTCATCTTTAATCAACACGAACTTATTCATCATTAATATTATAATTCACAATATTTAACAACCAGGTCGTTCCCAAAAAAGAGGGGGCTTTCTTATAAGGATTTCTCCTTATTGGCTCGCAATTAGGTGACCAAGTCTTTCCTTGACAAAACTTCTAGACATTTTCAATATTGCAAATAATAATATTAATAACTTTGTCGTCTCAATTATTGATTTAATAATATAACAAATTATGCAGATGATACTGTGACAATAATTGAATCAATAATATGAGAGATATGATGCAGCAAATACTGTAGCAATAATTGAGTATAACTGAGTGACTTCTTACGTAAACATCAATAATCAATACCGTGTGCTACTATGCAACCACGCGTATTACTGTACTTTTACCACCGATTATTTTATGATAACTTGCTTACTTTGAAAAAATTTCAAATATCACCCTTAACTTTAGCCTTTTATCAATTTAATAAAATAATAATTATAAGAAAATTAAAAACTTTTATTTCATAAAATTCAGGATCTCACAGTTGATAACCTATATTTTGGTAAACTAAGCTTGAAGCAAGTACTCGAACCCTACTCTTTATTGAGCATTACTTGAACTTGTGCTACTATTGATCGTACAAGTGAATCTTTGAAAGTATAAATACTTCGTAGTCTAGAAATGAAATTGTTTACAAACCTTGATTTTGAACAATAATTGTTCATTTATATATTGTGGAAGAAATTTGTTGCTTCGGCTAGACTATTGATATTTGATCGAAAGCTATCCAAACCAAATTAACTTGGTGCGGACTCTTATAACTGAGATGAACAACCCTTTTGGTAGGGGGATTATATATTTTTCGGGGAACCGACGTACGCGCATGAGAAAGATTAAATGTTATAAATGACATAGGGTACTTTAGGCTGATCACTTGTTGTGCTCGTTTTGTAGAATTATCAGTTTATTACTGTTAATTCTAGGAGAAGTTCATAGTCCTTAGTGACTGCTCAGTATTCATTACTTGGAAATCTTGAATCGATTAATCGTGGAATATTATTGATATTTTCTATCCATAGCGACTATTGTTAATAATCATCGATACTTCTTGCTATCTTGAACTATCATTATTGTTGTACCCTTGAGAAATTTAAAATTACATTGATTAACCTTTTGCTATATTACTTGCTAGGTAAAATTGTTATTAATCCTTGCTTTCCTTAAAACTTTCAGTTAAGACAGAACGCGGTGAAACCTCTAGCAAGGACAAGGGTAAAGAGAAGGCTTTGGAATATTTAGATCCATAATACTAGGAATGTAATATTATTCTATTGTAGAAAACTTATTTATACTAAGCTATGTTTAATTTAAGTCGTATTGTATTAGAAACGGTTGCGAGACTTTGGGACAATAATAATTATGTTATAACAATGTAATCTATTCTCTTATTCCGTTGTGTGAGATTTTGATTTATTATTAGACTTAGTATGTGACAACCAAATTTGAGACAAGTGTGGTCTAAATTTGACGGCGTCACAGGTTGGTATCAAAGTTGTAGTTATAAAACTTAGGAGCGAGAGTCCTTAGATTATAACTTAGGAGAACTTAGAAGATAGAGAGGGATGAAGACTTGTGTAAAGTTTTCTTAGAAAGAGACTTAGTGTGTTATGGAATATAACTTCATTATATAGGATGAACTTATGTTTATTTAACATTCTGATGGAGTTGTTCTTTGTTTGTATTATATTGGTGGTTGTAGGATGAATGACATGGGAGGACCTAGCCGTGTAGTAGAGAAGGAGCCGCGTGATATGCACGTGGTATTTGAGGCACCATTGATAGCGGAGCCTATATCAGCAGTGGCCCCTATTAATGATGATGATGAGGAGGAGATGGAGCCATTACCTGAGGAGTCTAATCTAGAGGAGGAGCCTAAGGAGGATGAGTCTGAGCCCGTAGAGGACTCCGATGAGGCTACTTTCGAGGATCGGATGTTGGGGGAGTATAAGGAGAAGATTCTGGAGTTAGGATGTAGAGTGGAGGAGTTATTGGTTGAGGCTAGAGAGAGGGAGTCCAAATTCTAGAAACTGAGGGATGAGGACCATCAGAGAAAGTTAGTGATGCGGGAGATGGAGGTGGAGATTACTCACCGAAAGGAGGCAGGGATCCAGATGGGGACTTTGTTTCACAGGTCGGTGGCTAGGAATATAGAACTAACAGGGAAATTGGAAGAGATGGAACAGATAGAGTTGAGTGAGAGGACAGAAAAGGAAGCACTCCATACTCAGTTAGAGATGGAGGTGATGAATAGGATTCACTTCGAGGATAATTGGGAAGAAGCTAATGATCGGGCTAATGACTTAGAGGATGAAGTGAGATATAAAAGAACGAAGAGGAACAAGATGATCTATGCATTACGCACGACCATGGAGAGATTGATCGATGGGGTGAATCACTACCCGACAGAGTAGGGACAGACCCGACACACCATAAGCCGATATTTGGTGGTGTATATTACTCAGAAGGAATACCAGAGCGCCGTGGAGCATGGAATGTTAGATTCAATCTTGATGTAGAATCTTAGTAGTTGTAGTATTGTATTTATATATATGATGTTTAATCTGTTGTTATAATCTCAGTCTTTTGTGTAAGATGTGAGATAGTTGTAAACCCCCAATCTTTTGAAAATGTTTAAGGGGTAGTATGTTGGTGTTGTCCCCGTCTTTTGTGATAATAGGGGATATATGTTATCATTTATAAAAGTATGCTAGAGAGGATCATGTAATGTAATGATTTGGCATATGAATATAAATGATCTTATTCTAGGAATGTGTTATAAAATGTTATACTTACTTGAGAAATGTTTAAATAATATAATAAGATAATAGTAAAAATGAAAATTTTGTGATACAAAAAAATGCCACCCAGACGTAGAATAGCTGCACCGGAAGAGTCAGTTAATGATGAGAGAGGACCAGTAGACCCGGTACGAAGGCTAGTAGATTTGTTAGGGGAAGCTCTTAGGGGAATAAATGAACCAGTACCACCCATTCCCAAGCAGCTGCAGTTTAAACTTTAAGTACTTTAAGAGTGTAGGACCTACGAAATTAGTAGGTACTACCGACCTTATCATGGCTCAGACGTGGATTAAAGAGATGGAGAAGGCTTTCATCATCACTCATGTGGGTGAAGACCAGAAAACGGCATTTTGTGACATACATGATGAGAGGTAAAGTGAACTACTGGTGGGAGGTGAATCAGCAGAGAGCAGGAGAATGGATAGTAACTTGGGAGAGATTCAAGACTCTGTTCTTCGAGAATTATTTTCCAAAGAGCATGAAAAATAGGATGGAGGTGAAGTTTTTGGAGCTTAAGCAAGGAGATATGACAGTGGTGCAATACGCGGCTAAGTTCAATGAACTGGCTCGTTTTACAGAACACTCAAGTAGTAAGTGAAAAGAGAAAAGCTAGGTGTTTCAATCAAGGACTGAAGCCTTGGTTGTTTAACAATGTATCAGTTCTTCAGATTGATTCTCTTGTAACATTATTGGAAAAGTCTATTATTGCAGGGGGAGGTAGTGAAGCTTTGAGTTTGTACAACAAAGAGATGAAGAGTAAGGATACAGGTAGATATTGTCGTGGAGGAAGCAATAGCGGAGGGAGTAACTTAGGAAAGAGAAAATGGGAGACCAACAACAACAACGAAAATTTTAATAATCAAGTGGGGGAGTTTTGAGGAGAATTTAAGAAGAAGGCGTAAGGGTGCCCAAAGTGTGGAAGGTATCACTAGGGAGAGTGTTGGAAGGGGCGTAGTGTTTGTTACAACTGTGGCCAAGAGGGGCATATTGTGCCAAACTGTCTGAAGCCGAAAAAGATCAAAGGTTGTTTCGTTGGTGGCTCGGTAGACCACCTGATCAAAGATTGTCCAAAGAAAGGAAGTGGCAGAGGAAGCAGCCAACAAGGGGGAAATAGCAAACTGATGATTGGCGGATCGAAGCCATCAAACCGTCCAACTGCCAGAACGTTTAATATGACCTTCCAAGACGCAGTGGCTGCGAAAGACATGGTGTCAGGTATCATCTCGATTAATGATATAGATGCCTATATATTATTTGATTCGGATGCCACCTTTTCTTTTTGTGTCTGAGGAATTTGCTAGTCGACTAAATTTACCTCGAGAATGATTAGAAAATCCCTTAAACATAGAAGTTGCAACTAAGGAAGTAATCCCTATAGAGTATATTTACCAAAATTGTCACATAAAAATTAGAAATCAGGAACTAAGCGTAGACTTGGTGTAATAACCCAATATTTTCAACAAACAACCCAACAGAATCAAGCGCAAGAGTCTTCAGCATGACCATTCAAGATACCGTGGTAGATGGGGATGCGACTCCAGGTATTATTTGACTCAATTGTATTTTCGTATATATATAGTAAATTATTTTATAAGGAAATTTTGAAGGAGGAATTTGAGTTCTATTAGAAATCAAATTTCTATTTAAGCAGATAGACAAACTTTATGCTGAATATTTAAAGATCAGTCTGATCGAATCTGATCGGGATCTACTTGAAGTGATTATGTATGCTATTTTCCTTAGTGTCTATAGGTTTTAAAGCGGTGATTCTGGGGACGGAATCCTTATAAGGGAGGGTGGATGTGATAACACAATATTTTCAATAAGAAATTTTGCAATTTAATTTTTATATATATATATATAGGTGGGAATTTGTGCAAGGTAAAGTATATGTATCTATGTAATAAATAAATTTATTTATTAGATGTAAATAATTTCTTTTTTAGACTTATTGATCATTATAGATTATATTCTTATAATAAATTAATTTTGTAATATTTATTATTTATTTTCCATGAAAATATGATTATGGTATATATGATATGATTATTAGGATTCTTATGATATGTATTTTATTAAATTGGTTAGGTTAATTATTTTAACTTAATTAATGATTGTATGTATGAAAGTTATATGGATATGAATTCAAAACCCTAAGTCTGGATTTTGAATAAGGACTAAGAATAATAGTATAATATTATTTATATTTCAGTAATAGAAATATGTCTTATATGTGTGTAATGTTAATGTGTGGAACGGTTATAGTAAAACAGTACAAACCCTAGCATTACTGATAAACTATAGTACAGAGTCAAATATGACTGTAATGTTTGTTAAGTTAGGTGTTATGTAATTAATTACCTTTATATGTTAATGTTAATTAGGTAAATTCTAATTGATATTTAGAAACCCTAATTACTAAATTAGAACCCTAATTGCTAAGTTATAAACCCTAAGTATTAATTTAGCAAGGTTAATAGTAATTAATATTATATAATGGCTAATTTACACAACCTAGGTGATTAGCAAACCTAGTGTAATTAGGGAACCCTAATCAACATTTTAGAAACTAAGATTTCCATATTTTCCCATAATACACAATTTTAGATTTAGAGCTTATGAAACCCTAGGTTAAACCCTAGGATCAAACCCTAAGGGTTAAACCCTAATGGGTGTGAGAAGTTACCAAGTTGCCATGCACTTTATAAGTCAAATGGCCAAACTACCCTTTTGAATATTTTAATAAGGTGGAGTGTAGATCTAGCACTAGTAGGGAGTTGGTAACCAACCCTAAGCTAGCCATGTGGTCTAAAAAGCTACTTTAATCAACCAACAACTGATCACATGCTCAGCCATTGCATTTTATCATTTTATATATAGATCAAAGAGAGGGAAAGTCACCAAACCAAGCTCATTTGCATCCTTACACTCAACCAAGACTTTCTCAACTTCAAACACCCGAAAATTCTTGCTAGACCAGTCCCTAATCAAGTCCCAAGTTCACTCATAACAAATCAAGAAGTCAGATTCAAGATTTTGTTCATAAGAGGTATAAACCTAACCCTAGAAATTTGATCTTTAAAGTCATGTTAGATGTTATGTTTAGAGGTTTATATATGTTGTTTGTAGTGTCTTTTAATGATCTGGGTTGTTATAACTCAGATCCATAACACTTAAATGCTCAAAATTAGTGTTTTCAAAATTCTAAAATTTTCTTTAATGAGTCTGACAACCGAATGTCAGACCCTGTAAATCTCAGCATGTTATGTTTTGTTATTGTTTAAGTGTTTGATCTTGTAGTGTGTTGTAAGGGCTTGGATCTGGAATTTGAATCAAGTCCAGATCATTAGTAGATTAAAAGTTATAGGTGGTCAAACCTAGTTGACCGATCACAAAACTGGAATTCTGGGCAACCTAGAATTTCCAGAAATCTCTGAAAACACTTTGCAGGCACTTGATCTTGCAACTGTTAAGTGTTTGCGCCATGTTGTTGTTATATACTTGTAGCCTGACATGTTAACTACACACTAAAGCTTTTAGATCACCCATATCCGTAACAGAATCATATATAATCATGGTCAAAGTAGGTTGACCCAACTTCCTTATGAAGATTTTCTGGAAAACCCAGATCTTCATAAACGAAATTTCTGACAACAGATGACTGACCTTGATCTCTCAACTATGATGTTGTTAGACTGATTTAGTGTGTTAGATATGTTCCTTGACATCACTACTACATGTTGGAACTCTTAGATCACACAAACTAGACCTATACTGCAATCTATAAGGATGCAAAGTCAGGACCTCTGATCTTTGCTCGAGTTTACGGAAAACCCGTAAACTCAAGCAACGTTGTCGAGAATATTAGGAGGCTTTGATCTCTCTGATGTTTTGTTGAATGGATCTGAACTTAGGTATTTATTGTAGTATTACATTAATACTACATGTTTATAACATCAAGCAGCCCAAAAAACCTTAGGATCACAGATCAAAATTTGGTCAAAGTAAGCACCAGAAATGCAGATATGCTTTTAGGTTTCTTCAAGAAATAAAGCTTAAGAACACCTATAGCGACGGTTTAAACGCTATATAGGACCTTTTAATGTGATTTATTCATAAATTTATTATTTTTATTTAATAATTAGTATTAAATAGTTTTAAATTATTAAAAATACAAAATAAATTCCTAAAAATTATTTTAAAGTCTAAAAATTAGTTTATAATTATTTTGTATATATTTCATTAATATTTATTCTTTTTAGAATATTATTGGTATTTAATTTATTTAATTATCATATTAAATAAACTACTTAAAATGATTTTAATACTTGAAAAATCATTTAAAATTATATTATGTTATAAAAAAAATATTTTAAGTTATTTTTAATATTTTGTGATGAATTTCATTAATTAAATAATATTAATGATATTTAAGTTATTTAATAAATATATTAAATAAATTATGAAAAATAGAATTAATGATTTAAAATTATATAAATATAATTTAAAGGTTATAAAAATATTTTAAGTTATAAAATATAACTTTTGATATTTTTTGTCATGAAAAATATTAATTATTTAATATTATTGATATTAAATTTATTTAATTATTATATTAAATAAATAGTTTAAAAATGGTTTTATTGATTTAAAATTATTTAAAAAGGATATAAATGAATTAAAATATTTTTAAGTTATACTTAGTGACTTTTAATATTTTGAGGGATAATAGATTAATATTTTAATATTAATGGTAATTATTTAAAATGATTTTAATTATTTTAAAAATCATTTAAGGGTATTATTAGTACTTTAATAATATTCGAGTTATTATAACTAACTTTAATATTTTGGCGATGGTTTCATTAATAGTTTAATATTATTTAAATACTAATGATAATAGAATTAGTTGATGTTTAAATCATTTTATAATGATTTCGGTGTTTGAAAATTCATGATAAATTATAATAATTATTTAAAAATTGTTATAAGGCTATGAAAAATAATATGACTGATACTTAGGTTGTCCAGAATAATATTAAGGGTATTGAATAAAGTTTTAAACTCGACATGTCTTTGAAATTGATACGGACTTAGATAGTTTAATTGTATATGTGTTTATTTGTGATTTAATGATTATGAAACATGTGTGCCAATGTGATTAGGTTATGTGTTGACTGCAATAAGAAGTAGTATGTGTTATGATATGTTATTCTAATCGATAGAATGATCTTATTAATGATAGGTTTTGGTATAAAAGATATAACTAAGTTGCGTATTGTAAGCTGAAAGTAGTATGTACACAAGCCAATCATGTTTGATGATAAATCATATACTTTGTAACAATCTTATTCATTTATTAATAAAAAGTATTAATTTATTAAAGGATTTTAATTATCTACATGATGCTGTTTTATAATATGTGATAAACCCATAGTTTTAAGCAATACTTTTAGAATAATGATGATGATCATTCTAATGAGATCTAAATTCTTTGAAAGCTTAAAACTAAAATAGTTCCCAATCGTTGGATTACTAAATTGGGGATTAGTGAATCCGGATAGATTGGGTACATATCGTTGCTTGCTCATTGGATGAGGATGATTGATCTCATGATCATTTGTGTGGAGACACTAAAGCAAGTATGTAGGTGCTTATTGGAGAATAAGTTCATCGAACATGGCTCGCTAAGGAATACCTAATGGAGTTTTACTTACTCGTCAATAGAATTTCAGTAGTGATAGTAAGTACAAGTAATCCTTGGACTTGAGATCATCATAGTATCTTGTGTATGATGAGTTATACTTTGACTTGTTCCTTAAGACCCTTAGGGTATATCAAAGGTATGCTTGGGTATAATAAGTTGTATATGGAGATAATGTATGATCAATAAAGAATCTACCACTTTATTAAAAAGAAGAGAAATGTCCTATGTGATTCCATAAATGACAACCCAAAGAGTCCTTGGCATAGCATAATGAAATTAGAAAGGAGTTTCTAATTTGCATTATTTGAGTCAGTGCATTTAAGAGTCGAAAATACATATAATTAAATAAAATAAGACTTGGATTGTAATTTCACGCCTTATATTTAATTGGGACATTGTATGGTGGAAGGATTGAATTATCAAGTAACTATTTACTCAAATGTTCTTTTATGATTAATATTGAAATCTATATTATCGGAAAGTCGTTGATCGCTAGGGAGGCTTATCCCTATTGTAGAATAAATATTATTTATTTAAATAAATTAATTGTTTAATTTATTTATTTAAATAAGATTAGAATTGTTCTAATTGATTTATTCATTAATTTGGTTTTAATATGGAGAACCTAAAGGGTCACACCATAAAAAGAAGAATAATTATTTAAGAAGTTAATGGCATAATCGTAATAATATGTTAAGTATATTTAATTTAATCTATGGTGATAGAATAAATTAAATAGCTTAATATTTATTATTTAATATTTTAAAATATTAAATATAAATTAATAAGAGAGTCTTATTAATATTATTACAATTATTATTATTATTTAAATTTCTAAAGAGTTTAGAAATTAATTTAATATAAGTACTCTCATTAATTCCTAATAGGATTAGGAGGAAAATTAGTTAAAGGAGTTTAATTAATTATCCCTAATAAGATTAGGGAGCCCATTTAATTAAAAGAGTTTAATTAAATAATACCTTATTTTTAATAGGGTTACTTGATATCTTTATAAGAGGAGTCTTATATCAGATATTAAATATACGACATAATTCCAAAAGTTGGAGAGTACACTCTTTTTTATAGAGATAGAAAACTAGGGTTTTGCCAAATACCCATCTTCTTGAATCCTTCTTCTTCCTTGGTGGATCACTTCTAGAGGCCAAACACTTGGGTGGTTAACGTTGATCAAAGGAAGGAACCAAACCCGGTGGATTCAAGTTGAACGCAAAAAGGATTGGAGGTGAACTTGTACTTGAGGAAGCTCGGATATTCAAGGGTATGATTCTTGTTTTTTCTTTTTGTTTAATTAATAATTATGCATAAAGGGTGATCCGGGTATATGGTTTGTAATTTTTTTTTTAAACTCTGATTTTACACGTTTCCGCTAATTTTTGCAATTTGATTGCGTTCATGAATATTACAAACCTAACAGTGGTATCAGAGCCAAACCTTTATGTGAATTATTAATTATTTTAATTTGATATGTGTATTGATATGTGTTTAGAACAATTTAATTGGGCATAATTTTGTTGTTTAAAATTTAATTATATAAAAAAAAAGAGGTAATCTCGACCCGTTTTTTTTTATTTAGATTTTAGGTGATTTTTTTTTGTCATAGAGATTACATTTACGTGGTTGTTTGGTTGGTATATATATATATATATATATATATATATATATATATATATATATATATATATATATATATATATATATTAATGAAACACATAAACACAGTTAGCACACGTGTTGCGTTAGTAGTTGACATGGCAAAAAGTTGTTTGGCTTTGCTCAGTAATTAGTAGAGTATTACGGTAATGTAAAAAAAATTAAAATCTGAAAGTGTGAGCACAACTACAAAGAAAATCGTTAAAAGAATGAATAGTAAAGCTTGCCACGGTTTTTTTTTTGAAAAGTATAGCTTGCCACATATATATATATATATATATATATATATATATATATAATATTCAATCAAATGCATGCACCTTTCAAAAAGAACCATAAGCAACATTAGGATATATATATATATATATTATATATATATATATATTATTATTATATATATATATATTCTTTTATTTTATAATTAAAATATATAGTTTATTTTAATTTTTAAAGATTTAATTTAATATTAAAATAAAAGGTTTATTTTAATTTTAAAATTAGAATTTCATATTAACTAATTAGAGTTGGAATTGGATTCTATGCTAACTAATTGGAGTTGAAATTGGATTCTATTTTTCCTTAAATAAAGGAGTTTATTTAGATATGAAATAAGATTTCATATTATTCAAAATAAAAGAGTTTATTTGTGAATAGAAAAAGAATCAGTCTTTTCTTAAATAAAGGAGTTTATTTAAATATGAAATAAGATTTCATATTATTCAAAATAAAGGAGTTTATTTGTGAATAGGAAAGATAATCCGTGTTTCCTTTAATATTTTTTACATGGAATTGGATTCCATAATTAATTAAAATAAAGGAGTTTATTTTGATTAAAGATTTTGATTAAAATAAAATAGTTTATTTTATTCAAAATTGGATAAATTAAAATAAAATAGTTTTATTTTGATTTAAATTTGGATTAAAATAAAGGAGTTTATTTTGATTCAAAAATTAGATTTTATACTAACTAAATTTGCCCATTAAATGATATCAATATATATATTGAATGTTTATTATTCATCAGATGAATGTTATGTATTGATGCATATGGTGATATGTATGATAATAAATGAGATTGATTATGGACTATTGACCAATGCGATTGGATTTTACTTTAGTTGGATGCATGAATGTATGGGTTTTATTAAATGGGGTCTGCGTAACTCGTCTTCACTAATTTTTCTTAATGTAAATTCTATCTTCCTCCTATGTACTTCCCCTTGACTGCTGATCAAGGTTTCTATTTATTTTAAAATAGTTTTGTAATAGGAATAATTAGAATTAGTTTGAAAAATTGGAGATCAAGGAGCAAGGAGCGCTTGAAGACCCATTTGTAATGGAGCCCGGGTTTAAATATAATAATTATATTTAAATATTATTTCTTGCACCCCTAGGGTTTGACCTTTTGGTTCACTTGGTGGCTCTAGTGAACCAAACTAGAATAAAAGTTCATAATCAATTCGGGTAGAATATAGTATTCTATATGTGCATGCTTATACTATATATATTATATATTATGCAAACATACTTCGCATGTTCATTAATATGACGCGTATTTTATATATATATGTAATAAATGCGCGCTAAAGAAGATGAGACAAATTAATAACAAACCCCTCAATTTTTATATTAAGTCCTAAGCGTTCAAAGATATTTGGAATATCGAACGTCCGCCTTTCTAGCATGATAAAATTAATAGAGTATTAAATATTTAATATGAGTTTGTTGTGTCACCACAAGGCAAGTATTAAGTATTTAAGATGTTAATTTATCACATTTGATGCTTATAAAGAAAATTGAACAATATTATTTTGTTGTGTCACAACAAGGATGATATTTTTCTTTTTTGAATATATGGAGTGCTAGGTCGGACTTAACTTGGATAATTTTGATTCGGATGTGCCACCACTTGATCAAAATAATCTAAGAGGCAAAAGAAAAAGAATTGCATAGTTGATGTAATTGACAAAAGTTGTCTACCTATTTATTTATATATAGTTTGTTGTGTCACCACAAGGCTATATACATTTGAAATGGGATCCTTAATCTCACTAGCAAATCTTTAATTAGATTTTGCCGAACTATATAAGTGAGGGTAATATAGTTTGAAGAAAATAATGGGAGATACCAATTTAAAACAAGACCTAATTTATTTTGATAATTAATAAAAGAATGTATGTTAAAATGTTGTTAATTACAAATTCATTTACGAAATTTTACAATGTCTAAAATTACTATCATCGAAGCATATTAGATGCTAAATTAACCAAATGTAATTAAAGCGGATTGGTTAAGAAATTTGAGAATAGTTCTCAGTTGAAAAAGCTATCTTATGTCCTTAATACGCCTATCCCCGCAATGGTTTCGCATAATGCCTCGAGGAAGAGATTGCTACTTTTAGAAAGTGGCAATATGATGCACTGATTGGCTCAATGCATCATGCTCGCATCCATGAGTAACGTGAGCTTCGACGTCAAACACAAGATGAAACTATGGATGCTCCTACTATATTCCTGCACATCAAGTAGTTGATGGTGAGGAAAGTAGGACTAATAGATATCAGATATCTAAGGAGCTCTTCTGATCTAGAATGACTAATGACACTACAGTACAGACAAAGGTTCTTAACATAATCAATTTGATTGATCAATTAGGACAACATGTTTTGTCATGGATGGAGAGTTGAGCCAAGATTTGATCTTGCACTCACTCTCGGACTCCTTTCACAATTGTTGTGAATTTTTCATATGGACAAGCTAGATATCAGCCTCGCTGATTTGCTTAACGTGTTGAAAAATGTTGAGAGTCACTTTCCAAACAAGAAAAACCAAGTCTTACTGGTAGGGGCCAAAGGATCTTCTGAAAAGAAGAACGATTCAAAGAAGGTAAATGAAAAGGCAAAAACAAAGGATAATAAGAACAAAACTGATACGGATAGCAAAGGAGTTTGCTTCCACTGCAATAAGCATGGACACTGGAAAGAAACTGCGAGAAGCACCTTGCAGTGGCTAACCAAAGAAGCTTAATGAAGTTTCGGTTACAAATACAATTTTGTTCAAGATTTAAAATAAATTTTTCTTTAAGTCAAGGTTCTACTTGGATATTGGATATCGACTTTGGTTATCATAAATATAGATTTATGAAGGGACCAAGCAGAAGTAGAAAGTTAAACAAAGATAAGTAATCCTATGTGTGGAAAATGAAGCAAAGGTTGCTGCATTAGCTATAGAAACTTATAGTTTAGCACTGCCTACGGGCAAATCTATTAAGTCAATAAGTTGTTATTGAATTCCAATTCTTGTTAGAAACATTATTTCCATTATATTGTTGGACAATAAAAGTTTTGGTATTATAATTAAGAACAATTGTTGTTCTATTTATAATAATAATGTTTCGTATAGAACTGAAAGATTACTTAATGGATTTTGTATACTTGACTTACGTGGAAAATTATTTTATAAATTGAACAAACTAATATAAGAAAAAGGAGATGATCATTCAAAGAGTTGAATGTTTGTATTTGTTAAAATACAAGTGTGAATTATTTGAAAGGTTCAAAGAATTCAGAAGTGAAACAAATTGGCAAAGTATTAAGATTCTTTGATTAGATCAAGGAATAAATACTTGTGCAATAAGTTTTTTAAATCATCTCAAATGGTTTTCTCACAATGGACGCCTCCTGATACGTAATAATTGATTGATGTATCTAAAAGGAAAAATTGTACCTTGTTGGACATGGTACGGTCCATAATAATTTTACCGACATTCTAGTATCCTTCTAGGATCATGTCCTAGAAATGGCTGCATATCTACGAAAAGGTAACCTCGAAATCCAAATTTCAAGACTCCATAAAAGTTATGGATAGGGAGGATTCCTAATCTTAAGTATGTTAAGATAAGGGGTTGTCCAACTTATGTGAAAAGGTTTCAAAGGATAAGCTTGGGACAAGATTTGACAAGTACAATTTGTGGGACATCCTAAAGTAAGTTTAGGGTATATGTTCTATAATTCTACTTAGCAAAAGGTGTTTGTTACGAAAACACGGCGCTTCTAAGATAAAGATGTTTATCATTGAAGGGGCTAGTGGGAGGATTATAGATCTTGAAGAGTTCATGATCCACAAAACACTATAAGTCAAATAAGAGAAACACAGTAGATAGACCTATTGTACACAACCGAATCATAAACCGGAATAGTATAGAAGATACCTAGGAGGTATGGATTCATCATGGATGATGATGATGAGGTACGCATCATAGAAGATGATGATCCAGAGTTACATACGATGAGGTAAGAGTTCTAGTGTGTACAAAAGGGTCAGTGGGAGAATCGTGACATTCTTAGTACTATATGTTGATATACTACGGATAAGGAATGACATACCAATGCTACAATCAGTAAAGATAAAGTTGTCTAAACATTCCTCCATGAATGATTTGGAAGAGTATCTTAATTGGGGATATAAATCTATATAGATAGATTTAAGAGGATGCTCGACTTAACCCAAGGAACGTATATTCATTTGATGCTAAAGTCGTTTAGCATGGCAAGCTCCAAGAGATGTTTCATGTTGATGAGCCATGGAGTGTATCTCTCTTAATAGTCCCCACGGACTCCAAAAGAGAGATCACATGAGTAACTATCATGTATGCAATGAAATATACGAGACCTGATATTGATCGGTCATATTATGGAGAAGTTCACT
Organism: Panax quinquefolius; assembly: GCA_020205615.1. NCBI lineage: Eukaryota > Viridiplantae > Streptophyta > Magnoliopsida > Apiales > Araliaceae > Panax > Panax quinquefolius. The sequence continues at coordinate 59,369,758 of CM035168.1, forward strand.
ATGAGTCTGTGAAAAACATCTTAAAGTGCTTGACCGGCACTAGAGGGCTTAACTGACTCAGTTTTTCAGACAGATCAAGATGACAGAAAATCCACTTTAAGGTAAAGCGTTATCTTGAATAGTGGTGCGTTGAATTGGAAAGGTTCAAACAAAGAAAGAGTTGTTGGTTTAGTGATAAAAACAAAGTATATAGCTATAAATGAAGCTGTAAGTTGATTGTTTGGATTAAAAGTTCATTACAGAACTAGGAATAGTTCCTAAGTCTCATCTTGGATCTAAACATGTGTTGTGGCATTTTCATTTGATTATAAGAATCATTGAAAGATGGGAAATCACTATAGAGATGATGGACTCTCAAGAACAACATTACATATCCATTAACTAAAGCTTATCCAACAGCAGGATAATCGTCACTTAGAGAAGAAGAGTATAAGATACAATGACGATTGGCTTTAGTGCAAGTGGGAGATTGAAAGTAGTATGCACACAAGCCAATCATGTTTGATGATAAATCATATACTTTGTAACAATCTTATTCATTTATTAATAAAAAGTATTAATTTATTAAAGGCTTTTAATTATCTACATGATGCTGTTTTATAATATGTGATAAACCCATAGATTAAGCAATGCTTTTAGAATAATGATGATGATCATTCTAATGAGATCTAAATTCTTTGAAAGCTTAAAACTAAAATAGTTCCCAATCGTTGGATTACTAAATTGGGGATTAGTGAATCCGGATAGATTGGTACATACGTTGCTTGCTCATTGGATGAGGATGATTGATCTCATGATCATTTGTGTGGAGACACTAAAGCAAGTATGTAGGTTCTTATTGGAGAATAAGTTCATTGAACGTGGCTCGCTAAGGAATACCTAATTGAGTTTTACTTGCCTGTCAATAGGAATTCCTGTAGTGATAGTAGTACAAGTAATCCTTGGACTTGAGATCATCATAGTATCTTGTGTATGATGAGTTATACTTTGACTTATTCCTTAAGACCCTTAGGGTATATCAAAGGGTATGCTTGGGTATAATAAGTTGTACATGGAGATAATGTATGATCAATAAAGAATCTACCACTTCTATTAAAAGAAGAGAAATGTCCTATGTGATTCGATAAATGACAACCCAGTAGTCCTTGGCCAAGGCAGAATGAAATTAGAAAAGAGTTTCTAATTTGCATTATTTGGAGTTGTGCATTTAAGAGTCGAAATACATATAATTAAATAAAATAAGACTTTGACAAAGAATTCCATATCTTATATTTAATTGGGACATTGTATGGTGGAAGGATTGAATTGTACAGTAACTATTTACTCAAAGGTTCTTTTATGATTAATGTTGAAATCTATATTATCCGGAAAGTCGTTGATCATTTGGGGAGGCTTATCCTCATTGTAGAATAAATATTATTTATTTAAATAAATTAATTGTTTAATTTATTTATTTAAATAAGATTAGAATTGTTCTAATTGATTTATTCACAATAGGTTTAATATGGAGAACCTAATGGGTCACACCATAAAAGGAAGAATAATTATTTAAGAAGTTAATGGCATAATCGTAATAATATGTTAAGTATATTTAATTTAATCCATGGTGATAGAATAAATTAAATAGCTTAATATTTATTATTTAATATTTTAGAAATATTAAATATAAATTAATAAGAGGAGTCTTATTAATATTATTACAATTATTATTATTATTTTAATTTCTAAAAGAGTTAAGAAATTAATTTAATATAAGTACTCTCATTAATTCCTAATAGGATTAGGAGGGAAAATTAGTTAAAGGAGTTTAATTAATTATCCCTAATAAGATTAGGGAGCCCATTTAAATAAAAGAGTTTAATTAAATAATACCTTATTTTTAATAGGGTTACTTGATATCTTTATAAGAGGAGTCTTATATCAGATATTAAATATACGATATAATTCCAAAAGTTGGAGAGTACACTCTTTTTCTATAGAGATAGAAAACTAGGGTTTGGCCAAATACCCATCTTCTTGAATCCTTCTTCTTCCTTGGTGGATCACCTCTAGAGGCCAAACACTTGGGTGGCTAACGTTGATCAAAGGAAGGAACCAATCCCTGTGGATTCAAGTTGAACGCGAAAAGGATTGGAGGTGAATTTGTACCCGAGGAAGCTCGGATCTTCAAGGGTATGATTCTTGTTCTTTCTTTTTGTTTAATTAATAATTATGCATAAAGGGTGATCCGGGTATATGGTTTGTAAAAAAATTTTAAACTCTGATTTTACACGTTTCCGCTAATTTTTGCAATTTGATTGCGTTCATGAATATTACAAACCTAACATAAGCAGCAGACCAGGCAAGTTTCCTATACTTACTCCAATTATTATTGAGCAAGTATCCTACCTTTGCATTTTCTTTATACAATGGACATGAGTAAGAAGTTTCAGAAATATATTATTATTATGCTAGATTAATAACCTTATTGTGATATATTTTATATCCGATCATTGTTTATCAACATGTTAGTATATGATAATTCAGATATATATTTTGTTCGTTAATTTCTAAACATGGTTATACAAGTGCCCCCACTTGGATAGTCATTGTATTTAATCACATGTTGATATATATATATATATATATATAAATATATATATATATATTTATATATATATATATACACACACACACACACACCTATTGATACCAGTATGTATGCATGAAGTAAGAGTCGTCTAAGCTATTTGTTCAGCTAGACACAAATTTAGAAATATCGTTGAATATGATAAAACCTTTTTGTATCCAATCAAATTATTTTGGTTTGGATTCCAGACTAAGTAAGAACATCCCGAATATGGGAAAACTTTTATGCGCCCAAGGCGGACAGAGTGAACGATGATATCGTTCTTGCATGTAGTATTGATCAATACAGGGCACATTGGGTAGATCACCCTCGTGTCCGTAAGGTATGACGATTTACAGATGAAGTTCTGTTAAATCTTTTTGAAAATTGAGAATAATGTTCATAGTATGTCACCTTAACCCTATTTATAGTCAGTACGTAGTGTCAAAAATTTGATAGAGAGTTATTATGTTATTATTATCGATTCAGATTACTTCACAACTTTTGATTTGTTGTAGAAGGGTAGTACAAAGAAAATATTTAATCCTTTCAGCTAATATTTATAATTGTTATTACTTGTTGGGCACTTAAATGCTCATCCTTGCTTAATTTAAATGTTTTCTATTAAGTATGATCGACCAGAGGGCTCTGCCAAGAACAAAAGGAAATGAAAGCTACCCGATTAAGTTTGAGTTATCTTATGTAGTAGTTAGACTTAAATAAGATGATTATATTTATTATCTATCATGTAAAGAAATGTTTTACGGTCGCGTACCTGGGATTAGACTTTGATATGTATATTAAATTTGATATTTATCATAATATTATTATTTTCGCTCATAGAAATGGTATCGTAATGCACTGAGTTCGGGTTTCAAGTATCCGAATTTGGGGGCGTTACACTTGGTCCCGATAAGATTGGGAGAGTTTGACATAATATTGGGAATTGATTGGTTGTATAACCATGATGCGATAATTGACTGTCAGAATAAAAGTGTGAACCTTCAGACTCCGAATAAGTTTAAGGTGGTGTTTTATGGTAGCTCATCGCTTAAGCAATCGTGTTGCCTGACGATGATGTAGGCCAAGAAATTAATAAGAAAATGATGTGTAGGTTACTTAGCGTACATTGTTGATACTTGAAAAAAGGGAGTAGAAATTCAGGATATATCTGTAGTAAGGCAATTTTAAGATGTATTTCCGAACGATCTGCCTGCTCTTCTGCCAGACAGAGAAATTGAATTCGTAATAGACTTAGCACCGGGAACGACACCGATTTCGAAATCCCCATATCGTATGGCACCAGTAGAAATGATGGAATTGATGATATAATTGTAAGAATTTCTGGATAAGGGTTACAAATGACTAAGTGTGTCTCCTTGGGGAGCACCAGTGTTGTTTGTAAAGAAGAAAGATGGATCGATGAGGCTCTGTATTGATTATCGAGAATTGAACAAAGTGATGATTAAGAATAGATATCTGTTACCGAGGATAGATAATCTTTTCAATCAACTGAAGGCAGCAAAGTGTTTCTCAAAGATAGATCTACGAACGGGTTATTACCAATTAAAAGTGAGGGAGGAGGACGTATCAAAGACAGCGTTTAGAACTCGTTATGGATATTTCAAATTTTTGGTAATGTCATTCAAATTGACAAATGCTCCTGCAGCGTTTATGGACTTGATGAACCGAGTTTTCAAGCCATTCTTAGATAAATTATTAGTAGTTTTCATTGAAGATATATTGATTTACTCAAAGACGGAAGAAGAACACGCCGAACATCTGAAGATGGTTTTGGAGGCACTAAGAAAAGAGAAGTTGTATGCAAAATTTTCTAAGTGTGAATTCTGGATGGGGAAAGTTCAATTCTTAGGACACGTGGCGGATAAGGATGGAATATCAGTAAACCTTGCGAAAATAGAAGCAGTAAGTAATTCGGAGCAACTGAAGACGCCAATCGAAGTAAGAAGTTTCTTAGGGTTAACTAAGTACTATCAAAGATTTATCTAGGATTTTTCTAAGATAGCAACCCCGTTGACCAAACTAACAAGGAAGACGGTGAAGTTCGTGTGGACGAACAAGTGCGAAGAGAGTTTTCAAGAGCTGAAAAAGAGATTGAGCGAGGCGCATGTATTATCATTAGCAGATGATACAGGAGGATTTGTGGTGTATAGTGATACGTCACATAGAGGACTGGGTTGTGTGCTAAAGCAACATGGCAAAGTCATTGTGTATGCGTCACGACAATTAAAGGATTATGAAAAATAATACCCTACTCAAGACTTGGAATTAGAGGCAGTGGTATTTGCGTTAATGATTTGGAGACACTCTCTGTATGGACAAAAATGTGAGATATACACGAACCATAAGAGTCTGAAATATATATTCACACAGAAGGAATTGAACATGTGTCAAAGGAGGTGGATAGAATTGATTAAGGATTATGACCCGGGGAAAGTAAACGTAGTGGACGACCCGTTAAGTAGGAAAGAAAGGGAGAAGTTATTTCAATTGACGACTCAGGAGGAGTTGGTAAGGGAAATGGAGAAATTGGAAATAGAAGTAAAGGGACAATAGAAGTCTAAGGAAAAATTATTTGTAGTGGAAGCTCATCCAACCTTGTTCGACAGAATAAAGGAATCACAAGAGAATGATGAAGAGTGTGAAAGAATCAGGAAAAGGATCATAGAAAATGAGGAAGAAAGGTTTAAGATGGATAGAGACGGTATTTTAAGATTCTAAGGGAGAGTGTGGGTGCCAGCGGTAACCGAGTTGAGGGAAGAAATTTTTCACGAAGCACACAATACGACGTATTCACTTCATCCAGGAGGCACAAAGATCTCCCGAGATTTTAAGGAACATTTTTATTGGCCTAATCTGAAATAAGAAATCGCGGAGTGCGTTAGTAGATGTCTTACTCGTCAACGGGTAAAAGCAGAGCACCAGAGGCCGAGTAGTTTACTTCAACAATTAGAAATACCATAGTGAAAATGGGAGCACATTACGATGGACTTCATGGTGGGACTTCCAGTCACGTAAAAAGGTTTTGACGCCATTTGGGTTATCGTATATCGATTATCGAAGATGACTCATTTTCTACCGATCAAGATCCGATATAGTTTGAATTAGTTAGAAAATCTATACGTAAAGGAAATTGTTTCACGACATAGAGTTCCAGTATCGATTATCTCTGAACGAGATTCGCACTTCACGTCAAAATTTTGGAAGAACTTCTAAGAAAGGATAGGAACACAGATGAGGTTAAGTACCGCTTATCATCTGCCGACTGATGGACAAAGTGACGGAACAATACAAACGCTAGAGGACATGCTTAAAACTTATGTGATGGACTTCAAAGGAAGTTGGTGAAAGTAGTATGCACACAAGCCAATCATGTTTGATGATAAAGCATATACTTTGTAACAATCTTATTCATTTATTAATAAAAAGTATTAATTTATTAAAGGCTTTTAATTATCTACATGATGCTATTTTATAATATGTGATAAACCCATAGTTTTAAGCAATGCTTTTAGAATAATGATGATGATCATTCTAATGAGATCTAAATTCTTAGAAAGCTTAAAACTAAAATAGTTCCCAATCATTGGATTACTAAATTGGGGATTAGTGAATCCGGATAGATTGGTACATACGTTGCTTGCTCATTGAATGAGGATGATTGATCTCATGATCATCTATGTGGAGACACTAAACAAAGTATGTAGGTGCTTATTAGAGAATAAGTTCATCGAACATTGGCTCGCTAAGGAATACCTAATGGAGTTTTACTTGCTCGTCAATAGGAATTCTGTAGTGATAGTAAGACAAGTGATCCTTGGACTTGAGATCATCATAGTATCTTGTGTATGATGAGTTATACTTTGACTTATTCCTTAAGACCCTTAGGGTATATCAAAGGCATGCTTGGGTATAACAAGTTGTACATGGAGATAATATATGGTCAATAAAGAATCTACCACTTCTAATTAAAGAAGAGAAATGTCCTATGTGATTCGATAAATGACAACCCAAGAGTCCTCGGTAAAGGCGTAATGAAATTAGAAAGGAGTTTCTAATTTGCATTATTTGGAGTTGTGCATTTAAGAGTCGAAATACATATAATTAAATAAAATAAGACTTGACAAAGAATTCCATGCCTTATATTTAATTGGGACATCAGATGGTGGAATGATTGAATTCTATGGTAACTATTTACTCAAATGTTCTTTTATGATTAATGTTGAAATCTATATTATCCGGAAAGTCGTTGATCGCTAGGAGGCTTATCCCTATTGTAGAATAAATATTATTTATTTAAATTAATTAATTGTTTAATTGATTTATTTAAATAAGATTAGAATTGTTCTAATTGATTTATTCACAATAGGTTTAATATGGAGAACCTAAAGGGTCACACCATAAAAGGAAGAATAATTATTTAAGAAGTTAATGGCATAATCGTAATAATATGTTAAGTATATTTAATTTAATCTACGGTGATAGAATAAATTAAATAGCTTAATATTTATTATTTAATATTTTAGAAATATTAAATATAAATTAATAAGAGGAGTCTTATTAATATTATTACAATTATTATTATTATTTTAATTTCTAAAAGAGTTTAGAAATTAATTTAATATAAGTACTCTCATTAATTCCTAATAGGATTAGGAGGAAAATTAATTAAAAGAGTTTTAATTAATTACCCTAATAAGATTAGGGAGCCCATTTAAATTAAAAGAGTTTAATTAAATAATACCTTATTTTTAATAGGGTTACTTGATATCTTTATAAGAGGAGTTTTATATCAGATATTAAAAAAATACGACATAATTCTAATTTGTTCGAGAGTACGTTCTTTTCTATAGAGATAGAAAACTAGGGTTTGAGCTAAATACCCATCTTCTTGAATTCCTTTTCTTCCTTGGTGGATCACCTCTAGAGGCCAAACACTTGGGTGGCTGACGTTAATCAAAGGAAGGAACCAAACCCGGTGAATTCAAGTTGAACGCGAAAGGATTTAGAGGTGAACTTGTACCTGAGGAAGCTCGATCTTCAAGGGTATGATTTTATTCTTTATCTTTTCGTTTAATTAATAATTGTGCATAAAGGGTGATCCGGGTATATGGTTTGTAAATATTTTTTAAAACTCTGATTTTACACGTTTCCGCACTTTTTATGCAATTTGATTGCGTTCTTGAATATTACAAACCTATCAGTGGTATCAGAGCCAAACCTTTATGTGAATTATTAATTGTTTTAATTTGATATGTATATTGATATGTGTTTAGAACAATTTAATTGGGCATAATTTTATTGTATAAAATTTAATAAAAAATCTCGCGAAATCAAAGCTGCTGATTTGTATCACGTGGTGATGCACGTTATCCTAGAAATCCTGCAGAATCCTATTATAAGCATCCAAGCACGTGACCCATTTTAAAGGTTGCAAGAGACTATTTTTTTTAAAAGGCTACGGTTTACATGTATATATATATATATATTAGATATATTAAATTGTTCTAATATATAAAAGGCTGATTTCGGTACTAATATATAATATATATATTATACGGACAAAGAAGCTAAAAGGCCGATTTCGTATATATATAATATACAGACAAAGTAGCAAAATGGATTTCGGTACTAATATATATATATATATATATTATTATATATATTAATAATTTTATAATTAAAATAAAAGTTTATTTTAATTTTAAAATAAAGGTTTATTTTAATCTTAAAATTAAAATGTTTATTTTAATTTTAAAATTAAATTTCATGCTAACTAATTAGAGTTGGAATTTGATTACATGATAACTAATTGGAGTTGAAATTGGATTATATGTTTCCTTAAATAAAGGAGTTTATTTAGATATGAAATAAGATTTTATATTATTTAAAATAAAAAGAGTTTATTTGTGAATAGGAAAGAAAATCCTAATTTTCTTAAATAAAGGAGTTTATTTAGATATGAAATAAGATTTCATATTATTCAAAATAAAGGAGTTTATTTGTGAATAGGAAAGAGAATCCAAGTGTTTCCTTTAATAAAGTTTTTTTTTACATGGAATCGATTCCATAATTAATTAAAATAAAGGATTTTATTTTGATTAAAGATTTTGACTAAAATAAAATAGTTTATTTTATTCAAAATTAGATAAATTAAAATAAAATAGTTTTTATTTTGATTTAAATTTGGATTAAAATAAAGGAGTTTATTTTTATTCAAAATTAGATTTTATATTAACTAAATTTGCCCATTAAATGATATCAATATATATATTAAATGTTTATTATTCATAAGATGAATGTTATTTATTGATGCATATGATGATGTGTATGATAATAAATGGGATTGATTATGGACTATTGACCAATGCGATTGGATTTTATTTTAGTTGGATGCATTTGAATGTATGGGTTTTATTAAATGGGTCTCGTACCTCGTCTTCTCTAATTTTTCTTAATGTAAATTCTATCTCCTCCTATGTATTTCCCTCGATCAGCGATCAAGGTTTCTATTTATTTTAAATAGTTTTGTAATAGGAATAGTTAGAATTAATTTTTGAAAATTGGAGATCAAGGAGCAAGGAGCGCTTGAAGACCCTGTTCAGTAATGGAGCCCTGTGTTTAAATGTAATAGTTATATTTAAATATTATTTCTTGCACCCCTAGGGTTTGATCTTTTGGTTCACTTGGTGGCTCTAGTGAACCAAAATAGAATAAAAGTCCATAATCAATCCGAGTTGAATATAGTATTCTATATGTGCATGCTTATACTATATATATTATATATTATGCAAACATGCTTCACATGTTCATTAATATTACGCGTATTTTATATATATATATGTGCATGCTCGCTAAACAAGATGAGATAAATTAATAACAAACCCCTCAATTTTTATATTAAGTCTTAAGCGTTCAAAGATATTTGGAATATCGAACGTCGCGTTCTAGCATGATAAAATTAATAGAGTATTAAATATTTAATATGAGTTTGTTGTGTCACCACAAGGCAAGTATTAAGTATATAAGATGTTAATTTATCACATTTGATGCTTATAAAGAAAATTGAACAATATTGTTTTGTTATGTCACCACAAGGATGATATTTTTCTTTTTTGAATATATGGAGTGCTAGTTCGGACTTAACTTGGATAATTTTTGATTGGATGTGTCACCACTGATCAAAATAATCTAAGAGGCAAAAGAAAAGGAGTTGTATAGTTGATGTAATTGACAAAAGTTGTCTACCTATTTATTTATATATAGTTTGTTCAGGTCACCACAAGGCTATATACATTTGAAATGGGATCCTTATTCTCACTAGCAAATCTTTAATCGATTTTGCCGAACTATATAAGTGAGGGTAATATAGTTTGAAGAAAATAGTGGGAGATACCAATTTAAAACAAGACCTAATTTATTTTAGGTAATTAATAAAAGAATGTATGTTAAAATGTTGTTAATTACAAATTCATTTTTACGTAATTTTACAATGTCTAAAATTACTATCATCGCGAAGCATATTAGATGCTAAATTAACCGTAATCAATTAAATGGATTGGTAAAGAAATTTGAGAATAGTTCTCATAGTGAAAAACTATCTTATGTCCTTAATACGCCTTATCCTCAAGAATGGTTGCGCATAATGCCTCCGAGGAAGACATTGCTACTTTTAGAAAGTGGCAAGATGATGCACACGTTGGCTCAATGCACCATGCTCGCATCCACGAGTAACGAGCAAATGGCGTCACAAGATGAAACTATGGATGCTCCTACTATATTCCCGCACATCAAGTAGTTGATGGTGAGGAAAGTAGGACTAATAGATATCGAGATATCTAAGGAGCTCTTCCGATCTAGAATGGCCAATGGCATTATAAGATGCATAAAAAGTTCTTAACATAATCAATTTGATTGATCAATTAGACAACTGGTTTTGTCATGGATGGAGAGTTGAGCCAAGATTTGATCTTGCACTCACTCCCCGGACTCCTTTCACAATTTTTGTGAATTTTTATATGAAAAAGCTAGATATCGCCTCATTGATTTGCTTAACATATTGAAAAATGTTGAGAGTCACTTTCCAACCAAGAAAGATCAAGTCTTACCGGTAGGGGCCAAAGGATCTTCCTCAAAAAGAAGAACGATTCAAAGAAGGTAAATAAAAAGGCGTAAACAAAGGATAATAAGAGCAAAATCGATCACGGATAAAGAAAGGAGTTTGCTTCCACTGCAATAAGCCCTGGACATCGGAAAGAAAGCTGCGAGAAGCATCTTGCAGAGGCTAACCAAAGAAGCTTAGTGAAGTTTCTATTAATATCTGAGCTTTTTGTTCATGATTGATATAAATTTTCTTTAAGTCAAGGTTCTACTTGGGTATTGGATACCGACTTTGGTTATCATAAATATAGATTTATGAAGGGACCAGCAGAAGTAGAAAGCTAAACAAATATAAGTAATCCTATGTGTGGAAAATGAAGCAAAGGTCACGATTAGCCATAGAAACTTATAGTTTAGCAATGTTTACGGAAAATTTATTAAGTCAATAAGTTGTTATTGTATTCCAGTTCTTGTTAAAAATATTATTTCCATTTTATTGTTGACAATGAAATATTTGGTATTATAATTAAGAACAATTGTTGTTCTATTTATAATAATAATGTTTTGTATAGAATCGGAATATTACTTAATAAATTTTGTATACTGACTTACATGAAAATAATTTTGCATATTGAACAAATTAGTATAAGAAAAGGAGATGATCATTCAAAGAGTTGAATGTGAGTATTTCTTTGAAATACAAGTGTGAATTATTTGAAAGGTTCAAAGAATTGAAGTGAAATAAATTGGCAATGTATTAAGATTCTTTGATTAGATCAAGGAATAAATACTTGTCAATAAGTTTCTAGATCATCTCAAATGATTTTCTCATAATGGACACATCCCGACACGCAATAATTGATTGATGTATCTCGAATGAAAAAAATCGTACCTTGTTGGATATGGTGCGGTCCATAATGATTTTACCGACATTCCAAAGATCCTTCGGGATAATGTCCTAGAAATGGTCAGACATATCTACTTAAAATGGTAACCTCAAAATCCGGCCCCAAGACTCCATAAAAGTTATGGATAGGGAGGATTCCTAATCTTAAGTATGTTAAGATAAGGGGTTGTCCAACTTACGTGAAAAGGTTTCAAAGGATAAGCTTGGGACAAGATTTTATAAGTGTCGACTTGTGGGACATCCTAAAGTAAGTTTAGGGTATATGTTCTATAATCCTACTTAGCAAAAGGTGTTTGTTATGAACACACGCCTTCTAAGATAAAGGTGTTTATCATTGAAGGAGCTAGTGGGAGGATAATAGATCTTGAAGAGTTCAAGAACCACAAAACACTATAAATCAAATAAGAGGAACTCGTAGATGTAATAGACCTATTATACCACAACCCAATCGTAATTCGGAATAGCATCAAGATACCTAGGAGGTATGGATTCATCATAGATGATGATGATGAGGTACACATCATAGAAGATGATGATCCGATTACATACGATGAGGTAAGTGTTGTGAGTACACTCGGAGAAATGGATGAAGCAAGTTTCTCAAATATGGAATATTCGTTTTGATGAGGCAATCAAAAGAGTTTTATTTTATCAAAAAAATAAGAATGAACCTAGTGTGTACAAAAGGGTCAGTGGGAGCATCGTGACATTCCTAGTACTATATGTTGATATACTACGGATAAGGAATGACATACCAATGCTACAATCAGTAAAGATAAAGTTGTCTAAACATTCCTCCATGAATGATTTGGAAGAGTATCTTAATTGGGGATATAAATATATATAGATAGATTTAAGAGGATGCTTGACTTAACCCAAGGAACGTATATTCATTTGATGCTAAAGTCGTTTAGCATGGCAAACTCCAAGAGATGTCTCATGTCGATGAGTTATGGAGTGTATCTCTCTTAATAGTCCCCACAAACTATTAAAAGAAGAGAGATCGCATGAGTGACAATCATGTATGCAATGAAATATACAAAGACCGATGTCGATCATCATATTATGGAGAAGTTCACTATGAGTCGTTGAAAACATCTTAAAGTGCTTAATCGGCACTAAGGATGTGATCATATTCATGGTGGGTCTAAATTAAAACTAGAGGGCTTAATGACTCAAGTTTTTTCAAATGCACCAAGATGATGTAAAAATCCACTTTAAGGTAAAGCGTTATCTTTAATAGTGGTGCGTTGAATTGGAAAGGTTCCAAACAAAGAAAGAGTTCTTTGGTTTAGTGATAAAGACAAAGTATATAGCTATAAATGAAGTCGCAAGTTGATTGTTTGGATTAAAAGTTCATTACGTAACTAGGAATAGTTCCTAAGTCTCATCTTGGATCTAAACATGTGTTGTGGCACTTTCATTTGAATATTAGAATCATTGAAAGATGGAAATCACTATACAGATAGTGGACTCTCATGAACAACATTACATATCCATTAACTAAAGCTTATCCAACAGCAAGATAATCGTCACTTAGAGAAGAAGGGTATGAAATACCATGCCGATTGGCTTTAGTGCAAGTGGGAGATTGAAAGTAGTATGCACACAAGCCAATCATGTTTGATGATAAAGCATATACTTTGTAACAATCTTATTCATTTATTAATAAAAAGTATTAATTTATTAAAGGCTTTTAATTATCTACATGATGTTGTTTTATAATATGTGATAAACCCATAGTTTTAAGCAATGCTTTTAGAATAATGATGATGATCATTCTAATGAGATCTAAATTCTTAGAAATCTTAAAACTAAAATAGTTCCCAATCATTAGATTACTAAATTGGGGATTAGTGAATCCGGATAGATTGGTACATACGTTGCTTGCTCATTGGATGAGGATGATTGATCTCATGATCATCTATGTGGAGACACTAAAGCAAGTATGTAGGTGCTTATTAGAGAATAAGTTCACTGAACGTGGCTCGCTAAGGAATACCTAATGGAGTTTTACTTGCCTGTCAATAGGAATTCCTGTAGTGATAGTAGTACAAGTGATCCTTGGACTTGAGATCATCATAGTATCTTGTGTATGATGAGTTATACTTTGACTTATTCCTTAAGACCCTTAGGGTATATCAAAGGGTATGCTTGGGTATAACAAGTTGTACATGGAGATAATATATGATCAATAAAGAATCTACCACTTCTAATAAAAGAAGAGAAATGTCCTATGTGATTCGATAAATGACAACCCAAAGAGTCCTTGGTTAAGGCGAATGAAATTAGAAAGGAGTTTCTAATTTGCATTATTTGAGTTGTGCATTTAAGGATCGAAATACATATAATTAAATAAAATAAGACTTGACAATAATTCCATGTCTTATATTTAATTGGGACATTGATGGTGGAAGGATTGAATCAGACAGTAACTATTTACTCAAAGGTTCTTTTATGATTAATGTTGAAATCTATATTATCCGAAAAGTCGTTGATCGCTAGGAGGCTTATCCCTATTGTAGAATAAATATTATTTATTTAAATAAATTAATTGTTTAATTTATTTATTTAAATAAGATTAGAATTGTTCTAATTGATTTATTCTAACTAGGTTTAATATGGAGAACCTAAAGGGTCACACCATAAAAGGAAGAATAATTATTTAAGAAGTTAATGGCATAATCGTAATAATATGTTAAGTATATTTAATTTAATCTATGGTGATAGAATAAATTAAATAGCTTAATATTTATTATTTAATATTTTAGAAATATTAAATATAAATTAATAAGAGGAGTCTTATTAATATTATTACAATTATTATTATTATTTTAATTTCTAAAAGAGTTTAGAAATTAATTTAATATAAAATACTCTCATTAATTCCAATTAATTGGAATAAGATAGGGAGCCCATTTAATTAAAAGAGTTTAATTAAATAATAGATAGAAAATCTTTATAAGAGAGTCTTTAGCGGATATTAAAAAATACCCATCAATTTATCGAATTCTTTTCTTAGGGTTTGAGGATCACCCATCCTCTGAAGGCTAAACACAGAGGCTAAACACTTGATTTGGCGTTGACGCGATCAAAGGAAGGAACCAAACCGGTGAATTCAAGTTGAACGCGAAAAGGATTTGGAGGTGAACTTGTACACGAGGAAGCTCGATCTTCAAGGGTATGATTTTATTCTTTATCTTTTCGTTTAATTGATAATTGTGCATAAAGGGTGATCCGGGTATATGGTTTGTAAATTTTTTTTAAACTCTGATTTTACACGTTTCCGCACTTTTTATGCAATTTGATTGCGTTCTTGAATATTACAAACCTATCAGTTGGGACAATCACCTACCCCTAGTAGAATTTTCATACAATAATAATTATCATGCTAGTATAGGAATGCAACCGTACGAAGCTCTTTACAGAAGAAAATGTAAGACACCGTTGTGTTGGGATGAAGTTGAGAGCGAAAGAAGCTAGGGCTAGAATTACTTCAACAAACCGCAGATGTGGTGGCATTGATAAGAGCTAGATTAGTAGCTGCACAAGATCGCCAAAAGAAATACGCAGACTTGCATCGACAGGACTGCGACTTTGAAGTCGGGAGTCATGTTTTCTTAAAATTATGTCCCTGTAAAGGAAAAATACTGTTCGACAAGAAAGGAAAATTAAGTTTGGGGTTCATAGGAACATTCGAGATACTGAAGCGAGTGCGTGAAGTGACGTACAAAGTTTCATTACCACCTGAGTTGGAGCACATCCATAACGTGTTTCACATCTCCGTGTTGCATCCGTACAAGCCTGACTACAAATACATGATTTCTTACGAGCCCATTCAAGTAGAGAAGAATCTAGCATATGAAGTAATTCATGTCCAAATATTAGATAAAAAAGAATAAACATTAAGAAATAAAAGTATATCTTCTGTGAAAGTACTTTGGTGAAACCATGATGACGAGGAGGCCACGTGGGAATTAGAAGATAAGATACGAAGGGATTATCCCCATTTATCATATAACCTTGTACCAATTCTGAGGACGAAATTTTTATAAGGGAGAGAATGTAAGAACCATAAATTTCATGACTAAATAATTATTTTAATATAGTAAGAAGATGAATATTTATTTGAATATAAATATTGATGTGTTGTAAGATGAGTAATTCAATTACTGTAAATTGAATGTATATGAGGATTGAGAATTTTGGAATGCCTTGTGTAGCATGAGAATGGAAGCTAAGTGAGTTAATTTAATTAAAAGATGAATAAATTAAAGTGAAGAGAATGATTAGTTAATATTATATTATTAATTATTATTGTGAGTAATAGAATATTAGTGAATGAAGTAATTTACATAATTGTCTAGTATGACAAGATAATAAATGAGGGTATTATCTATTAAGTAAAACGGATTTATTAATTGAGAATAGGAATTTATTGTAACAGTAACTAAGTTTGAGAAATTTGCAGTGTGGTAGCAATTGCGCATACTTCAGATTGTAACCCCAGGCTTGATACTTGTAGTAGCATGACTTGGAAAATAATTTCCACTAAGTGCATGAGTTATAAGTTGGCTTGTTAGCATTAACAGAGAATGAGAAAGATAATGAAACAGTTACCATTATTATTATGTGAACATTATTATTAAATATTATTTCATGTCACTATGTAGGAAAATATGAGTAGTAGTACCATATAATTACAAACTATATACGATTAAATAAGGTGTGGCATTTAATTGGGATTAATATTATACAAAATTATATGGTAAAAGCAATTAAATCATAAAGTTGATTTAAATAAGTTTTGTTACCTTATCATGTGTGTTGGGACAATTAAATGTGTACTCAAAATATGGGAGTAATTAAATATGTATTATTAAAATATTTATTTCAAAACAAATGTATAAGTAAATAGCAAAAGGAGATATTAAATTATTAGTGATCAATTAAATTAAGTCCACACATGTTATAAATATTAAATTATGTGAACTAATGTACATGGATTATATGATATGGGTACATAAATAATCCTTAACTTAACCTGCTGTAGTAGAATTAACATATTAAAATTATATTTTTGGAATTAAAGGAACTAAACTAAACTTTATTGATGGGATTTAAAACATGTCCCAAAATTAGTGACCATAATAAGTACATGAACAGTAGCCTAACTCTATATTACGTATAAATAAGTCGGCAGTTGAAGGCTACATTAGCCATAATCATGAATTGAGAAATGGGGGAGAAGGAGTTGGTGATTTCTTTTCACCAAACTCTTTAAATCCAATGAATTTTTCTTCCATCCTTTGGTTTGATTTCTTGGACAATGGCTTGGCATGGTCAGTGAAATTTCTACAAATTGAGCATTCTTTTCATTTTCCTTGTTGCTGAAATTTCTTGTTAAGTTGCATTTGAGAGTGGAGTTGCTGAAAACTGAGGGAGCAGAATCAAAGAAGTAAGGAAATTCAATTCCAGCTTAAGGAGGTATAAATTCTATTTTGTGTGTTCTTTAATTGGGTTTTGTTAAATTCTTAAAATCTCGTGAAATTCTCTATCAATTAGTATGAAATAATATGCCATCAAATGTTTATGAAGTTTGTATGCATGAATAACATCTCTAAGATTTAGTTCGAGTATGTTTAATTGAAAAAAATTTGTGGAAGGAGTGATGTTGTGCAAAATAGAGTATGTTACTAGAGTTGGTTCAGTAGGCTAATCATGCATGGTTTATATCTAAGTGCAGTAGCATGCATTCGGACCCAACATGTGAATTTGACTTCTGTTTTTAATCTGGTTAATTCTAGCATACTAATATGACTTGAACAAGCCTGGAAATAAGTTTAACATGAGTATTTAGGTTCCTTTACATAGCATGAATGAGTTGGTTGGTGTTAGTATGCATGTAATAAAGAAAATGATAGTTTTGAAAATAGACCTTGATGAAACTAATGAACTTTGAGTTCTGATTTTGTGAACATGCATATATGATATAGCTACACATGAGATGTAATTCAAAATTGTATACTTATACTATGATTTAACTCCCACTTGGTTTAAAATAACTTTTCAAAATAAACTTGGATGTGCTATAATCTAATAAACATGATGTGGTACACATTCTGAACTTAGAACATGTATAATTTATATTTCTTATATGACCACACATACAACATACCTATGTTTATTTTGGTTAAACGCACTGAAAGTTATACAAGCATGAGTTAGAGATGCTTTGAGAAAATATTGATACTAGTTATGTGTATAGGATGAGAACTCTTGTAACCATACATATTAACTGATTTCATGGCTATCTCACATGTATGCATGGTGGACATTGTAGCCTTTGTAATATCATGATCTTGATTAGCCTTAATTCATTGAAATCCTAAGCAAAAACCATAACATACCAAGAATAAATGTAGGTTCACTATAAAAGCATGCGAGACCCTTTAACATGCTAATATGATAAGTTTTGTTATCATAAGACTGATCCAAAAAATGCAAGGCTCAACTCTGGTCTGCTCAGGGGATCGCACAGCTACACCATCCCTAAGCCAAGACAGGGCACAACTGCACCATCCTACAGTCAGTTCTACATTCTATTTATAATCTAAGGTTTAAGGCATGCTTAGATGGTTACTTTAAATTTTATTATATGACCAATATATTATCCAATGTGTTAAGAAGCATGCTAAGTGATAGAATTGAATGTTTAATTATAAACTTTCAAATGTTAAGTCCAAAAGATGCTTGCGAATTATAAAGCAACGATTAAAACTATGTTGTTGACTTCATGGTGTCTTGTAAACTGATTTATGCTATAAGAACGCAAAAGTAGGTGATGAAGTATCTGTAGAGTATGCGACTAAGTTAGACGTTTATGTGTGCGTTTAAGCTTACATATCATGTATGAGCAAATCACTACAACAAAAAGGCTTATCAGCGACTGCATACGGTCGCAGATGGGTATCAGCGACCGTATGCGGTCGCTGATACTAGTCGCAGATAATCTGGTCGTTGGAAGGACATCAGCGACCAACAATAACGACCGAATTATTAGCTACCACAATCAGCAACCGATACCGTCGCTATTCTGACTTATGCTGAGTCATTTGTCAGGCGTGACGTGGCACACGTGGCAGCGATCGCAGCGGTCGCTAGATTCCAAGAAGGTGACGCGGTCGCTGATGATTTTTTTTTTTTTTAAAAAAAATTTTGCCTGTTTTATTGATTTCCCAAAAATAACCTGCTTTCAATCCCAACACAGCAATATATATATACAAGCATCCATATCAACATCCATCCATGATATAACTACTATATAATAAACATTGATCATCCATGAATAAACATTCATCCAATACAATACAAAACATTCATCTAACACAATACAATCGATTTCGTAAACATCCATATAAACCAATACAATTGTCTAAAGAATGAATCTAAAAGAGTACAAGACTTTAAAAATCTAAAAAAACAAGTCTAGGCATTCTTCATGGATCATCCAAATTAGGATCCTGTAATTAACAAAGTAATAAAACATATATATTACATATAAGTAAGACAGTGACTCAGAGACTATAAACATATAAGACAATGTAGCTAAAAAATAAATGATATATATATATATACCTGCTCTTGCTATTGTGTCGCTACTCTCGCCTCGCCGCTGGCCATTGCCGCCTCCGCCAACTCATCGTAATTTAGAGACTGCAGATGCCCTACCAAAGATATGAAGAAGAAGATAACGATCCTGACAGATCGCTCTCACACAGTCAGCAAGAGTATGATAGGCTGGATAACCTGATGATTGTGTAGACTGGGTGGCAGAGCTGCCTGTGCCACTAATGGTCCTTTCTCCTTGGCCTTTGATATAATTTTTCTTCACGATGGACGCCCTCTCCCATAATTCTTGATTAATGGATGGAAGCGGGGTGCCTTCAGGATAACGCTTGTTTATTAAGCCCTTATAAGTGTCCTGTAAGAAGATGAACAATTAAATAGTTAAAAATAAATAAAAAAATACTAAAAAAGGTTGTCACAATTTATAAACAACATATTAGGATAAAGTGAACTTATTACCGCTATCCGAACAGCCTCATGCAGACCATCGCAGGTGTCCACATACATATCCAACCAATTGATAGGTTGACCTTGAGACTGAGACTCCTACAGTTCATTTTCTCATATTATTTTGTAAACATATGATATTTTAGCTACAAAAGATGACTGTAACATAACATACGTACCCTGGCAGCAATGTGATGTAGTTGTGATATACTGCCGCCCCGATACGTGTCTTTTGCCTTCTCGCCGTCTGATACACCTGAGGATCTTTTCAAGACTGCAATCTTGCGCCTCTTGACCCAGCTCTTAGCTCTCCACTGGTCACACATCTGCACCCATATGGGCTGTGCACACCACCAGGGGCTATGCTCATGCATATACCGCTTCACCTCGTCTGGATGGTCAATCTCAAAGATTGCATGGAGGATTTTTGTCATTCCTTGTTCAAATTATCTTTAGTTCGGACGGTGCACTTCTGCCAGAATAATGTCTAAATAACTAATGCTTGTGCGTCATCCCATCTATACCGTTTCTGTAAATAAAACAACAATAATAATATTAAAATTGTTATATTACTAAACAATATTATTTGATTAACTATGTATTATCTATCAGTGTGATAAAAAATATACCAAATTCAAATTTAAATCGCATCCTTATGGGGTAGAGGCGTGCTCGCCCATGTAATCACCGGCGAGGCCGATTTCAGAAGTATAATTGTGAAATGCACTTCACAATTTTACTATCTTGAAAATCACTACAATATACAATAATTTACATTAAAACCCTTACATTTAAATCACTACTTTATTTATAACAATGGAAATATTAAACCCTTATATATACTTGATGTTTAACTTACGTTCTTTCTGGAGGAGGACGAATCTGTATAAAAATTTGATCATCCGGATTAGCCGGGGCCTTCGGCACATGATTAGGGTTTCACCCAAACCCAAGGCTTTTGTGTCTGAGAGTTCAAAAGACATCTATAAATAAAAAATTTAGGATGTTAGTATGAGTTATAAATGAAAGGTACAAAAACATGTATAGAGAACATCAGGATATGTAATTGTATGTAATACAATTAAAATTAAACATACATTTTATAGAAAAGGACAATAATGACAATTAATAAAATTTACATGAACATGACTGGAAATTAATTAACTACGACAACTATAAATATAAGGTACATGAAAATCGTATAGAGAAAGCTACATGAAAGTCATATAGAAAATAATTAACTATGACAACTATAAATGAAAGGTACTATAGAGAACATTCCTATATGTAATTCATTGTAATACAATTAAAACTAAACATACATTTTAATGAAAATCGTTGTCTGAGTCAGAATCATTTTGTACAAGTATTGGAGATTCAAAACCATCTTTTTCTTCAGATTTTGTGTCAGTGTCAGTAAATAACTCTTCCTCAATATAACTGTCATCTGGCACAATAACTGTCTTGGGATCCAATTCATCAAGTTAATCTCCACCCTCTAACTGGATTACATCATTGTTGTCCTCTATATTTATTACAGGAGGTCTATGAAGCATCTCCTCTTAGTAGAAATCCCCGTCTATTACTTGGACACAACTGCACGCGGGAGTATGAATTACAACTTGCCAATCTGTAGGCGGTCTATCCCTTTTCCTAACAGGACTAAGAGTGTAGTATACTTGTACTATTTGTGTTGGTAAAATAAATAGTTTGTTGGAGTACGCTGACTTGTGGAGGTCAATATCGATGATTCCATGTCTGTCAACACGTATCCTTTTTCTGAATCAAACCAACGACACTTGAACAAGTTAACATGACCCCCGTACGTGCCCTTGTATGACAACTCTACGATTTCCTCCAACTCCCCATAAAAGGCACGACCAAGCTCATTGTAATAATCTCCTCGAACACACACTCCAGTATTAGTTGTTCTTTTACCGCGAGCATATGTCTTTGTATGAAATTCACATCCATTTATTTTGTAACCATTGTGAATGACTTGGTCCCTGTCTGGACCCATAGCTATGACTTGTATATTTGGAGGAATCATTCCCTCATTCGCAATACATATGAATTTTACATGTATACCTCACAAATTCATCATTCTCCTCGCAATTGAGAAGAATGTAAGTATGCACAGCATGTAAATCTTGCTCAGAAAGGAATATGCGCTTTCCTTTTCTATACGCGCGACCCGGTAAACCAAATACAAAAATTCGATCATTTAGTTCAACATTGCCCCCATCATCATGTCTCGGGACTCGATTGGCCATTGTCAAGACTTCGTCAAGAAAATAGTCTAAGACAAACGTAGATATCTCATCGAAACTATATGCCTCACATATCGACCCCTCGACATAAGCTCTATTTTTCACCTTCCTCTTAAGGTTTCCCATGACCCTCTCGAAAGGGTACATCCATCTATATTGAACTGGGCCACCAACACGAGCTTCATAGGGTAGATGGATTTGCAAATGCTCCATAGAGTCGAAAAAACCCGGAGGGAATATTTTTTTAAGCTTACACGTGATCTCAATGATGTTCTTCTCAAGTATAGACATGTCCTTTTCATTTAATGTTTTTGAACATATGTCTCTGAAGAAACGACTAAGATCAGTCAAAGCATGCCATATTGGTTTATCAAGCAAGTCCCGAAATGCTATAGGCATAAGTCTCTCCATGAACATATGACAATCATAACTTTTCATCCCTTGCAATTTCCCACCTGTAACACACCTTGAAATGTTTGACGCATATTCATCTGGTAGTTTCAGAGACTTTATCCATGTGCACACATCTTCAACCTGCTTTTTGGACAATGTGTACCGTGCATGCGGTTTGACCATCTTAGCATTAGTAGTTTCATAAAATTCTAATCCATGACGCTTACAAATATCTTTCATGTCCAACCGTGCCTTATCATTATCTTTCGTCTTGCCCGCAACACCCATAACGGTGTTAAACACATTGTCAAACACATTCTTCTCAATATGCATCACGTCTAGATTATGAGGAATCAAATTTGTAGACCAATAAGGCAGTTCCCAAAAGATACTTCTCCGAACCAAATTATGAGACACGCCAAACCCATCGATGATGTCAGAGGCAATCTTACCGAATGGGATGACCGAAAATCTCATCACACAGTCACGCATCTTTGTCCCCATCAGTCGCGGTGCTAGCATATCATGATCTACTTTCCCTTTCTTGAAGTGTTCTCTATTTCTTCGAAACGGGTGATCTACCGACAAGAAACGACGATGACAATCAAACCAGCATGGCTTTCGACCATTTGATAGATTGAAAGACTTTGTATGACCCATACAATATGAACAAGCCAACTTCCCGTGTGTACTCCATCCAGATAACATACCATAAGCAGGAAAGTCACTTATGGTCAACATAATCGTTGCCCTAAGGTTGAAATTTGTTTTTGTGGAAACATCCTAAGTCTGTACTCCATCCTCCCACAATACCTTCAACTCGTCTATAAGAGGTCTCAAGTAAACATCTAGGTTCTTTCCAGGACTCTTGGGACCAGGAATCACGAGTGAAAGAAACAAGTACGGCTGTTTCATACACATCCAAGGAGGCAAGTTATATGGAGTAACAATCACAGGCCAGCAAGAGTACAGAATAGCTGAGTGGCCGAACGGGTTGAAACCATCAGTGGACAATCCAAGCCTCACATTTCTAGGTTCCAATGAAAACCCCGGATGTGCTAAGTTGAAATCTTTCCAAGCCTACCCATCTGCGGGATGGTTTAGTTCTCCATCTTTGGTTGGAGATTTCCCATGCCAAGTCATATGTTCAGCTGTTCTTGAAGACATGCACAATCTTTTGAGCCGAGATGTTCCGTCTTTTTTGTAGTCACACTCTCTTTATTAGGCTTAAATCGATCATTACTGTAAAACGTGCACTTTGTCTTCAGTTCATTTTCCTTATAAAACAACATGCAATCGTTCGGACATGCATCAATTTTTTGATATCCAAGACCCAACTTCTTCACCATTTTTTTACAATAGTAGTAGTTATCGGGCAATTTTTCATCGACAGGCAACATACTCTTAATGGCTCTCGAGAGTGACTCAAAACACTCATGGCTCATGTTGTGATCAGCCTTGATGTTAAGTAATGTCGCCACTGTAGACAATGTAGTGTGCTTCGTGCAACCATGCCACAACGGTTTGCTACCCTCGTCTAACAACTTAAAGAATACTTTGGCATCAAAATTCATAGGTTGCTCTCTGCCTTGTTCCCAATCAAAATCTGGCCCTGTAATATCATGAACCATGTCATTCATACGATGGGTATTGCTGCCTGGATTATGTACTTATGCGTTGCCACTATCTCTTCTCTGCCCATGTGCCCACCAACATTCTTCGTATTTATTCATGAACCCAGAAAAACAAGTAAATGATAGTTTACTATATCTCTGTCCATATAATTTACATTCTTACACTTCAAACAAGGACATCTTGTCTTGTTCTGACCATTAAGACATTCTGGGTGACTATACACATAATCTAGAAATACTTGGCAACCAGCTCTAAATTCTACTGTAGCACCTATCTGGGCACTTGACTTTCGTCGTCTCATCCAACTACGATCTGAATAGAGGTCCATGATACCACGATACCTATGTTGACATGAATTATTGTATTCCTATGTTAGAGTTTTACAATTCAGCTCAATGCCATATATGTAAATATATAACATGAGTGTGCATCATATATATATGATTATTCAGGAATTGAACAAGGATAAATGCCAAAACAAATTTACACAGCTTGAGATCATTATGATTGTTATGGTCTTATGTCATACTACATATATATATATATATATGATTGTTATGGTCTTATGTCATCCTACATATTTTGATTGACACCACCCTAAAGCCAATAGATTCCTAGGGGTAGGATTAGAATCATTGCATCATGCATGGTCTGCATAAGCATTGGGACAAGTCTAAATTACCCGACCAACGAAAAACTTTCGGCAAAGTCTCCCCTATAATATGGACTATCCACATGCATGAGGGCATGCATACTTGACCGTTTTTAGGCATATAAGAGCAACAAGAATGTATAAGCAATTAACATAACATCACATATACTCATTGCCTTTATATATTCCAGGGTCCATATCTAAAAGTTTAAAGTTTAGAGAAGAGATAACATAACATCACATATACTCATTGCCTTTAGGTGTTCTTTATGTTCATGTCGAGTTAATGGAAAACTTGAAATTATTAGCATGTCTAGAAAACTAACTCAACTACGACTGACCTTAAATTATAGCTTTTAGTTAACAGTACAATTGTTGGCTCTCTATCTACATGGGCACGCATGTCCCAAAAAATATATATATTATATATGGATGATCTGAATATTGGACTTGATAAATAAATTTTGATGGTTTTGTGACGTAGTAGCTACAGGTTCCTCGGTTACCAAATAAACTATACTTTTGAGTCCTCCTTCATTTATATATGTTTTCTATGGACATATATCAATATAAACAAACATCATTACAACTCTAGATCCAATCTAGGTCTATGTCTATCAATGGGTCAATCAGTATCAAGACTAGATAAACCAAAGTAGTCTACGGGGTTTTAGGAATGGAATTTATAGGAAGATTAGCGGGGGAACCGCCAGGAATCAGTACTAGTACTGTATCCACTACTATGTGCTACCATGTGATTATCTACCATGTGATTGATTTTATTAGATATCAGATAATTTAATAATAGATTGTGAGAATGAACAGCCATCTGAAAATTATTTATTCTCTGTTTTACAAAAGAAACAAAATCTCCATCCAAGTATCAGTTGAAAATTAGATAGAAACTGAGATTATAGCAAGAAACATTCAAAAAGTACAATTTAATTTTAAATGCATCTAGAGTATTGAGAACAACCTAATTTAAATGTACAAAAACAGAATTACATAAAGCACAATTGGTCTAATTTAGAGATTTAGGGATTAAGGGATAACTAAAAGTTTACTTTAGAGATTAATTGGGGGTTACCAACGTGGAGCAACGGTGGTGCGGCGGTGGTGAAGAGGTGGTGCGGCAGTGCGGCAGTGGTTTCTTCTCTTCCCCCTACTCCGTTTTCTCCCTCATCTGTATCTCCCTCTTTTCTTTCTTCTTTGTACTGATGTCGCGAACCTGAGTCTGATTAAGTTTATGAGAATTAATTATCGCCATCAATGACCGTCATTATCGATGATTTTAATGATGATGGACATATCGTCAATCGCATGCAAATACGATTATTAGTGGTCACAAAAAACCTTGGCGCCAACATTTCCTACCAAATTTTGGGAGGAAAACTTGTGCTAGCGACTACTCAGCGACTGCATGCGGTCGCTGATTTATAATAGCGACTGGATTAAGTCATGGTCGCAGATGTCAGTCGCTAATACGAAAATTAGCGACCGCATATGCGGTCGCTGATATTGTTGGTCGTTGTTAGGCCTTTTTCTTGTAGTGTATGTAAATAATGAATATCCTATACGCGTAACTATATTATGTTAGGATTCAAAGAGTGTTGATAAGCTATATTTTGGTAAACTACGCTTGAGGCAAGTACTCGAACCCTACTCTTTATTGAGCATCAATTGAACTTGTGCTATTATTGATCGTACAAGTGAATCTTTGAAAGTATAAATACTTCGTAGTCTAGAAATGAAATTGTTTACAAACCTTGATTATAAACGATAATTGTTCATATATATATCGTGGAAGAAATTTGTCTAAGCCATTGCTTCGGCTAGACTATTAATATTTGATTGAAAGCTATCCAAACCAAATTAACTTGGCGCAGACTCTTATAACTGAGATGAACAACCCTCTTGGTAGGGGAATTATATATTTGTCGAGGAACCGACGTACGCACGTGAGAAAGATTAAATGTTATGCATGACATAGGGTACTTTAGATTGATCACCTTTTGTACTCATTTTGTAGAATTATCAGTTTGTTACTGTTAATTCTAGGAGAAGTTCATAGTCCTTAGTGACTGCTCAGTATTCATTACTTGGAAATCTTGAATTGATTAATCATGGAATATTATTGATATTTTCTGTCCATAGTGACTATTCTCATTTATTAATTATGTCAAATCATTAAATCTCTAATTAATTATTAAATTAATTAGAATAACATTAGGCTTATTAAATAATTCATTTAATTAAATAAGCTCAATTAAATACATACTTTGAATAATAAATTCCTCACAATAATTTAATCAATATAACATATATAATAAATTAATTTACCATAAATTCATCAATTAATTATTTAACTCAATTATTAAATTGTCGAAAAATATTTATTTAATTTAATAAATATTTAATATTATTTAAAAAAATCTCGTTCGTCACATTAAAAATGTAACATACTTACATAAGTTGGGAGTTTAGCCTAAGAAATTGAATTGGTAGACTAATGTTTAGCCCAATGTGTATAAGTATTCGTGCATAGCCCAAACTTAAATTAACTTGGGAATAACCCAATGTGTAATGTGGAATAAAGTGGGGTAATATACTTACACTATATGTGGGTAGGTATATATATATATATATATATATATATATATATATATATATATATATATATATATCTGTGTGTGTGTGTGTGTGGAGAATTATATGTATATGTATAAAATTATGAAGCAAATAAGCTAGCATGTTGTACAAAAGACCAAAATAATAAAATGTAACATAGAGGAATAAGCCCCATGACCGACCATGCCCCTTCCCCTTGCCAAAATGCTGATTTTTTTAGTTAATTGAGCTCACAAACAAAGTCCATTTGGGGGAAATGATGGTGTAAGTACTAGGAATAGTGTAGGAATAGTGTGAGTTGGTAGAACTTTGCACCAACTCAACTTTTACCTTTGGTTAATACCCCAATTATTGGATAATGACTTTCCTATAAATAGAAAGTTGTAGATGTGTTGGTGGAATTTGCCACATTTCTTTTGCTAGTCCTAAAATAAGAAAGCTAGAGAGAGTTAAGAGGAAAGAAGAAAAACCTAAGAAGCTCTTGTTGTTTGGGAAGACAGAAGCTAGGAGGAACTGCTGTGAAGGCATAAACGTATGGCCTTGTTACCTTAAGTATTACCTATCAAATTTTGTCAGTTAGTTTCTTTTGGGATAAGTAATGTCATATGTATATTTTACTGACTATTACCGACTATTTTGGACTTAAAGTAATAAATTGATATATAAAAAGTAAAATGTCAACATTTTTTGATTTAAACTTAAAGTAATTTTTGATATAAACTTATTCTATAAAAAGTAAAATAGAATAAAACTTAAATATATATAAAACTTATTACTTTAAATTGATTTCTTTTCTATCCAAGTTATTTTTGATACATAAATATTATTCTTGAATTTTACTCCACAAAGCAGTTATCATGTTGACATTTTGGACATTCTTGAACTCTGGATAAATTAAATTATAAATCTTTAAAATTTATCCTTGCTTTAACTTAATTGAGTTCTTATATCATTGTCATCATCCTCATGCTTATACTGTGATGAAAGTCATCTTTGGCCCGTAGTACATAGATGGACTATTGATTGGTATGATTATGACCAGGAATTATGTATCGGTATAATCATGACCTGTAATGTTACAAATGATATGGTAAAAGTCCTCATTGGCCCGTAGTGCATTGATGGACAGTTGTTGGCATGATCATGATCATTGGTGATAATAATGAATATCATTGTCCCGTAGTGCATGGATAATTCGTGGATGTGATACTAACGAATATCCTTGGCCTGTAATGCATGGATAATTCGATGATGTGGATTATTTATTGAGTTGTGTTACATCGATAAAATATTGATGATGAAGTTTTAAATAATAGAAGATAGTAGATATCATGCTCTACTTGACTCTTCTAATGGATTACTTTTTCCGTTGCAGTTAAACTTGTTGTTTATTGTATTCTATCAGTTTTACACTGTTGAAGGCTAACGATAATTTATTCTGCATTATCTTAGTAATAATATTCTTTATTGGTCTAGTTGAGCTCACCTTTTGCTTTCATTGTTCTCTTCAGGAAATTAGAACATAGCTGGAACTAGTTGGAGAATGGAGTGATGATCTGAGATTGTGGTTATAGTAGTCTTCACTATTTTATCAAATAGTGTGATAATAATTGTAATTAGGACTCCATTTAAGTTTGGATATTGTCTACAAGACAATATTCATGTTAAAACTCTCAGCTTATGTTTTGTCGTATTTTGCACAACAGTTGTATAATTAAGTTTGTATTTGAATTCTGTACCATTTATTTGGCGACTCAGAATGGGTTGTGTATACCTATTTTGGGGGAGTCATAGTTGGTATCAAAGTTTAGGGATATGATCTCTGGTTGAGATTTGAGGCTAGAACTAGGAGGGGAGAGATGGGTAAATCCTTCGCTAGTATGACTTACCTAAGCTTAATTGTTTTATAATTGGTCGGTCAGAATATAGGGATAATATGTGGCATGTCAATTAACCCTTGTTTTTGGAAGTGTTTGAAAATGACATATGAAAATGTTGAGATAAGAAATGAAACACATGAGACCGTTGAGTCACTGCTAATCAATACCTAGGATAATGTGTATAAGGAAGGTAATAATCCTCATATAAACAACAACACCAACTAAATGATGAACGATGGGATGTTTAGAAGCTTTCTGAAATTCATGCAACATCAGGCGAGAGAGACTCCTTTTCAAAATGCAGGTGGAAAAACTGGCAACTGAAGGATGGTCAATGTTAAGCAATTCAAGGAGCTGGGACCACTGAAGTTTTTGGGAAAGCCAAAATCACTTAAGGTAGAGACGTGGATTAAGTAGATCACCAAGATATTTGATGTATTGGGATGCTTCAAGGAGCAAAAGGCTCCTTTTGCCACATTAATGTTGCGAGGATAGGCAGATCATTTATGGGAATCTGAAAAACGTACTTAACCTGTCGCACTGAAGATATCTTGGGAGAAGTTCCAAGAATTGTTCAACGAAAAGTACTTTCCTGAAAGTATTCGTCACATGAAAGAGGTAGAATTCATCAAGCTGGAGCAAAACAATATAACCGTACTGTAATACGAGGCTAACTTTGTTGAGTTGTCCCGGTTTGCATCCCGTTTGGTAGATAATGAGGAGCGTATAACGCGAATGTTTCTAAGAGGTTTGAAACCCAAAATACGTCAATACCTCATTTCTCACAAACTTTGCTTACATTCAGATGTTGTGAATAGGGCTCAATTATTGGAGCCTGATAATGAGTCAACCCAACCAAGAGATAGCAGCCGGCAAAACGATAATAAAAGTGGTAGTAATCATTGAAGTGGTGACAACAAATGTGGAGGAAATTAACATGCCAGAAATGGTAACCACTTCGGTGGTAATCCTGGCCAAGATAATAGAAGTGGAAATTTCAAAAAGAAAAGGTTCAATAATGATGGAAAGATAGCAGCACCAGCACCCGTTGTTAAGGAAGGAGGACGACCACCGGTTGTATGCTACAAATGCGGACAGGAGGGACACATCAGTCCAAACTGTACGTAGTAAACCAAAGCGTGTTACAATTATAGAATAGAAGGTCACCTAGCTCAATTTTGTCGTGTAATAAAGTCAAGTTCAGTTGGGATGGAAACACCAAACGTTGTCCCAGATAAGTCAAAGCCGATAGTTCAAGGGAGAGAATTTGTTGTGACCTCCCAAAATGTGAGGAACTCAAATGAAGTTATCATGGGTAAGCTAATCATAAACTCTTACGAAATCTATACCTTATTTGATACCGGTTCTACCCATTCTTTTATTTCACCTACTTGCGCTCAACGTTTAAATTTGACTCTAGCGAAATTAGACTTTGACTTATCTGTTGAAACTCCGTTGGGAGAAACCTTTATTACATCCACTATTTATAAATCTTGTTTGATTCAAATCGGCACCCTCACAATACCTGTTGATCTCATCTCTTTGGAAATACTTGCATTTGATGTGATTTTAGGGATTGATTGGTTAACTATTCATCGTGCTAAAATTGATTATTTTTGTAAGGTTGTTAGCTTTCATATTCATAACCAACCTATTATGCGAATTTAAGTAACCAAACCACTAAAGTCAATTACTGTCATATCAGGCCATAAAGTCATTCGTTTATTGAAAAACATATGTCAAGCTTTCTTAGCCCATGTCACGAATTTAAACAAAAATACGTCAAATTTAAATGATATTTCTATTGTTAATAAATTTCCTGATGTATTCCTTGAAGAACTTCTTGGCCTACCCCCAGAGCGTGAAATCGAGTTTTGTATTGACCTTGAACCCGGTAAAAAACCAATTTCCAAAACCCCATATCGAATGACTCCTATTGAACTTCAGGAGTTAAAAAACAACTGTAGGAACTGTTAGACATCGGTTTCATTAGTCCTAGTACGTCTCCTTGGGATGCTCCTGTTCTATTTGTAAAGAAGAAAGATTTGAGTATACAACTTTATATTGATTATCGGGAGTTGAATCATGTCACCATCAAAAATAGGTACCCATTGCCTCACATTGATGACCTATTTGACCACTTGCAAGGTGCCAAATTCTTTTCAAAGATCGATCGTTCTGGATATCATCAGTTGAAGATTAAAACTGATGACATTCCAAAGACTACTTTTAGAACTCGATACATGTATTACAAATTCCTAGTCATATCTTTTGGATTGACCAATGCTCATGCTTCCTTCATGAATATGATAAATCGAGTATTCAAGGAATATTTGTATAATTTTCTGGTTGTCTTTATTGATGACATCCTCATATGCTCCAAAAGCCGTGAACATCATGAGCAACACTTGAGGCTGATACTCCAAAAGCTTTGTGAAAACAAGCTATACGCCAAGTTGAAGAAATGCGAGTTTTGGCTTAAGGAAGTAGCATTTCTTAGGCACGTGATATCAAATCACGGAATATCTATTGACCCAGTGAAGATTGAAGCGATACAAAGCTGGGAACAACCTAAGTCAGTAACCAAAGTACGTAGCTTTCTGGGCTTAGCTGGTTATTATCAGAGATTTTTGGAAGGATTTTCTCAACTCGTTAATCTATTAACACAGCTAACTATAAAAGATACAAAATTCGGTGTGAGAGTTTCCAATAAATCAAGAGGAGACTCATTTCATCACTTGTTCTGACAATACTATCAGGTTAGGAGGGATTTGTCATCTACAGTGATGCTTTAGGCAGAGGTTTAGGATGTGTTCTCATACAACATGAGAAAGTCATAGCTTATGTGTGACGTCCCCAAAATAGGTATACATCACCCATCTTGAGTCGCCAAATACATGGTACAAAATATAAATACAAACTTAATTATACAACCGTAGTGTAATTTACGACAAAACATAGCTGAGAGTTTAAACAGGAATGTTGCCTTCTAGAAAATATCCACTCTCAAATAAAGTCCTCATTACAATTATTGTCACATTATTTTACAGAATAGTGAGGACTACTAATACACCATCTCGGACCATCACTCCGTTCCCCGATTAGTCCCGGCTACGTTCGCATTTCCTGAAGAGAACAATGAAAGCAAAAGGGTGAGCTCAACTAGCCCAGTAAGAAATATTATTACTAAGATAATGCAGAATAAATTATCATTAGTCTTCAACAATATTAAACTAATAAAATAAAATAGATATCAAGTTTAACTGCAGCGGAATAAGCAATCCATTAGAAGAGTCAAGTGAAGCATGATATCTACTATCTTCTATGATTTAAAATGTTTTCATCAATTTTTATCGCTGAGACTCAGCTTAATAAATAAACCAAATCATCGAGTCATCCCTATACTACGAGCCAAGGATATTCATTAAATCATCAATGGTCATGACTATACCGAATAATCCCTGGTCATAATCATACCAAAAACTGTCCATCAATGTACTACAGGCCACTGAGGACTTTTACCACATCATTTATAACTTTACAGGTCATGATTATACCGAATAATCCCTGGTCATAATCATACTAAGTCCATCTATGCACGTAAGCCAAAGAAGACTTTCATCATCACAATATAAGCATGAGGATGATGAAAATGACATAATAATTCAATAAAACAAGTTCAAGGATAAATGTTAAAGATTTAAAATTTTAGTTTATCCAAAAATCAATAACGTCCAAATTGTCAACATGATACTTCTTTGTGGAGTAAAATTCAAGAATGCTCAGAAGAATATTTCCATGAAAAGATATTGGATGAAGCATAAATATCCAGGATATTCTACTAATTTCATGGAGTATAGAAGCCAAAACTTTAACCAACTGAGTATAATAGAATATATGAAACTGCAAATGGATTTTCGCATGCCATGCGGTAATCCACGTAGACAGATCATTTCCACAATTTAATAAGGAATGAATAGGAAGGATCATTCACCACGCATGCAGTAATCCACATATGCAAAAGTTATTCCAACAAAGATAATAAAGAATGGAATAATAGAAGAATTCACCAGCATTCAGTAATCCGCACGACAAAGTTATTCCAAAAGAATAATAAAGAATGGAACCAGGTCATGCGTAAACCGCACAGACATGATATTCCAATAGAATAATAAAGAATGGAACTAGGTCATGCGTAAATCGCACAACCAGGATATTCCAACAGAATAATAAAGAATGGAACCGGTCCGTCATGCGAATCCGCAGAGCATGTGATATTCCAAATGTAATAATAATGAATGGAATAACAACAGAATTCACCAAGTATGCTATAGACCACATAGATAGGTTTTTCCAACAGAATAATAAAGAATGGAATAACATAAGAATTCACCAGGCATGCGATAGACCACACAGATAGGTTATTCCAAGAGAATAATAAAGAAAAGAATAATAGAAGAATTCACCAGGCATGCGATAGACTGCACAAACAGGTTATTCCAACAGAATAATAAAGAATGAAATAACAGAAGAAATTCACCATGTATGCGGTACTTCGCATAGACACGTTATTCCAACATAATAATAAAGAATGGAATAACAACCCTTACGAGTATTCAAAGAAAATAACTCTCTTCATTAATATGAAAGAATAATACCCCTTACCTCAAAAGAAGACTCGATACTGGAATAGTGAGGTAGCAGACTTCTCTTCTTCTTTCTCTCTATAATTTCTCTCTATAATAATTGTTCTATAGCTTTAGTGAATTGGTGAGAAATGAAGGAAGAATGAGCTTCTATTTATAAAAAAATATAGTTTCGATAATTGCACGTTTTGGGGCTCAAAATATTACAATATAACACCTTCCTCTTTTTCTTCATTTTTAATTTAGTCCTGCAAGTATTATCAAACTTGCACCACCTACCCTAATAGTAAATACTGTGAATCAATAGTTCAATCATGTGAATCAATAGTTATAATCATGTGAAAATATGAATTACAGTATAGTACCTCCATCTATACCTCCATTTTTAACTTAGTCATGCAAGTATTATCAATCTTGCACCAACTCCCCTAATAGTAAATCAATGTGAATCAATATTACACACATGTGAACAAATAGTTATAATCAAGTGAATCAATAGTAATTAATTCCTTATTTATCCAATTAATTACCCGATTGGTCAATATAACCTCCAGACATCAATTATTATCGAAATAAATGTCGATTTTCACTAACACTGATAATTCCAACACATTGGAACTATCAATTACATCGTTATTCAACACAAACTTATTCATCATTTATATTATAATTCACAAATATTTAACAACCAGGTCGTTCCCAGGAAAGAGGGGGCTTTCCGATAAGGATTTCTCCTTATTAGCGCGTAATTAGGTGACCAAACCTCTCTATGACAGAACTTCTAGACATTGTCAATATTGCAAATAATAATATGAATAACTTTGTCGTCTCAATTATTGATTTAATAATATAACATATTATACACGAGGATACTGTGACAATAATTGAATCAATAATATGAGAGATATGATGCAAAGCAATATCGTGAGTAATAATTGAGTATAACTGAGTGACTTCTTACGTAAGCATCAATAATCAATACCGTGTGCTACTATGCAACCACACGTATTATTGTACTTTTACTACCGGGTAGTTCAACATTTTTAACGGTAACACTTTCATCGTTATTTTTATAAAATGATAATTCTGTCGTTTTCTAAGTACGACAATACTTCCGTTGTGGCGTCCACCAATGATTGTGCCGTCGTACGGATATTCCCCAAAAAAAAGAATATTATATAACCACTTGCTTACTTTGCAAAATTTGTAAATATTACCCACAACTATAACATTATATCAAATCCACACCATAATATTCAAAAAAAATATTTTGAGAAATTTAAATCTTTATTCATAAAATTTGGGGTCTCACAATCTCCCCTCCTTATGAAATTTCACCCTCTAAATTTACGTACGTACCTGGTATGCCGAAGAGATGAGGATACTTTGACTTCATTTCAGATTCTAACTCTTGAGGAATAACCTTTGAGTGTTGAATACGATCCTTCTTATCCAAGATTTTAACACGTATCTCTTCATACGTTAAATCTTCTGCTATCTTGTCTAGTTATAATTTAATAACGTGGTTCGGGTTGTCCACATAATTACGTAACATCAATACGTGAAAAACGTTATGAACACGCGATATACTTGGCGGTAAAACGAGTCTATAGGCCACAGTTCCTACTCAATCAAGGATTTCAAATCGTCCAATTAAATCGAGGTTGAGATTTCCTCTCTTCATTGACTCTTGCTTCTAGAATAACGCCCTCTTGAACCTTCTTCTTCACATTCATCAGCTCCGGGTGTGTATCTTGAGCGATTTTAACTTTATTGGTTAACATCGATTCTACTCGTATTATTTGACATCATCACGTGGGTCCTTAGAGTCTTTAACTCTATCTTTATCATTTGTAAGTTATACGAAATGGGTTTTTGTTAACAACATCACACTCGTAAACGCATACGATCTTCTACTCAACGCGTCAGCTACCACATTCGCTCTTCCACAATGATATTAAATGGTATGGTCGTAATCTTCAACAGCTCGAGCCAACGTCTTTGGCGCATTATACGTTCATTTTAGTTGAAGAAATATTTGAGGCTTTTAGAAATGGTTTTTGTATTGGGGTCAATACAAAATTTGATTTCACGCTCTAGGGGTAGGCCAGGAATTTCTTCGAGAATACGTCAGGAAATTTATTAACGATAGAAATATCATTTAAAAACTATGACTCTAATCCAACACTTGGATAGCACATGAAATGAAGGTTTCTACTAACGAAGTTTCAATCGATAAGTCAAAGTCTAATTTCTCCGGAGTTAAATTTAAATGTTGAGCGCAAGAAAGAGAGATAAAAGAATGGGTAGAACCGATATCTAATAAGGTATTGACTTCACAAGAATTTATAATTAACTAACCCGTGCTAACTTCGATCCGGTCACTCGCTTTTTGAGAAGCTACGAAAAATGCTCTTCTTGAAACCACCTACTTTGTTTTGTCTGTATCCGCCTTTGGTGCCACCGTCCCAGCAGGACTTGACTTTGGTGCACCAAAAAAATTGGGCTAGGTGACCTTCTTTTCCACAATTATAACATGCTTTGGACTGCATCATGCAGTTTGGACTTATATGTCCCTCCCCTTGGCATTTGAAGCATACAATTGGTGGTCGTTCTCCTTCCTTGAAAACGGGTGTTGGTGTTGTTGTCTTTCCATCGTTGTTGAACCTTCTCTTCTTGAAATTTCTACTCCTATTAACTTGGCCATGATTACCACCGAAGTTGTTACCATTCTTGGCATGATAATTTCCCCCACGATGGTAATCATGGTTCCGATGGTCATTGCCACCGGTACGATTATTATCATGTTGATGATCATTACCTTTTGGTTGTGCTGACTCATTATCGCGCTCCAATAACTGAGCCCTATTCACAACATCTGAATATAAACAAAGTTTGTTAGAAATGAGGTATTGACATATATCAAGTTTCAAACATCTTAGAAACATTCGCGTCATTGGCTCCTCATTATCGACCAAATGGGATGCAAATCGGGATAACTCTGCAAATTTAGCCTCGTATTGCGACACGGTCATATTATTTTGCTCCAACTAGATGAACTCCACCTCCTTCATGTGATGAATACTTTCGGTAAAGTACTTGTCGTTGAATAGTTCTCGGAACTTCTCCCAAGATATCTTAAGTGCGTCAGGCTGGGTACGTTTTATAGATTCCCACAAGTAATCTACCTCTTCACACAACATAAAGGTGGCGAAGGGAACCTTTTGCTCCTCTGAGCATCCCAAGACATCAAATATTTTGGTGATCTACTTTAACCACGTCTCCGCCTTAAGTGGTTCTGGCTTTCCCAAAAACTCCGGCGGTCCCAGCTCCTTGAACTGCTTAGCAGTGACACCGTGGGTTACCATTATTTTCACCTATATTTTGAACAGGAGTCTCTCTTACCTGATGTTGCATGCAATGCATAAAGCCTCTGAACATCCCATCGTTCATCATTTGATCGGTGTTATTATTTTCCTAAGGATTATTGTCTTCTTGTTGCACATTATCACCGGTATTGATCACAGTGACTCAAGCGGTCTCATGTGCTTCATTGCTGATCTCAACATTTTCAGATGCCATTTTCAAACACTGTCACAAAATAAGGGTTAATTGACATGCCACATATTATCCCTATACTCTGACCGACCAATTAAATACCAAATAAACATAGATATGTCATACTAGCAAAGGAATTCGCCGTCTCTCCCCTCCTAGTTCTTGTCTCACATCTCAGCCAGGGATCATATCCCTAAGCTTTGATACCAACTGTGACGCCCCCAAAACAGGTATACATCACCCATCTAGAGTCGCCAAATACATGGTACAGAATACAAATACAAACTTAATTATACAACCGTCGTGTAATATACGACAAAATATAGCTGAGAGTTTAAACAGGAATGTTGCCTTCTAGAAAATATTCACTCTCAAATAGAGTTCTCATTACATTTATTATCACACTACTTTATAGAACAAGTGAGGACTACTAATACACCGTCTCGGACCATCACTCTGTTCCCTGACTAGTCCAGGCTACGTTCTCATTTGCTGAAGAGAACAATGAAAGCAAAAGGGTGAGCTCAACTAGCCCAGTAAGAAATATTATTACTAAGATAATGCAGTATAAATTATCATTAGTCCTTAACACTATTAAACTGATAAAATACAATAGACATCAAGTTTAACTGCAGTGGAATAAGCAATCCATTAGAAGAGTCATGTAGAACATGATATCTACTATCTTCTATGATTTAAAATGTTTTCACCAATTTTTATCGCTGAGACTCAGCTTAATAAATAAACCACATCATCGAGTCATACCTATACTACGGGCCAAGGATATTCATTAAATCATCAATGGTCATGACTATAGCGAATAATCCCTGGTCATAATCATACCAAAAACTGTCCATCAATGTACTACAGGCCACTGAGGACTTTTACCACATCATTTATAACTTTACAGGTCATGATTATACTGAATAATCCCTGGTCATAAGCATACTAAGTCCATCTATGCACGTAAGCCAAAGAAGACTTTCATCATCACAATATAAGCATGAGGATGATGACAATGACATAATAATTCAATAAAACAAGTTCAAGGATAAATTTTAATGATTTAAAATTTTAGTTTATCCAAAAATCAATAACGTCCAAATTGTCAACATGATACTTCTTTGTGGAGTAAAATTCAAGAATGCTCAGAAGAATATTTCCATGAAAAGATACTGGATGAAGCGCAAATATCCAGGATGTTCTACTAATTTCATGGAGTATAGAAGCCAAAACTTTAACCAACTGAGTATAATAGAATATATGAAACGGCAAATGGATTTTTGTCCGCAATGTGGTAATCCACGTACACAAATCATTTCCACAATTTAATAAGGAATGAATACGAATCATTCACCATACATGCGGTAATCCACATAGACAGGTTATTCCAACAGAATAATAAAGAATGGAATAACAAAAGAATTCACCAAAGTGCGTAATCCGCATGACGATGAGTTATTCAACGAATAATAAAGAATAGAACCAAAGTTATGCATAAATCGCATGACGGGTGATATTCCAAATGTAATAATAAAGAATGGAACTGTGTGCACGTAAACCGCATGCATGTGATATTCCAATGAATAATAAAGAATGGAACCAGGTCATGCATAATCGCATATATGAGGATATTCCAATAGAATAATAAATAATGGAATAACAATGTAATTCACCGTGCATGGGATAGATCAAGATAGATGGTTATTCCAATGAATAATAAAGAATGGAATAATGTAAGAATTTACTTGGCATGCGATAGGCCCGCATGCAGAAAAGTTATTCCAATGAATAATAAAGAATGGAATAAATGAAGAATTCACCAGTGGCGATAGAGCCATGCAGATAAAGTTATTCCAACGTAATAATAAAGAATGGAATAATAGAAGAATTTCACCATGTATGTGGTATCGCGATAGACAAAAGTTATTCCAACATAATAATAAAGAATGGAATAACAACCCTTACGAGTATTGAAAGAAAATAACTCTCTTCATGAATATGAAAGAATAATACCCCTAACCTCAAAAGAAGACTGGATACTGGAATAGTGATGTAGCAGACTTCTATTCTTCTTTCTCTCTATAATTTCTCTCTATAATAATTGCTCTATAGCTGTAGTGAATTGGTGACAAATGAAGGAAGAATGGGCTTCTATTTATAGGAAAATATAGTTTTGATAATTGCACGTATTGGGGGTCAAAATATTACAGTATAATACCTTCCTCTTTTTATTCATTTTTAATTTAGTCCTGCAAGTATCATCAAACTTTCACCACCACCCCTAATAGTAAATCATGTGAATCAATAGTTCTAGACATGTGAAAATACGAATTACAGTACAGTACCTCCATCTATACCTCCATTTTTAACTTAGTCATGCAAGTATTATCAATCTTGCACCAACTCCCCTAATAGTAAATGAATGTGAATCAATAGTACACACATGTGAACAAATAGTTATAATCATGTGAATCAATAGCAATTAATTCCTCATTTATCCGATTAATTACCCGATTGGTCAATATAACCTCCCGACATCAATTATTATCGAAATAAATGTTGATTTTCACTAACACTAATAATTCCAACACAATGGAACTATCAATTTCATCTTTAATCAACACGAACTTATTCATCATTAATATTATAATTCACAATATTTAACAACCAGGTCGTTCCCAGGAAAGAGGGGGATTTTTGATAAAGATTTCTCCTTATTAGCGCGTAATTAGGTGACCAAACCTCTCCTTGACAGAACTTCTAGACATTGTCAATATTGTAAATAATAATATGAATAACTTTGAAGTCTCAATTATTCATTTAATAATATAACATATTATACAGATGATACTGTGAAAATAATTGAATCAATAATATGAGAGATATGATGCAGTAATTACTGTAGCAATAATTGAGTATAACTAAGTGACTTCTTACATAAGCAACAATAATCAATACCGTGTGCTACTATGTAACCACGCGTATTACTGTACTTTTACTACCGGGTAGTTCAACAGTTTTAACGGTAACACTTTCGCTGTTATTTTTATAAAATGATAAATATGTCATTTTCTAACTACGACAATACTTCTATTGTGGGGTCCACCAATGATTGTGCCGTCGTACAGATATTCCTTGACAAAAAGAATATTATATAACTACTTGCTTACTTTGCAAAATTTGTAAATATTACCTACAACTATAACATTATATCAAATCCACACCATAATATTCAAAAAAATATTTTGAGAAATCCTCGATCGAGTAGGAATTGTGGCCTATAGACTCGCCTTACCGCCAAGTATGTCTCGTGTTCATAACGTTTTTCATATATCTATGTTACGTAAATATGTGGAAGACCCGAATAATATTATTGAATTAGAACTAGACGAGATAGCAGAAGATTTAACGTATGAAGAGGTACCTATTAAAATCTTGGATAAGAAGGAACATATTCTATGCTCTAAGATTATACCTCAAGTCAAAGTTTTGTGGAGAAACCACGATATTGAAGAAATGACATGGGAGTTAGATCTGAAATGAAATCAAGGTATCCTCACCTCTTAGACATACCAGGTACGTACACAAATTTTGAGAACAAAATTTCATAAGAAAGGGTGGTTGTAAGACCCCAACTTTTATGAATAAAGATTTAATTTTCTCTAAATATTATTTTGAGTAATAAGGTGTGGATTTAATATAATGTTATAGTTGTGGGTAATATTTATAAATTTTGCAAAGTAAGCAAGTTGTCATAAAATATTCGTTTGGTCGAGGAATATTCGTTTTCTTAGGGAATATTTGTATAACGGCACAATCATTGGTGGACCCCACAATGGAATTACAGTCGGGATTAGAAAACGATAGAAATAACTTTTTATAAAAATAATGGCAAAACATTTACTGTTAACTGTTGAAATACTCGGTTATAAAAGTATGAAGAATACGCCGTGGTCAGATATAAGACTGCATACCAATATTATACAATATCTTTGATTATTGATGCTTTACGAGAAGTCACTCGCTTTTTTACTCAATTATTTCCACAGTAGTTGATGCATAGTATCTCATATTATTGATTCAATTATTATCATAGTATCATCTACACAATATTTTATATTATTAAATTAATAATTGAGATGACAAAGTTATTCATATTATTATTTACATTATTGACAATGTCTAGAAAGTTCTACAAAGTAAAGGGGTTTGGTCACCTAATTGTACGCCAATAAGGAGAAGTTCTTATCAGAAAGCCCCCTCTTACATAGGAATGATCTTAGTTGTTAATATTGCGAGTTATAATAAAGTGTATTATATATATATATATATGAATGTGTGTGTGCATGTGTGTGGGTGACATATATATATATATATATAGATAAGTTTTGTTTTATTAGTATTATAATAGTAATAAAAAAGTAAACTTTTTATATAAAATATAATATATTATATTTTATTTAAAGTTTTCGCCTTATTAGAATATTTTATTGCATAGTGCTGCAAAGTGAAAATTAAATTTTCCCGTCAAATTCACCCGTGAATTTCAATTACTATTGCTCTCTGATTTTCTAATTCAAATAGTGCCCGGCCATTCTCCTATAAATAGGATGCTCAGTTTAGAAATGAAAATCACACAGAATTAGAGAATTCTTCTTCAATAATATTGAGTGCATTTCTTTTGAGTTTACAGAAGCTTTGAGTGTAGAAAATAGAGCACGTTTTCTTCAAGAATACCCGCGTTATACCAGTCGGAATTACTCTCTTACTAAGGTAAGGGATATTATTTTTGTTGAATATTCGTAAGAAATAATATTTTCTTCCATACTATGTAGTATGTAATTAATATTATTTCGTTTCTTATTCCTAATTCTACACTTATTTTGATAAGTACTGCTTCTATACTCTATGAAATTTGTAGAATATCCTTGAAATTTACGCTTCATCTAGTATCGTTTCACTAGAATATTTTTCTAAATATTCTTGTTAAATTTTAAACTTTTCGTGTTGGGGTACTATTCACGGAGTACTAATCACGGGGTACTATTCACCCGGATACTATTCACAATAAAAATTAATTTCTTTTCCATCCAAATTATTTTTGATACATGAATATTATTCTTGAATTTTACTCAACAAATCAGTTATCATGTTGACAATCTGGACATTCTTGAACTCTGGATAAATTAAATTTTAAATCTTTAAAATTTATCCTTGCTTTCACTTAATTGAATTATTATATCATTGTCATCATCCTCATGCTTATATTGTGATAAAAGTCATCTTTGGCCCATAGTGGATAAATGGACTATTCATTGGTATGATTATGACTAGGAATTTTGTATCGGTATAATCGTGACCTGTAATGTTACAAATGATGTGGCAAAAGTCCTCATTGGCGCGTAGTGCATTGATGGACAGTTGTTGGCATGATCATGACCATTGGTGATAATAACGAATATCGTTGGCCCGTAGTGTATGGATAATTCGTGGATGTGATACTAACGAATATATTTGGCCTGTAGTGCATGGATAATTCGATGATGTGGATTATTTATTGAGCTGTGTTACAGTGATAAAATATTGATGATGAAGTTTTAAATCATAGAAGATAGTAGATATCATGCTCTACTTGACTCTTCTAATGGATTGCTTATTCCGCTGCAGTTAAACTTGTTATTTATTGTATTCTATCAGTTCTACACTGTTGAAGGGTAACGATAATTTATTCTGCATTATCTTAGTCATAATATTTTTTATTGGGCTAGTTGAGTTCACCCTTT
Organism: Panax quinquefolius; assembly: GCA_020205615.1. Taxonomy (NCBI): domain Eukaryota; kingdom Viridiplantae; phylum Streptophyta; class Magnoliopsida; order Apiales; family Araliaceae; genus Panax; species Panax quinquefolius. Next base: position 59,412,918 of record CM035168.1, read on the forward strand.
GCTTTCATTGTTCTCTTCAGAAAATGAGAACATAATTGGGACTAGTCGGAGAATGGAGAGATGGTCCGAGATGGTGGTTGTAGTAGTCCTCACTATTTTATAAAATAATGTGATAATAATTGTAATGAGGACTCCATTTAAGTTTGGATATTTTCTACAAGATAATATTCATGTTAAAACTTTCAGCTTATATTTTGTGACGCCCCCAAATCCGGGTCTCTTCCAACCCGACAGATGGTGCTACACGGTACTACCATTCATTCATTCATTCAATTAAATAGTCTCAAAAGGACTAATATAACTTCTATATATCCAAAATAATATTACATTTCCCAGGTTCTTTGTAACCCATTCGTTTGTTCTTGTCATAATATCAAATATATTCAATCGTTCACCTATACTATTACATAAGTAATCTAAGGGTTCATCTTCGCCTTGCCCTTGTCCTTGCCTGAGCCTTCGGTCCGCTCAATCTTGGCTGTGTTCATATGTTTCAAGCAAGAGTGAGCACGACTAGCTCAGGAAGTACTACAATTCTAATAAACAACATGCTTGAAACATAGAACTTATATATCTTCAGTAACTGAACAATAGTTACGAAGTACTATTGATAATTCAAAATAGCACTTCTTTTCATTCAAAATGTTTTCCAACAACAATATTCAGTAGAATATCAACTAAAGCTCAGAACTACTAGCAGTTCATAATTTCTTTTGAAAAGGACAACCCAAAACTAAGTTCGTAAGTCCAGCATATCTTACGAGCACTTCTGAGTGATCAGCCCATAGTAGATATTGATCAACACTACATTTATTAAACGTGTATACGTTTAAGCATACTTGGTCTTCGATTAAAAACAATACCAATATAACTCGGTAAACATAAATCATGCTTTGACAGAATCATAATATAAGTCTAGCCGAAAGAGTTGGCTCTAGACTTCATCATTCAATACTTCATGTGAAAGAATAAATGAATTACAAAACTTGTCCAGACTGAACTGGAACAAGAGTTAGAATACTTGCCTTCAGCATCTACTTACTGATTAACACCCGTACACTTTAAGTCTCTAAGTTTCTACAACACATAATCATATAACGTACCACATTAGGTTATATATAATCAAGTATGTATATTATTATATCTTACCCTTCATCTCAATGTAAATCCTGACTTAGATCTACTATTATGTGTTTCCGGCTTTCATTACATCATTCATGTTTCATTCATCTTTGATTGATTATTAACTTTTAACCAACATACATTACATGTCCAGCAACGCATTTACAATGTTATATTAACACCTTAGTTCATTACCAAAGAGTTCTCTTTCATTCTATACTTGTAAACATTCTTGTCCAATAAAACTCTAGGATCTGAAATATGGCAAGCCGCCACACTTATCTCTCTACATCTCGCGTATATGTGCGAATGAAAGTTAGCGATACTCTACGATTCTAGCCTTCTTTGCGGCGTGGGCTTTAAGCTATGAGTCGTAGCATGGCATACGGACTCGTGCCTCAGATAGTTTGCAAAATTTTGAAAATTTTCATGAAACTCCTGGACGCACAACTTCTTCGTTATAAGTCCAAATTAGTCAGTTCAAAAGCCTACGATTCACAAATTACATACTCTATGCGTTCATGCAAGAATTTTATCTATTTGACTTTGTTTTCTAAAATTTCACCTATGAGTTCATTTTTAACGAAAACGATAAATGTTTGTGAACGTTCAATGCTCGTTTCTTCGTTCTAAGTCGGAATTCGGTCATTTTCGAGTCCGCAACTCTATAATGCAAAATATGACTTATCTCCATCGAAAACCAACATTTCTGACTTCAAACACAAAATACGACTTCCATTCCGAGAATTTTACGAATTCGACAATAATTGTCCAATCGTGTTACACCAACTTATAGTAAAAGTAGGTTTTAACTTATTCTCATAAGTCAATGACTTATTTAACTTATTAACTACAAATTCTCATGCTTATGACTTACTATGAACTTAAGTCCATTAATCAATATTCTCGTGCTATAATCATCATACTAATATCATATGCCAAACATATTCTAAGTTCTTCATGATTCTAACAACTTATTAGAGTTCAAGTTGCTTATTCAACTTATTCTGCTTAAGTTCATTCCTTAATAACTTATTACAATATCTCAACAAACAATTTCCCTTCTCTATCAATCATATCATAGAAGAGATGTAGACAAAAGATACGAGTCTTACCCTTGAAGACTATGACTTCAATTCACTTTGGAAAATCTACAAAGGTTGAAGTGGCTTATAATTGCTTAAGTGGCTTATTCTCTCTACCAAATAAGTAGCTTATCTTAAGAGGAGTTGGATGAAATTTGATCAAGCAACAAAATGAAATTAAGCTTGGTATTTATAGGCCACTCAAAGCTAGGGTAAAATGGTAAATACACCATCCCACCTCCTTATTCCACCTCCTCATTCCACCTCCTTAATCCTCCACCTCCTTACTATTCATTCCTTGCTCATCACATCACTTGGTCACCACACATATTATTTGCCCATCAAGACTACCCACTTTACACTAGGATTGCCCCATGGATCATGGTTTCTCATTGGGCTTTGTTAATTAATCTAACTACTTTCTTATTGGGCTTATGCTACCATAGTTTGGACTTATGACTTATCAAACACTTGGGCTTGATTGTCACATTCTATTGGACTTATACTATTAGGCTAATAATCCTACAAGTCCATTACCTTTAATTAAACAACTTAACATTTATACCCCACATATAATCTTCGTATGCTAGTTCGTATATTAATTCTTAATATACGTTATCTCATTCTTCATACATAATAGTACAATACGTCATATTATACATACATTCATTACCATCGTATAATGAATACACATTATACGATCACAACTTTCTTCCCTTAACGCTTAATAAACCTAACGTTCCCAAATTAATTCCGCATGTGAAATATTATGTTTTCCATACTTAGATTATTATTATATAATCGATATCATCTTGATATTATAACGTTACGTATTTCTCGAAAGTTCAAAAATAATTCCCGAATAGAAATCGATGAATAGTGTTTTTAAAAAAAAAATTCGGAAAGCTTTTATTTTTGTCTTAGAAACTCAAACACTTTAATTCCTTCACGTAGTTAAAATGCTATGACATTCTAATATTTCTAGGTTATAGAACGGCATTCATCTTATCCATACGTAATAATAATAAATAATAGTATTCTATTCATTATTAAAAGTATTTACAAAGGTTTGATTTTCAGGGGCGTTACATTCTCTCCCCCTTATAAGGATTCTGCCCCAAGAATCTTGCTATATAAAAAAAATTACACAAATAATTGAGGGTAATACTTTTTCATCATTTCTTCTAACTCCCACGTTGCTTCTTCTGCATTGTGGTTCTTCCATATCACCTTTACAGGAGGTATAACTTTTTTCGGCAAAACTTGTTCTTTTCTATCGACAATTTGAATCGGCGTTTCCTCGTACGTCAAGTCCTTCTCGATGTGAATAGGCTCATATTCTATCACATGCTTATAATCTGGCTTATAAGGACGTAAAACGGATACGTGAAATACATTATGTATTCATTCTAGGTCTGGAGGTAATGCTATCATATAAGCTACCTCACCTACCCGTTTTAATACCTCAAAAAGTCCTATAAACCTCGGACTTAACATTCCCTTCTTTCCAAAACGTATCTTTCCTTTCCAGGGAGATATTTTTAGGAATACGTACGAACCTACTTTAAACTCCTGATTCTCTCTATGCGGATCCGTAAACTTCTTTTGTCTGTCTTGAGCTGCTAGAAGACGCATTTGTATCTTCTTGACAATATCCGCTGTCTGTTGCACCAATTCTGGTCCCAACATTTGGTGTTCTCCTACCTCATCCCAATACAATGGCGTTCTGCATTTCCTCCCATACAAAGCTTCGTAAGGCGGCATACCTATGCTTGCATGATAACTGTTATTATACGCAAACTCCACTAATGGTAGATGATAATCACAGGTATCCTTGAAATCCATGACGCAAGATCTTAGCATATCTTCTAACGTCTAAAATGTCCTCTCGCTCTGTCCATCCGTTTGTGGATGATACGCTGTACTCAAATTCAACTCCATTCCTAACTGCTCTTGTAGACTCCTCCAAAAGTTTGACGTGAATTGTGGGTCACGATCTGACATAATCGATACAGGTACTCCATGTCTAGAGATTATTTCCTTAATATAAAGTCTAGCTAATTGGTCTAAGTTATACTTGACCCTAATTGGCAAAAAGTGAGCTGACTTTGTCAACCGATCCACTATCACCCAAATTTTATCATACCCCTTCTGAGTAGTCGGAAGTCCCACCACAAAATCCATCGTGATATTCTCCCATTTCCACTCCGGAATTTCTAATGACTATAGCAAGCCACTAGATCGTTGATGTTCGGCCTTAACTCTCTGACAAGTTAAGCACCTACTCACATATTCGGCGATCTCTCTCTTTATGTTCGGCCACCAGAAACTTTGTTGAAGATCTTGATACATCTTAGTGCTACCAGGAAGAATCGAAAACCTCGAACTATGAGCCTCTTGCAACACCTGCTCCTTTAATTCCATCTCATTTAGAACCCAAATTCTTCCTTCAAATCTCAATAATCCCTCATTATCAAGACTGTACTTAGTATCTTTTTCATTGGCTAGTCGCTCCTTTATCCGGTCGCACTCATCCGTTTTGAGTTGTACCTCTTTAACTCTCTCTACGATGGTAGATTGCATCTCCGTCGAAAACATCATTTGTCCTCCTTCACTTGGTAGCTTCACTTACAACTCCATCCTAGCCATCTCTGTTATTAACTCAGTTTGAGCCGTTAACAAAGACAACTTTTCCCAACCCTTTCTACTTAAGGCGTTGGCAACTACATTGGCTTTTCCCGGATGATACAAGATTTCACAGTCATAATCCTTTATCAACTCCAGCCATCTCCTCTACCTCATATTCAACTCCATCTGTGTGAAGATATATTTTAGACTCTTGTGGTTCGTGTATATTTCACATTTTTCTCCATAAAGATAATGTCTCCATATCTTTAGAGCAAAAAACTACTGCGGCCAGTTCCAGATCATGAGTAGGGTAAAATTTCTCATAATCCTTCAATCGCCTAGATGCATACATTAATGACCTTGCCATGCTTTGCATGAGGACGCAACCAAGTCCTCTATCTGAAGCATCGCTATAAACTACAAAATTTCTGTGTCGTGAGCAATGAAAAAAGCAGCGCTTCACTCAATCTCTTCTTTAGTTCTTGAAACTACTATCCTCGCTTGTCGGTCCAAGCGTATTTCATCGTCTTCCTCATCAAGTTAGTCAACGGAGTAGCTATCTTCAAAAAATCCTGGATAAATCTTCAATAGTAACCCGCTAACCTTAGGAAACTCCGCACCTCAGTCAGCGTTTTCGGTTGTTCCCAATTCATCACGGCTTCCACCTTCGCTGGATCTACTGAAATCCCCTCATGGTCAATGACATGACCTAAAAACTGTACCTTCTCTAACCAAAATTCACACTTAGTCAACTTTGTATACAATTTCTCCTTCCTAAGTGTCTCTAACACTAATCTAAGGTGTTCAGCATGATCTTCTGGTATCTTAGAATAGACTAGAATATCATCTATAAACACCACGACGAACTTGTCCAAATATTGTTTGAACACTCTGTTTATCATATCCATTAATGTAGCTGGTGCATTTGTCAACCCAAACGACATCACCAGGAACTCGTAATGACCATAACGAGTCCTGAATGCTGTCTTTGACACATCCTCCTTCCTAACCTTTAACTGATGATACCCCGTTCTTAAATCTATTTTTGAAAAATCATTAGCCCCTTTCAACTGATCAAAGAGATCATCGATCCTAGGCAATGGGTATTTATTCTTTATCATTAACTTGTTCAACTCTCGATAGTCCATACATAGTCTTAATGATCCGTCCTTCTTCTTGACAAACAGTACCGGTGCTCCCCACGGCGAAACACTCAGTTGAATGTACTTCTTGTCTAACAGTTCTTGCAACTCCACCATCAACTCTTTTATCTCCACTGGCGTCATACGATATGGTGCCCTGGAAACTGGTGCTGCTCCTAGCACAATGTCTATCACAAACTCTGCCTCTCTATCCGGTGGAAGACCCGACAATTCACTCGAAAATACATCGACGAATTCTCTCACTACAGGTATTTGTTCCATGGTTGCTACCACTCTCTGGGTATCAACAACATGACACAGATAACCTGCGCATCCCTTTCTTAGTAATTTCCTAGTTTGTGTCATGGTTAGACAACACGAATGTCTCGACGATCTATTACCATAAAATACTACCCGAGGTTGTTCTAACGTCTTAATGTTCACACATTTATTTTGACAATCTATAATTGCCCCATGGTTTACTAACCAATCCAATCCGAGAATTACATCAAATTCTCCTAACTTTATCGGTAACAAATCTACCGATAATTTACAACCCCGTATATCTACACAACAACTCTTATGAATATCTTCAACAGGAATTATCTCTTCGTTTGCTAACTTAATATTTAAAGGAATAAGCAACTTTTCGGGAAGTAATCCTAATCGTCTAGCAAAATCGCATGCTATAAAGGAACAAGTAGCACCCGAATCAAATAGCACGTACTCATTGATATCGTTAATCGGAATAATACCTGCGACGACGTCCCCTGATGCAACCGCATCTTGGACTGTCATGTTAAAGGTACGGCCCATCAACTTACCCGTTATCTTTGCCCACTATTAGCTAACTTACCGCTATTAGCGCCCCGATTCCCATTCGTCCCCTTCTTCGGGTAGTTCTTTGCCGTGTGATCAGTTGATCCACACACAAAACATCCATGGTTCTTCTTCGGACTCGGACAATTAGGCGCCATATGCCCCTCTTGTCCACAATTGTAACAGACGACCTTCTCCTTGAGACAGACTTTTAAGTGAGTCTTCCCACAGGTCTTGCAGGCCTCCATTCTTCTCTTCGGGTCTCTTTGCTTCACTCCGGTATTCCCAGAGCTAAATACCTTCTTCTTCTGACCCTCGCCACTACCACTGGCTCCCTCGATCTTTACTCCCCCATCTACCTTAACCTTTTTTTTCTTTTCTTTGTGGTATTGGCTCAACGCCTCACTACCACCTTCGGCGATTATCGCCTTCTCTAAAAAGGTCCCAAAAGAAGTACTTTGGAACACCGATATACAGTTATAGAGCTAGGTTTTCAAGCCCTGCTCGAACCTTCGCGCCTTCCTCACCTCAGTATCCACTTGATGTGGAGCGAACCTTGCCAGTTCATTAAACTTGGCGGCGTATTGGGGAACCATCATGTCCGCTTGTTTCAACTCCAAAAACCGCATCTCCATCCTCCCTTGCATGCTCATGGAAAAGTATTTCTCAAAGAATATCTCCTTGAACCTATCCCACGTCAGATTTTCTATCCCAACCCTAGCCTGATTGGCTTCCCACCAAAAGTTGGCCTCTCCCTTCATCATATAGGTTGCAAAGGCAACCTTTTGGGCCTCATCGACATTTGCTATTACAAATGCCTTCTCTATCTCCTTAACCCACGTTTGGGCTTCAATAGGGTCCGTAGTTCCTTTGAACTCCGGCGGACACACGCTCTTGAAATCCTTAAAGGTAGTAGCTCGTGCTACTCCTGGATTTACGGGGATATTAGTCCCACTTCTATTAAAGGCAGTTGTTATCAGATTAACAAACTCCTGCATTGGGTTAACCGGACCTCCCTCCGGTTGATTCACATTCGTTCCTTAGTTACGTTGCACTCTTCTTGGTGGCATTTTGCAGATACAATAAACACATTTCGTTATTATTCCTTCTTTATTAGTTATCATTAATATTAACAATAACTCCAACATCCATAGCACATTGTTTTTCATAAAAAGATCTTTATATTCATTCTCGTAGTATAATACTACATTGGTTACATAAACAGCCTAAGCTGATTACATTACTTTCCCGCTATCACTTTCTAAAAATTGGGATTTACAAAAGACTACCCTTTACTATACAAAAAGGGTTTTACGTCACTACTACTAAAAAAAATATTTACATATATACTAGTCTGACTACCCCTAATCTACATCTTCATAAAGGCATTATCGAAATCTGCCTTGGCAAAACCAGCAATAATATCACGGCTAATAGTATGCCGTGTTTGCCCCACCTCCACCGGATATCCAACTACCTGCTGCTGAAAATTCGTGTGAGAACTCCTATAGATATAGGACATTCTCCCTATCTTCTACACCTTTTTCTTTAGCTCCTCCTTGAGCTCAAAGACCTCGTGCTTTAAATCCTGGACTTTATCCTTAGCCAGAATTCTCTCATCGTGTTCCTGCTCCCACATGGACTCGACATCAGTCTTGTCCTCTATAACCATTTGGAGCTCTGCCTTCAGCTCCTTGACTTCTTGACAGTAATGGATATTTCTATCCAATACTGACATGAAAAGAGACATCATCGACCCCCCAGGATCTATCTCTGCTGCTATAGCTAACGGGTTAAAGGAAACTGTCTCTACCTCCTCTTCTATCATCCCGTCAAACACTGACATGTAGTCAGCTTCCTCTGAGTCTCCAGACTCAATGATCACTACATCTGGCTCTACTGCTATAGGGTTTGGTATAACCTCTACTTGGTTCATCGATTCTTCACTAATGGTTTGCTCATTAACAAACATCCCATTTACTCCTGACATCTACACAAAATAATTAAGTTGATTACTACACGTCAGTAGAATAATAAAAAACACATAACATAATCATAATGCATTTTTATAAGGTTATTTTCCTTTCTTGTACTTCTTTGACTTCTCTTAAGGTTATGACTTAAGGTTTTTAATCCCCCCTTAAGTTTTATAACCTAATTCTTTGATACCAACCTGTGACGCAAATAGTACTTTCAAACATAACAACTCATAAGGATACCTATCAATTTGCCACCGACTTGCTCGACGTCCCCTACGGAAAGTCTGGCTTCGGTGCATTCTCTTATAGAGACGTCACCAGCAAAAGGCTCGGGGTTCTTCACGCATTGCACTTATAGCTTTGATACCAACCTGTGACACCCCCAAATTTGGGTCTCTTCCAACCCGACAGATGGTGGTACACGGTACTACCATTCATTCATTCATTCAATTAAATAGTCTCAAAAGGACTAATAAAACTTCTATATATCCAAAATAATATTACATTTCCCAGGTTCTTTGTAACCCATTCGTTTGTTCTTGTCATAATATCAAATATATTACAATCGTTAACCTATACTATTACATAAGTAATCTAAGGGTTCGTCTTCGCCTTGCCCTTGTCCTTGTCTGAGCCTTCGGTCCGCTCGATCTTGGCTGTGTTCATATGGTTCAAGAAAGAGTGAGCATGACTAGCTCATCAAGTATTACAATTCTAATAAACATCAGGCTTGAAACATAGAACTTATATATCTTCAGTAACTGAACAATAGTTACGAAGTACTATCGATAATTCAAAATAACACTTCTTTTCATTCAAAATGTTTTCCAACAACAATATTCAGTAGAATATCATCTAAAGCTCAGAACTACGAGCAGTTCATAATTTCTTTTGAAAAGGACAACCCGAATCTAAGTCCGTAAGTTCGGCATATCTTACGAGCACTTCTAGGTGATCAGCCCATAGTACTCAATGTTGATCAACACTACATTCATTAAACGTGTATAAGTTTAAGTTGTGGCAACCTCATGTGCCTGTTGTTAAATGACAAAAACATTTTAGCATACTTGGTCTTCGATTGAAAACCATACCAATATAACTCGGTAAACATAAATCATGCTTTGACAGAATCATAATATAAGTCTAGCCGAAAGAGTTGGCTCTAGACTTCATCATTCAAGACTTCATGTGAAAGAATATATGAATTACAAAACTTGTCCAGACTGAACTGGAACAAGGGTTAGAATACTTGCCTTCAGCGTCTGCTTACTGATTAACACCCGTACACTTTAAGTCTCTAAGTTTCTATAACACATGATCATATAACGTACCACATTATGTCATATATAATCAAGTATATATACTATTATATCTTACCCTTCATCTCAATGTAAATCCTGACTTAGATCTACTATTATGGGTTTCCGGCTTTTATTACGTCATTCATGTTTCATTCATCTTTGATTGATTATTAACTCTTAACCAACATACATTACATGTCCAACAATGCCTTAACAATGTTATATTAACACCTTAGTTCATTACCAAAGAGTTCTCTTTCTTTCTATACTTGTAAACATTCTTGTCCAACAAAACTCTAGGATTGGCCATGGCGGCCACAATTTTCTTTTTGCATCTCGCGCATGACGCAAGTTAGTAGTATGTATGCAGTTCGACCTCGTCTTGCCAAAGACGGGCTTTAAGAACGTGAGTCGTCGCTTGCGGGCGCTGGACTACATGCCTCGAGATAGTTTACAAAATTTTAAAAATTTCACGAAACTCCTGGACGCATAACTTCTTTGTTATAAGTCCGAATTTGTCCCTTTAAAAGCCTATGATTCACAAATTACATACCTTATGCGTTCATGCAAGAATTTTATCTATTTGACTTTGTTTACTAAAATTTCACCTATGACTTCATTTTTAACAAAAATGATAAACGTTCGTGAACGTTCAACACTCGTTTCTTCTTTCTAAGTTGGAATTCGGTCATTTTTGAGTCCCCAACTCTATAGTGCCAAATATGACTTGTCTCCATCGAAACCCAACATTTCCGACTTCAAACACAAAATACGACTTCCATTCCAAGAATTGTACGAATTCGACGATAATCGTCCAATCGTGTGAATTTTGACAAAACTACATTCTTAATGATTCTAAATGGAATTCAACCAGCATATGAACATCACAAGTTACTTATTACACCAACTTATAGTCAAAGTAGGTTCTGACTTATTCTCATAAGTCAATGACTTATTTAACTTATTAACTACAAATTCTCATGCTTATGACTTACTATGAACTTAAGTTCATTAATCAATGTTCTCATGTTATAATCATCATACTAATATCATATTCCAAACATATGCTAAGTTCTTCATGATTCTAATAACTTATTAGAGTTCAAGTTGCTTATTCAAATTATTCGGCTTAAGCTCATTCCTTAATAACTTATTGCATGATCTCAACAAACAATCTCCCTTCTCTATCAATCATATCATAGAAGAGATGTTGATAAAAGATACGAGTCTTACCCTTGAAGACTATGACTTCAATTCACTTTGGAAAATCTAACAAAGGTTGAAGTGGCTTATAATTGCTTAAGTGGCTTATTCTCTCTACCAAATAAGTAGCTTATCTTGAGAGGAGTTGGATGAAATTTGATAAAGCAACAAAATGAAATTAAGCTTGGTATTTATAGGCCACTCAAAGCTAGGGTAAAATGGTTAATACACCATCCCACCTCCTTATTCCACCTCCTCATTCCGCCTCCTTAATCCTCCACCTCCTTACTATTCATTCCTTGCTCATCACATCACTTGGTCACCACACATATTATTTGCCCATCAAGACTACCCACTTTACACTAGGATTGCCCCATGGATCATGGTTTCTCATTGGGCTTTGTTAATTAATCTAACTACTTTCTTATTGGGCTTATGCTACCATAGTTTGGACTTATGACTTATCAAACACTTGGGCTTGATTGTCACATTCTATTGGACTTATACTATTAGGCTAATAATCCTACAAGTCCATTACCTTTAATTAAATAACTTAACATTTATACCCCACATATAATCTTCATATGCTAACTCGTATATTAATTCTTAATATACGTTATCTCATTCTTCATACATAATAGTACAATACGTCATATTATACATACATTCATTACCATCATATAATGAATACACATTATACGATCACAACTTTCTTCCCTTAACGCTTAATAAACCTAACGTTCCCAAATTAAGTCTGCATGCGAAATATCATGTTTTCCATACTTAGATTATTATTATATAATCGATATCATCTTTATATTAAAACATTACGTATTTCTTGGAAGTTCAAAAATAATTCCCGAACAGAAATCAATGAATAGTGTTTTTCAAAAAATTTCTCGGAAAGCTTTATTTTTGTCTTAGAAATTCAAACACTTTAATTCCTTTACGTAGTTAAAATACTACGACATTCCAATATTTCTAGGTTAAAGAACGACATTCATCTTATCAATACGTAATAATAATAAATAATATTATTTTATTCATTATTAAAAGTATTTACAAAGGTTCGATTTTCTGGGACGTTACATATTTTGTCTTATTTTGCACAACAATTGTATTTTGGCGACTCAAAATGGGTTGTGTATACCTATTTTAGGGGCGTCACAATCTGTGTACCCATGAATAACCTCAACAAACCCAAGAACTTAGGCTCCGTCGAAGTAAAATAGACCCAAGCTAATTGCATGGCATGCCTCGGGACCTATTATGATTTATTTTATTTATTATTTTATTATTATTATTTTTCCTTTCGGGTCCTTGCCTCCTAGTTAACGATCCAAACTCTATAAATGTTGTGCACTTTTGAAATAAGATACTATTTGCCTCTAAAGATAACCAACATGATCACACGTCTAGTTAGACACGTAGTACAACTAGCTATTGAGTTTGAGGAGGAGTTAGGTAGGAGCCGGGATAAGAGGACCATTTTGAAGAAGTTATCCCGAATAGCTGAATTCGAATGGCTTCGGGAGTTGACTTTGGATTCGGAGATATCATATTATCTCAGGAGATGACTTCGAATTCGGAGATAACATCTTAACTTCGGGAGATGACTTCAGATTTGGAGATAGCATCTTAACCTCGGTAGATGTCTTTGGATTCGAAGATGATGTCTTCAGATTCGAAGATGATGTCTTCGGATTCGGAGATGACGTCTTCAGATTCGGAGATGACGTCATCGAGTTCAGGAGATGTCTTCGGGTTCGATAATGTCTTTAGATTCTGAGATAGCGTCATGACTTTGGAAAAGGCTAGATTAATGTGATAAATATTATTATTTAGATATAAACTACTCGCGCATGAACTAAGATGAGGTTATAAGTAGAGAGTTATACAAGCTACGTGCAAATAAATCTAATACATGCAAGCATGCGTATGAAGGAATGTTTAGCATTGTTAGTGGTTTAATGAGTGCAATAGTTAGTCTTTGACACAATAAGCTCTCTTAACTTGTAAAATAGAAATTTTATGAGTAAAACTAAAAATTTTTGAAAGTGAATAGAAAAGACCAAACCTAGTTTAAAAGTTCCTTAGCATGTATATGTGAAACGGCGTGAACTAGAATACGTGACTTAATTAATATTTCACGTATACAAACATGAGATGAGTATACGGGACAAAAATTTGCTAAAATGTTCCTAAGATTTTCAAAAGTAAGAACAAAGTGGATTATACATCTATGAGTTTTAATGTGTATGGCATACAAGGATAGAAATATGTATGATAAATGCATGTTGATATATGTCAAAGTGTGTTTGACTAATGAATAGGTGTACGTACATAAATAGGATGATATAGTTCATTGAGGTGATTTATGCTATAAGTGGTAATCAACGCAAAAGGCAAGTTTCTCACCATAACTTCCTACATTATTGCAAGTTCTCTAATTCGTACACTGTATATATATATATTGTATAATCCGAATTATGTCCATATCAAACATATTTATATCGAGAAAATATCTATTACTATTCAAAAATCATTTGTATTACCTTGACATTGTTGCAAGCATTTAACTTATCATTCTTAAATGCATTATAAAAGTTGTCTAAGCCTTTGATTCAGGTAGACTATTATCATGTGTTAGAAAGCTATCCAAACCAATTGACTTGGTGCGAACTCTCATAAATCTACTGAGATGAACAACCCTCATTAAAGAGGACATTATATAACTGTTGGGAAACCAACGTAAGCACATACTAGCATGTTTAAATGTTATACATAACGTAGAGTACTTTAGGCTGATCACCTGTTGTACTCGTTTATATTGGAATTGCAGTATAATACTTTTAATTCTGGCAAGAGTTCTTAGTCCATAGTGATTACTCAGTGTTCATTCTTATTGAACCTTGAAATTATTAAACTTTGAATCTTGTCGATATCCTTCAGTTTATAGTGACAATTATTGAGAACTATTGATACTTCTTATTATTCTTGAACTATCGTTTACTGTTATATCTTTGAGACTCAAACCCTATAACTATTTATTCTTATTACTATATTACTTGCTGGGAAAAGTTGTTGCTCATTCTTGTATCCCTAAAAATATTACAGTTAAGGCAGAGCAAGGCGGTACTTAGGGAAAAGACAAAGGAAATGGAAAGGCTACGGAATAGCTTAGTTATTTATGCGTAGGAGAACTATTGTTATTATTATGATTATTATAATGTATTAATGGATGATTAATTTATGTTTAAGTTTAATCACTAAAATGTTGTAGTAATGGTCACGAGACCTTGGGATGCGAATATTTATATTATATCAATGTAAATTATTTTATTGTTTTGTTGTTGATGATTTTTGTATAATATTAGAATTAGCACATGGATGCGCTAGATTCAAGATACAAGTGTCTAAATTTGGGGGCGTCACAGGTTGGTATCAAAGCTTTAGGTTATAAACCTTAGAAGCAAGAATCCTTAGACTATAACCTTAGAAGAACTTAGAGGATAGATGGAGTTAAAACTCATGTAGAGTTTTCTTAAAGAGTTAGTGGCATTATGAAATATATTTTCATTCCATACAATGAATTTATGTTCTAATGGAATTTGTTGTTTGTTTGTCTTATGTTTATGGTTGTAGGATGATGGACTTGGGAGGACCCAGTAGAGTGGAAGAGGAGGAGCCACATGACATACACGTGGTGTATGAGGCATCATTGATAGTTGAGCCCATTTCGGACGTAGCTCCTATCGATGATGAGGATGAGGAGGAAGAGATGAGGCTAGATCCCGTAGAGTTGGATCCCGATGAAGAACCCATAGAAGATGAGCCCGTGGAAGATTTCGATGAGGCTACATTTGAAGATCGAATGTTGGGGGAATATGAGGAGTGAATTCTAGAATTTGAAAGCTGAGTTGAGGAACTAGAGACATAGGCTCAAGAGAGAGAAACCGAGAAGCAAAAATTGAGGGAGGAAGACCATAAGAGGAAACTGAAGATGAAGGAGATGGAGGTAGAGATTGCATATCGCAAAGAAGTAGGTATCCAGATGGGAACCCTTTTTCACCGATTGATATCCAGGAACTTGGAATTAGTGGGTAAGCTAGAGCAGTCCGAACAGAAGGAGTTGAGTGAGAAAGTTGAGAAAGAGGCTCTTTGCACACAGCTTGAGCTAGAGGTTATAGAGAGGATCCATTTTGAAGAGAAATGGGAAGAAGCTAATGACAGGGCAGGAGACCTAGAAGATGAAGTGAGGTGTAAGAGGAGCAAGATGAACAAGATGGGTTATTCTTTTTGTACGTCCATAGAGAGATTGATTGATGGTGTATATCATTACCTAGCGAAACAGGGACAGACCTGACATACTATAAACAGGGACTTGGTGGATGTAAGTAGTCTAGTAGTAATAGTTGGTATTTATCTATAATCTTTTGTTGTAATCCCAATCTTTTGTATGAGATATGGGATAGTTATGCAAACCCCAAACTATTTCAAAATGTTAGAGGGGTAGTATATTAGTGTTTTCCCCATCTTTTGTGATATTAAGGGATAGATGTTGACATTTATAAAAGTATGCTAGGAATGATCACTTGATGTAATGATTGGGCATGTGAATATAAATGTTTTTGTTTCAGAAACTGTGTCATAAATTTTTGTTTTGTTTTTTCATTAAAGAAATACTTAATTAATATAATTATAGACTGAGGATGAAATTTTGTGATGCAGAAAATTCTGCCTAGACGTACACTAGCAACGCCAGAAGAATCAGTCAATAATAGGAGGGAACATGTGGACCCTATCCTACGACTAGTAGACTTACTACACTATAAGTAAAAGGTCTATCAACGACCAGAAGTATCAGCGACCGCACCATCGGTCGCTGATATTAGTCACAGCGATCGTCATCTGCGACTGAAACGTAATCTAGTCGCTAATGTTTTAAAAGCGACCGCATGCGGTCGCTGATGAGTCGCTAACTACAAATTTGCCACCAAAATTTTGGCTGAAAATGTTGGCGCCAATTTTTTATGCGACCACTTGAAATCAAATGACCGCATCGCGACGCGTGTTGATAAGTCATCCATGTCATTAAAAATCAGCGACCGCATGCGGTCATTGATCAAACTAAATGTTATCGTTACCAAAGATTCGCTTCGACTACGTAAACGGAAGAAAAAAGAAGAGGGAGCTCAAAGATAGAGACAAGAGGGAGAAAGGGGAGAAGAGAAGAAGGAGGAGAGAAGAAGAAGTTGTCCGCACCACCGCCTGATACCATGGCCGCCACACGGCCACCGCCCCCACCAAACACTAGTATGTATTTATATTGGTTAGATTAGATTAAATACTATTAAATTCTTCAAGTAGTTGTTCGATTTGATTGGGTTTCCAAATTTTACAATTTTTATTGTTGAATGTGGTGTGTAATTGCTTTGATGTAAAGACCTAATTCTTATTCATTTTGTAATTTTTATTTGTTGAATGTGGTGTGTAAGTGCTTTGCTTTGATGTAAAGACCTAATGCTTCAAGGTGTGTAATTACACCTTAGTTAATTTATAGCAACGATTCCCCCAAATCTTTTACTGTTTCGTTTTAAAATTAGAGATATATTTTAACTTTTTAAATTCAGATTTATGAAAACTTAAAATTCAAAATTGATTTAATTCTATTCATATTTTAAAAATAACAAAAATAATAATATATATGATTATCTTAAATATTAGGGCATAACTTTTAGGGCTTAACCATAATCTTAAATATTAGGCCTATAAACATGATCTTAAATATTAGGGCTTAACCCAAAACCTTGGTTGCAATATATGATTATACTTATACCAATCCAATATCATGAACATGAGTTTGACATAAAACATAACTAGGAATTAAGTTTATCCATAATTCAATCAAGAAGAAGGTTCAAAGAAGTTTATCCATAATTCACATCAAATATGCTAATTGATGTTAATTATAAAATTCATTTATAATGTATGTTTGTTAAAACTAAAATTCGTGTATAATTGTATATTGGTAATGTTTTGATTGATATTATATTGGTAATGTATATGGGTCCTTTTTATATTTGCTTGTTTTGCATTTATACCTTATTCATTTGTTTAAATCAGAATAATAAATTGGTGAGTTGATTTTTATGTTGAGGCTCCCTCTTCTAGGTGATCTTTTACCATTTCGACGGATACCTGCCAAAATCAAATCAAATGAAATGATGATGGTAATCATTGTGCTTATGGATCGATTTGGAATTGGGATCTTTGAAATGGCACAATCGTCGATTGTACTTATAGTATAACTTACTCGAACTTCAAACTCCAAAATGGAGTAAAATTCCCAAGTTGAGTTTAAATTAATGAGAAGTGATCTTTTTTGTTTTGATGGGTGTATAATTGTAAAGTCCCATCCCATCCCATCAAAGATTTCTGCAACCGCAAATGTTGGCTGTATAATTGTAAAGTCTCCCAATACCGTTAGTTTCTAATCCTTCAGATTGAGTCTAATTTTGTTGTCCCATCGCGACTCATCTACTCACTTCTCTGTATTAATAATTCCTGTAAGATGGTATTAAAACTTCCCAGGGAATTGATATTTTTCACAAGGTATGTAAATGTAGATTTCGTTTACTATTCATGTGAGGGGAGTCTTGTAAAAATATCAATTTTTCTTGCGAAAATATCAATTTTCAAAATAAATTATGACCATCTACTAACAAAATTTACTATTCATGTGAGGGTGAGGGGAGCCTCACTCACATGAATGTGAGTACCATTTGGTATTCATGTTAGGAGAGCCTTATAAAAATATTAATTTTCAAAATAAATTGTGAGCATCTACTAACAAAATTTAGTTGTACTAATAACTTTTTTGTGATTTTGTGTCACATATACTTGATCACTAAGAATTTTATTTACTTTTCTCTCTTTCCTTATTTTTTTCCCATGTTTAATTATCTCCTTTTTTTCTCTCATAATTGTACGATCTCTTTTCCTATTTTTTCTCCGTCACTCCATTTTTCACTCACAATCAATTTACAAATTATTTTTTCCTCCATTCTCATTCACACATCTTTGTGCAAGTTTATTTAATTTTTTTTTTTTTATAATTTTCTTAATAAATTCTTTTGCCTTCTTTTCTTCTTATTTTATTCTTGGTTTGTGTCTTGGAGTCGATGGGTTGGGATTGGGTCATGAGGCCACACGAGGCCAAAGCCAAGCTAGCCTAAACCTCACTGAGGCCAAGCCAAGCTTGGTTGTCGGCATGGTAAGCTATTGGGGGTTGTTAAGCCAAAATAGGCAAAGTCTTAAGGAGGCTGATAGTGTAATAAGAGAAGGTAACTAGACACACTTAGTTAATAAAGAGACCTGATTTAATTAAGTTCGGTGAATCGAGTATTTATTACGAGGCCATTTCATTTGGACAATTGTATTAGTTTACATGTACCTTTCATTTAAAACTCATACTAACATCCTAAACTTTTTATTTATAGATGTCTTCTGAACCTACAACACGAAAGCGCGGGTTGGGTCGGGGCCCTAATCATGTGTCGAAGGCCCCGACTAATCCGGATGATCGCATTTTATCTGAGATCCGTCCTCCTCCGGATAGCACGTAAGTTAAACATCGTATATATATATATATATATATAAGGGTTTAATATTTTCATTTTTATAAATATAGTAGTGATTTAAATGTAAGGGTTTTAATATAAATTATTGTATATTGTAATGATTTTCAAGATAGTAAAATTGTGAAGTGCATTTCATAATTATAACTTACTGTAAGCCTACGCCGATGATTATATGGTATGAGCACACCTCTCGCCCATAAGGGATGATTTGAAATTTTGAATTTGGTATATTTTTTTATCACTCGATAGATAATACATAGTTAATCAAATAATATTGTTTAGTAATATAACTTGATTTTAATATTATTATTGTTGTTTTATTTGCGTGAAATGATATAGATGGGACGACCTTACGAGACATGATTATTGAGACACTATTACGGGCGAATGCTACTGCATCACGAACTAAAGATAATTTGAACAAGGAATGATAAAAATCCATGCACAATCTTTGAGATTGACCATCCGAGGCAGGGTGAGCGGTTTATGTATGAAAGCATAGCCCGTGAAATGCGCATGACATATACGGGTGCGAATGTGTGACCAGTGGAGAGCCGAGAGTCGGGTCAAAAGCGTGAAGAGCGCCGCCTCGAAGCAGATCCTCAGTGTATCGAGCAAATGAGAAGGCAAAAGGCACGCGTATCGGGGTGGCGGTATATCACGATTCTAAACACATTCTCGCTGAGAATACGATATGTTATATTACGATCATCTTTGTAGCTAAAATATCATATGTTTACATAATAATATGAGAAAATGAACTATAGGAGTCTCGATCTCAAGGTCAACATATCAATTGGTTGGATGTGTATGTGGCCACCCGCGATGGTCTACTGAAAGTCGTTGAGATAGCGGTAATAAGTTCACTTTATCCTAATATGTTGTTTATAAATTATAACGACCTTCTTTAGTATTTTTTATTTATTTTTAACTATTTAATTGTTCATCTTCCGACGGGACACTTATAAGGGCTTAATGAGCAAGCGCTATCCCGAAGGCACCCGTCCGTCCGGTGATTGATCAAGAATTATGGGAGAGGCCGTCCATCATGAAGAAAAATTATGTCAAAGGCCAAGGACAAAGACGACGCTCGACCATAAGTGGTACTGGCGGCTCGCCACCTAGTCTACACACATCATCGTGAGTTATCCGACCTATCATACTCCTCACTTGTTGTGTGAGAGAGCGATATGTCGGGATCGTGATCTTCTTCATATATTGGGCGGGCATCTGCAGATCTCTCGAGTCCTAATGAGTTAAGGAGGCGGTGGCGGCAAGCGGCAGGGAGCGGGAGCAAAGCAAACACAACAAAGCTGAGCGCGGTATATATATTGTTTATTGTTTAGCTACATTGTCTTATATGTTTATAGTCTACGAAGTCAATGTCTTACTTATATGTAACATATATGTTTTATTACTTTGATAATTACAGGATCCTAATTTGGATGATCCATGAAGAGCGCTAGACTTTATTTTTTTTTAGATTTTTAAAGCCTTGTACTCTTTTAGATTAATTCTTTGGACAATTGTATTAGTTTATATGGATGTTTACGATATATCGATTATATTGTGTTGGATGAATGTTTTGTATTGTATTGGATGAATGTTTATTCATGGATGAATGTTTTGTATTGTATTGGATGGATGTTAATATGGATGCTTATATATATATATATATATATATATATATATATATATATATATATTGCTGTGTTGGGATTGAAAGCAGGTACAAAGCAAGTTATTTTTGGGAAATCAATAAAATAGGCAAAAATTTTATAAAAAAAAAAAGCATCAGCGACCTCATGCGGTCGCTAAAAATGTATCAGCAACCGCTTCAGCTTCTTTGAATCTAGCGACTGCTGCGGTCGCTATTATCGGTCGCTGACACGTGTGACACGTCACGCATGACAAATGACTCAGCATAAGTCATAATAGCGATGGTATCGGTCGCTAATTGTGGTCGCTAATAATGCGGTCGCTATTGTTGGTCGCTGATGTCCTTCCAGCGACCAGATTATCTGCGATCAGATATTACCGCGATACTGATCATGAGATAGCCATCTGCTGACCGTATCACGATCATTGATGTGCGATTCTTGATAAGCCTTTTTGTTGTAGTGCTAGGAGAAGCCATGCGAGGAAGAAACAACAAACCGGTACCACCCACTCCCAAAGAGGTTCTAGCTATGAGCTTTAAAGACTTTAGGAGCGTAAGACCTCCTGAATTTATGGGTACTATTGATCCTATCGTAGCACAGACACGGATTAAAGAAATGGAGAAAGCCTTCTCCATTGCTCGTGTGGGTGAAGACTAGAAAATCATGTTCGGTATGTACATGATGAGGGGTGAAGCAAACTACTAGTGGGAAGCCAATCAACAGAGAGCGAGAGAAGGGACTATAACTTAGGAAAGGTTTAAGGCCGTGTTTTTCGAGAATTACTTCCCAAAGAGCATAAATAATAGGATGGAGGTAAAGTTTCTAGAGCTGAAACAAAGGGAGACAACGGTAATGCAGTACGCGGCCAAGTTCAATGAGCTCACACGATTTGCAACACATCAAGTAGACACCGAATAGAGGAATGCTCGTAGCTTCAAACTTGGACTGAAGCCTAGGTTGTTCAACAAGGTGTCGATCCTTCAAATCAACTCGTTTGCCACGTTGTTGGAGAAGGCGATCATTGCTGAGGGAAGTAACAAGGCATTGAGCCAGTACAACAAGGAAAAGAAGAATAAGAATATAGGGGGAGAAACTCGTGGGGGGAGTAGCAGTGGTGGAAACAATCTAGGAAAGAGGAAATGGGAAAACAAAAATAACCCCAAAAATAATAACAACTGAAACATCAACCAATCAGGAAGTTATCAAGGACGATTTAAGAATAGAAGTGAAGCTTGCTCAAAATGTAGGAAGAACCACCAAGGGGGGTGTCGGAAAGGGCGCAGTGTCTGCTACAACTGCGGCCAGGAATGACAAATTTCTCCTAATTACCCAAAGACAAAAAAGATCAAGGGATGTTTCGCTTGTGGCTCAACTGAGCATCAAATCAAAGATTGTCCAAAGAAGGGGAGCAGTGGAGGAAGCGGCCAACAGAGAGGGGGTAGCAAACTGATGATCGGCGGACCAACGCAATCCAACCAACCAACTACCCGAACCTTTAACATGATTGTCCAAGATGTGATAGTTGCGAAGGATGTGGTGTCAGGTATTATCCCAATCAATAATATAAATGCTTATGTATTATTTAATTCGGGTGCTACCTGTTCATTTATGTCTGAAGATTTTACTAGACGACTAAACATACCCCCAAGAACGCTTAAAAAATTATTGAACATAGAGATTGTGAATAAGGAAGTAATACCCGTAGAGTTTATTTACCAAAATTATTGTGCAAACATTAGAGGTCACGAACTAAGCGTAGATTTGATTCCTATAAGACTAGGAGAGTTTGATGTGATTATTAGGAATGGATTGGTTATCCAACCACGCTGCGATAATCGATTATCAAAAGAAAAGGGTGAACCTTTAGACTCCAAATTGGTCTAAGGTAGTGTATTATGGTAGTTCATCGCTTAAGCAATTGTGTTGCCTAACGATGATGTAAGCCAAGAAATTATTAAGGAAAGGATGTGTAGGTTATTTAGCCTATATAGTGGATACTCAAAAGAAAGGAGTAGTAGTGAAAATATATCGGTAGTCAATGATTTTCAAGACGTATTTCCAGATGATCTGCTTGGTCTTCCACTAGACAGAGAAATCAAATTTGTGATAGACTTAGCACCGGGAACTGCACCAATTTCAAAAGCCTCATATCGTATGGCGCCATTAGAAAAGAAGGAATTGATGATACAATTGCAAGAGTTGCAAGATAAGGGTTATATTTGGCCGAGTGTGTCTCCTTGGGGAGCACCAGTGTTGTTTGTAAAGAAAAGGATGGATCGATGAGGCTCTGTATCGACTATCAAGAGTTGAACCAAGTGTTGATTAAGAATAGATATCCATTGCCAAGGATAGACGACCTTTTCGACCAACTGAAGGGAGCGAAGTGTTTTTCCAAGATAGATTTACAAATGGGATATCATCAATTGAAAGTGTGAAATGAGGACATACCAAAGCCGGTGTTCTGAACTCAATATGGACATTACGAATTTTAGGTGTTGTCATTCGAGTTGACTAATGCTTCGGCAGCATTCATGAACTTGATGAACCGAGTTTTCAAGACATACCTAGATAAGTTCGTAGTAGTATTTATAGATGACATTTTGATATATTCGAAGACCAAGGAAGAGCAAGCCAAACATATAAAGATGGTATTGGAAGCATTGAGAAGGGAAACAATGTAAGAAAATTTTTCAAAATGTGAATTTT
Source organism: Panax quinquefolius (assembly GCA_020205615.1). Classification (NCBI taxonomy): domain Eukaryota; kingdom Viridiplantae; phylum Streptophyta; class Magnoliopsida; order Apiales; family Araliaceae; genus Panax; species Panax quinquefolius. The sequence goes on from CM035168.1 coordinate 59,436,207, forward strand.
GGATGGAGAAGGTTCAATTTTTAGGACACATGATAGATAAAAATTGAATTTTAGTGGATCGTGCAAAAGTGGAGGCGGTAAGTAACTGGGAACAACCGAAGACGCCAACAGAAGTAAGAAGTTTTTAGGGTTATCCGGGTACTATCGAAGATTTATCCAAGATTTTTCTAAGATAGTAACTCTGCTGAAAAATCTAACAAGGAAGACAATGAAGTTCATGTGGACGGACAAATTCGAAGAGAGTTTCCAAGAATTGAAGTGGAGGTTAAGCGAGGCGGTTGTATTATCATTACCAGATGATACGGGAGGATTTATGGTGTATAGTGATGCGTCGCACAGAGTACTTGGCTGTGTGCTAATGCAGCATGGCAAGGTCATTGCATATGCATCACGATAGTTGAAAGATTACAAAAAAAGATACCTTACCCATGACTTCGAGTTAGCAGCGGTAGTTTTTGCGTTGAAGATTTGGAGGCATTATTTGTATGGAGAAAAATGTGAGATATACACGGACCACAAGAGTCTGAAATATATCTTCACACAGAAGGAGTTGAGCATGCAACATAGGTGGTTGGAATTAATCAAGGATTACGACTGTGAAATTCTTTATCACCCGAGAAAAGCAAACGTAGTAGCCGACGTTTTGAGTAGAAAGAAAAGGGAGAAGTTATTCAAATTGACAACTCAGGAGGAATTAATAAGGGAAATGGAAAGGTTAGAATTAGAGATGGAGGAACTAAAAGAAGCAGAAGGAAAATTATTTGTAATGGAAGCTCACCCGACGTTATTGGATAGAATAAAGGAAGCATAAGAGAAAAATGAAGAATGCGAGAAGATGAGAAAGAGAATAGTAGGAAATGAGGAAGAAACGTTTAAGGTGGATAAGGACGGTATATTAAGATTTGAAGGACGAGTATGGGTGTCAACTGAACCGAACTGAGAAAGGAAATCTTGCACGAAGCACACAATATGACCTATTTTGTTCATCCAGGAGGCACGAAAATGTATCGGGATCTTCGACAACACTTTTGGTGGCCCAATCTAAAGCATGGGTGTCTTACTTATGTAAAAAATTTTGGAAAAGCTTGCAAGAATGCATGGGAACTCTATTTAGATTAAGTACTGCTTATCACCCTCAAAATAATGGGCAGAGTGAACGAACCATACAAACGTTGGAGGACATGCTTAGAGCTTGCTTGATGAACTTCAAATGGAATTGGGATGACCACTTACCATTAGTAGAATTCTCTTACAATAATAGCTATCATGCGAGTATCGATATGCCGCCATACGAAGCTCTTTACGAAAGAAAGTGTAGAACATCGTTGTCTTGGGATGAAGTCAGAGAAAGAAGAATTTTGGGACTAGAATTAGTTCAATAAACGGCCAACGTGGTAACAACGATAAGAGCCAGATTGGTAGCAACTCAAGATCGCCAGAAGAAGAATGCAGATTTACATCGTTAGAACCGAGACTTTGAAGTCAATAGTTTCGTATTTTTGAAAGTATCTCCCTGGAAGGGAAAGATCAAAATCGAAAAGAAAGGAAAATTGAGTATGAGGTTCATAGGACCATTCGGGTATTGAGGAAAATAGGTGAAGTGGTGTACAAGGTAGCTTTACTGCCTGAATTGGAACACATTCACAATGTGTTTCACATTTCTGTGTTATGTCCCTACAAGCCCAACTATAAGCACGTGATCTACTAAGAGCGAAAAATCTAACGTATGAAGAGATTCATGTCCAAATAATAGATAGGAAAGAGTAAAAGTTAAGAAATAAAGTTATATCTTCTGTAAAGGTAATTTGGCGAAACCACAATGCCGAGGAGGCTACGTGGGAATTAGAGGATAAGATGATGAGGGATTATCCCCATCTTTTTGTGTAACCTTATACCAATTCCATTATGGAATTTTTATAAGGGGGGGATGTAATACTCGAGAATTTTATAAATAATTTTAGTAATAAAATAAAGATATTTGCAATTATTGTGTGCACATATATATATATATATATGTGTGTGTGTGTGTGTGTGTGACATAGGACTAATAATTCAATACAAATTGAATTATGTATGAAAGGATTAAGAAATATATTAATAATGTTGATAAGATTGGTTATGATTAATTAAGCTGAAGTGTTAAGCCTTTTATGGCATAATTAATTTCTTAATGAGATTAATTGATGGATAACTTAATGAAGTGTTGGATCTGGGATATATCCAAGCCTAACATTAATAATGTAACATACTTGCATTAGTAGGGAGTTTAACCTAAGAAATTGAATTGGTAGACTAATGTTTAGCCCAATGTGTATAAGTATTTGTGCCTAGCACAAACTTAAATTAACATGGGAATAGCCCAATGTGTAGTGTGGAATAAAAAGGGGTAATATACTTACATTATATATGGATGCGTAAGTATATATATATATATATATATATATATATATATATATATATATATATATATATATATATATATATGTGTGTGTGTGTGTGTGTGTGTGTGTGTGTGTAGAGAATTATATGTATTTGTATACAATTAGGAAGCAAATAAGCTAGCATGTTGTACAAAAGAGCAAAAAAATAAAATGCAACACAGGGCAATAAACCCCATAACCGACCATGCCCCTTCCCCTTGCCAGAATTCTGATTTTTTTTTTTTTGCTAATTGATCTCACATGCAAAGTCCATATGGGGGAAATGATGGTGCAAGTACTAGGAATAGTGTGGGTTGGTAGAACTTTTCACCAACTCCACTTTTACCTTTGGTTAATACCCCAATTATTGGATAATGATTTTCCTATAAATAGGAAGTCTAAGATGTGTTGGTGGAATTTGCCACACTTCTTTTGCTAGTCCTAAAATAAGAAAGCTAGAGAAAGTTGAGAGGAAAGAAGAAACACCTAAGAAGCTCTTGTTGTTCAGGAAGATAGAAGCTAGGAGGAACTACTGTGAAGGCATAAAGGTATAGCCTTGTTATGTTAAGTATTATCTATTAATTTTAGCCAGATAGTTTCTTTTGGGATAAGTAATGTAATATGTATATGAAAGAATCATATTGGTCATCATGATAGTTGTATCCAAGACCAAATGTTATAAGCATTAAACTGACTAGTAACTTAAATAAAGTGATAAGTTGGCTATCTGTGTACCCATGAATAACCTCAACAAACCCAAGAACTTAGGCTCTACCGAAGTAAAATAGATCCAAGCTAATTGCATGGCATGCCTCGGGACCTATTATGGTTTATTTTATTTATCATTAGTATTATTATTATTTTTCCTTTCGGGTCCCTTGCCTCCTAGTTAGCGATCCAAACTCGATAAATTTTGTGAACTTTTGAAATAAGATATTGAATGCCTCTAATGATAACCGACATTATCACACGTCTAGTTAGACGTGTAGTACAGCTAGCTATGGAGTTTGAGGAGGAGTTAGATAGGAGTCGGGAAGCTGAATTCAAATGGCTTTAGGAGATGACTTCAAATTTGGAGATAGTATCTTCACTCGGGAGATGACTTCGGATTCGGAGATAGTATCTTGACTTCTATAGATGACTTTGGATTCGGAGATAGCATCTTGACTTTGGGAGATGTCTTCGAATTCGGAGATGATGTCCTCATATTCAAAGATGACGTCTTAGGGTTTGAGAGATGTCTTCGGGTTCGATAATGTCTTCGAATTCTGAAATAGCTACATGACTTTGGAAAAGGCTAGATTAATGAATATTATTATTTAGATATAAACTACTCACGCATGAATAAAGATGAGGTTCTAAGTAGAGAGTTATAATAGCTACGTGCAAATAATTCTAATATATGCAAGCATGCATATGAAGGATTGTTTAGCATTGCTATGTGGTTTAATGAGTGCAATGGTTAGTCTTTGACACAATAAGCTTTCTTAACTTGTAAAATAGAAATTTTAAGAGCAAAACTAAAAATTGTTGAAAGTGAATAGAAAAGACCAAACCTAGTTTAAAGGTTCCTTAACATGTATATGTGAAACAACGTGAACTAGAATACGTGACTTAAGTAATATTTCACGTAAACAAACATGAGATGAGTATACGGGACAAAAATTTACTAAAATGTTCCTAAGATTTTCAAAAGTAAGAACAATTTGGATTATACATCTATGAGTTTTAATGTGTATGGCATACATGGATAGAAATATGTGTGATAAATGCATATTGATATATGTCAAAGTGTGTGTGATTAATGAATACATGTACATACATAAATAGGATGATATAGTTCATTGAGGTGATTTATGCTATAAGTGGTAATCAACGCAAAAGGCAAGTCTCTCGCCATAACTTCCTATATTATTGCAAGTTCTCTAATTCACACACTATATATATTGTATAATCCAAATTGTTGCCATATCAACCATATTTATATCGAGAAAATATCTATTACTATTTAGAAATCATTTGTATTACCTTGACATTGTTGTAAGCATTGAACTTATCATTCTTAAATGCATTATAAAAGTTTTCTAAGCCTTTGTATCAGTTAGACAATTATCATGAGTTAGAAAGATATCAAAACAAATTGACTTAGTGCGGTCTCTCATAAATCTACTTAGATGAACAACTCTTATTATAGGGGAAATTATAAAACTGTCGGGAAACCGACATTCGCACATACTAGGATGTTTAAATATTAAGCATAACGTATGGTAATTTAGGCTGATCACCTATTGTATTCATTTATATTGGAATTGTAGTGTAATACTGTTAATTCTGGCAAGGGTTTTAGTCCATAGTGACTGCTCAGTGTTCATTCTTATTAATCCTTGAAATGATTTAACTTTGAATCTTATCGATATCCTTAAGTCTATACCGACACATATTGAAAACTATTGATACTTCTTGTTATTCTTGAACTATCGTTTACTATTATATCTTTGAGACTCAAACCCTATAACTATTTATTCTAATTGCTATATTACTTGCTGGGCAAACTTATTGCTCATTCTTGCTTCCCTAAAAGCATTACAGTTAAGGCAGAGCAATACGATACTTCGGGAAAAGACAAAGGAAAGAGCAAGGCTATAGAATAACTTAGTCCTTTATGCGTAGGAGAACTCTTGTTATTATTATGATTATTATAATGTATTAAGGGATAATAAATTTATGTTTAAGTTTAATCACTAAAATGTTGTAGTAACGGTCACGAGACCTTGGGACGCGAATATTTATATTATATCAATGTAAAATATTCTATTATTGATGATTTTAGTTTGATATTAGAATTAGCACATGATGCGCCAGATTCAAGATACGAGTGTGAATTTTGGGGCATCACAGTTGTTGAATGAGAATTGCACTAATGGTAAGTATTTGTCCCAACTTCCTTTAAAGTCTAGAACACAGAGTTTCAATAGATCTTCAAGAGTTTGAATAGTCCTTTTCGATTGCCCGTCCATCTAGGGATGATATGCAGAACTGAATCGTAAATCAGTGCCCATAGCTTTCTGCAAGCTAACCCTAAATTATGAAGTGAATTCTGGGTATCGATCAGAAACTATGGATGCTGGCATACCATGCAATCTCACAATCTCATTTATGTACATACAAACAAGACTTTTAAGTAAATAAATTTCTCGTATAGGCAAGAAATGAGCAGACTTGGTTAATCTATCAACAATGACCCAAATTGCATCTATGCCTTGAGAATCCTTGGGAAGACCCGTAACAAAATTCATGTTGATGTGTTCTCACTTCCATTCTGGAATTTCAAGTGGTTGCAATGGACCTTTTCATACTTGATGCTCCACCTTGACACGTTGACAAGTTAAACGCCTTGAGATAAACTCCACGATCTCTCTCTTCATATTACTCCACCAAAATGTATGTCGAAGATCACGATACATTTTAGTACTTCCAAGATAGATTGTAAACGGTGTGTTGTATGCCTCCATCACGATTTTATACATCAAATCAGAGTTGTTAGGAACATAAAATCTAGAGTTGACTCGAATTATTCTGTCCTCATTGATCCTTGCTTCTAGAATAGCACCTTCTTGTACTTTCTTCTTCATACGCATCAACTCCAAGTCTGTAGCTTGAGCAACTTTAACTTTATCGATTAAAGTCAGTTCTACTCGTATATATTCCATATTTACATGGGTCCCTGTAGTTTTTAACTCTATCTCCATCCATTGTAAATTATACAAAATGGGACTTTGTGTTGACAATATCGCACTCGTACCCGCATATGATTTTCTACTCAACGCGTCCGCTATCACGTTCACTTTTCCAGGGTGGTATTGAATAGTATGATCATCATCTTTCAATAGCTCGAGCCAACGTCATTGTCGCATGTTGAGTTCCTTTTGGGTGAATAAATATTTGAGGCTTTTATGATCTGCATATGTGATGCCCCCAAAATAGGTCCACACAACCCATTCTGAGTCGCCAAATACATTGTACATAAACCAAATACAAACTTCATTAATATAATTGTCATGAAAAATACGACAACACATGTGCTGTGAGTTTTAATACAAATATTATCTTGTAGACAGTATCCAAACTCAAACAAAGTCCTCATTATAATTATTGATACACTATTTTACAAAATAGTGAGGACTACTATAATAACCGTCTTGAACCATCAATCCACACCCCGACTAGTCCCAGCTATATTCTCGCCTCCTGAGAAGAACAATGGAACAAAAAGAAAAAGAGTGAGCTCAACTAGCCCAGTAAAGAATATTATGAGTAAGATAATGTAGAACAAATTATCCTTAGTCCTCTACAGGGAAATATCTGATAGAATACAATAGACAACAAGTTTTAGATCAACAACTGCAGTGGAAATTGCAATCCATTAGAAGAGTCAAGTAGAGCATGATATCTACTATCTTCTATGATTTAAAAGTTCATCATCAATATTTTATCCATGTAACATCATTCAATAAATATTTCAAATCAACAAATTATCCATACACTACGGGCCAAGGATATTCATTAGTATCACCAGTGGTCATGATCATTCCAAACACAAGTCCATCTATGCACTACGGGCCAAAGAGGACTTTCACCACAAACCTTATCCGTAACATTAAAGGTTATAACTATACCAATACACAATTCTTGGTCATAAGCATACCAATCAATAGTCCATCTTTGCACTACGGGGCAAAGTTGACTTCCAGTACAATATAAGCATAAGGATGATGATAATGACATAAAGATTCAATCAAGTGAGATAAAGGATAAATAATAGAGAATCATAATTCAATTTATCCAGAGTTCAAAAATGTCCAAATTGTCAGCATGATAACTATTTGTGAAGTAAAATTAAAGAATGATATTCATGTATCAAAAATAATTTGGATAGAAAAGAAAATTAAATTTTGTTGTTAATAGTACTCGTGAATAGTACCATATGAATAGTACCGTATGTATAAATAGTACCATATGAATAGTGCCCATGAATAGTACCGTATGAATAATAACCAGACATGAAAATTTTAAAATTTAATAAGAAATTTCAGACCAATATTCCAGTAAAATGATATTAGATGAAGCGCAAAACTTAAGGAATTTCTAATTATTTCAGGAATTATAGAAGCAATACTTACCATAGTAAGTTTAAATTTAGGAATATGAAATAAAATAATATCCCTTACATAATATGGAGTATGAAAGAAAATAATATTTCTTACGAGTATTGCAATAAAATAATATCATTTACCTTAGTAGAAACTGGATTTGACCAGAATATCGGATATTATTCTGAGAAAATCTTGCACAAAAAGCTACACTCAAAGTATCCTTATACTCAAGAGAAATACTCATAATACTATAAAATAAGAATTTATTATATTGAAGATGTGTTTTAGGGAGGGTTACACCCCTATTTATAGTGCAATACGGAAGGAAAATATAAAATTTTCTGCCTAACTTTGCAAGAATAATTCTTCGCCTAACTTTTTTTCTTTCTTTCAAAACCTAACTTTGTCTAACTATCACTTCCTTAAGGGCCCACACAAATTTGGCAACAAAAGCTTTGCAGGCAATTATTCCACTCATTTACAAAGGAGAAATGCACTGAAGGAATTCAAAATAAAAATGATAACCTTCACTCCACTTTTATTCACATGTTAAAAAATATATATTATAAAAAAATATTACCATTATAAAAAAATTATTATATTATCACATTATTATAATATAATATTATAATAATATATTTGAATGAATATTTTATCGGAGAAAATAATTATCAAACTTTTAACAATTTTCTTCATTTATATCAAAATTAAACCAATATTCACCACATAATAATTATTCAAAAATAATATTATAAGCTCACAATATTAACAACCAAATCATTCCCAGGAAAGCGAGGGATTCCGATAAGAATATATCCTTATGGCGCGCAATTATATAACCTAACCTCTTTCATCGACAGAATTTTTTAGACATTGCCAATAATGCTAACTAATAATATGAATAATTTTATCGTGTCAATTATTGATTTAATAATATAAAATATTGTGCAAATTATACTGTGACAATAATTAAATCAATAATATGAGATACTGTGCAACAATTACTATGGTAATTATTGAATGAAACTGAGTGAATTCTTACGTAAGAATCAATAATCCAAAAATAATGTGCAATACTGTGTGCTATTGTGCAACCACGTGTATTACTGTTCTTTTAATCACCGGGTATTTCAACAATTAACGGTAAAAGTTTTGCCATTATTTTTATAGAAAAGATATTTATGTCGATTTCTATAATCGATAGTTATTCTGTTATGTGGTCCATCAACGATTGTGCCGTCGTACGGATATTCCCCAACAAAAAGAATATTCTCCGACCAAACGAGTATTTTATGACCACTTGCTTATTTTGCAAAATTTACATATTTCACCCATAACTAAAGCATTATATCAAATTAACACCTTATTATTCAAAATAATAATTAGAGAAATTAAATCTTTATTCATAAAAAGTTGGGGTCTTACAACCTCCCCTCCTTATGATATTTCTTCCTCAAAATTGATGAACGTGCCTGGTATGTCGAAGAGGTGACGATAGCTTGTTTTCATTTCAGATTCTAACTCCCAGGTCATTTCCTCAATATCGTGGTTTCTCCATAAAACTTTGACTTGAAGTATAACCTTTAAGCGTAGAATATATTCCTTGTTATACAAGATTTTAATAGGTACCTCCTCATACGTTAAATCTTCCACTATTTCATCTGGTTATAATTCAATAATGTGGTTTGGGTCTTCCACATATTTGTGTAGCATGGATATGTGAAAAATATTATGAACACGAGACATACTTGGTGGTAAAGCGAGTCTATAGGCCACAGTTCCTACTCGATCAAGGATTTCAAATGAACCAATGAATCGAGGGTTGAGCTTTCCTCTCTTTCTGAATCTCGTAACTCCTTTCCATGGAGCAACACATAAAAATAAATGATCTTCAACATTGAATTCCATGTCCCTTCGATAAAGATCGACATAACTCTTTTATCGATCTTATGAGGTTTATATAACTTGTCGGATCATTTGACTCTTTTCAGTTGCCATGCGTACCATTTCTGGTCCTAACAACGTTGGTTCACCCACCTCTTCGCAGCATACTGGAGAACGACACTTTCGTCCATTTAATGTCTCGAATGGAGCCATGCCTATACTTGCTTGATAACTGTTATTGTAGGAGAATTCTACCAATGGCAAGTACTTGTCCCAACTTCCTTTGAAGTCTAGGAGACAGAGTCTTAATAGATCTTCAATAATTTGAATAGTACTCTCTTAGTTCTAGCCTCAAATCTCTGCCAGGGATCATATCCCTAACCTCTGATACCAATTGTGACGCCCCCAAAATAGGTATAAACAACCCATTCTGAATCGCCAAATACATGGTACATAATTTAAATACAACTTAATATATAAAATTATCGTGCAAAATATGACAAAACATAATTTGAGAGTTTTAACATGAATATTATCTCATAAATAATATCCAAATGGAGTCCTCGTTACTATTATTATCACACTATTTTATAGAATAGTGAGGACTACTATAGCAACCATCTTGGATCATCACTCCATTCCCCGACTAGTCCCAGTTGAGAACAATGAAAGAAAAGGGTGAGCTCAACTAGCTCAATAAAGAATATTATGACTAAGATCATGCAGAATAACTTATCCTTAGCCTTCAACAGTGTAAAATTGATAGAATATAATAGACAATAAGTTTAAGTGTAGTGCAACAAACAATCCATTAGAAGAGTCAAGTAGAGCATGATATCTGCTATCTTCTATAATTTAAAAGTTCATCATCAATATTTTATCTCTATAACACATCTCAATAAATAATCCACATCACCGAATTATCCATACACTACGGGCCAAGGATATTCGTTAGTATCACTAATGGTCATGATCATGCTAAACAACTGTCCATCAATGCACTACAGGCTAATGAGGATTTTTACCACATCATTTGTAACATTACAAGTCATGATTATACAGATACATAATTCCTGGTCGGAATCATATAAATCAACAGTCCATCTATGCATTACAGGCCAAAGATAACTTTCATCACAATATAAGCATGAGGATGATGACAATGATATAAGAATTCAATTAAGTGAGATCAAGGATAAATTTTAAAGATTTATAATTCAATTTATCCAGAGTTCAAGAATGTCCAAATTGTCAACATGATAACTGCTTTGTGGAGTAAAATTCAAGAATAATATTCATGTATCAAAAATAATTTAGACAGAAAAGAAATTAATTTTTGTCGTGAATAGTACCCTGTGAATAGTACTTTGTGAATAGTACCTTATAAATAGTACCCCAGCATGAAAATATTAAATTTTTAACAAGAATGTTCAGAAAAATATTTCTGTGAAACGATACTAGATGAAGCGTAAATTTCAAGGATATTCTACTAATTTCAAGGAGTATAGAAGTAATACTTATCAAAATAAGTGTAGAATTAGGAATATGAAACAAAATAATATTGCTTGAATACTACAGAGTATCGAATAATATATTATTTCTTACGAATATTGAACAAAAATAATATCTCTTGCCCTAGTAGGAAATTGGATACTACAATAGTGTAGTAACAGAATACTCTTCTTATTTTTCTCTATAATTCTCTCTCTATAGTATTCTCTTATGAGTCTTAGTGAATTGGTGAGAATGAAAGAAGAAATAAGCTTTTATTTATAGAAGATTTCTAGCTTAGACCTTGCAATGTGAAGAGGCAAGTGACTTGACGACTTGTAATGTGAAAAGAAAAGTGGTTTGACGCCTGTAATGTGAAATGGAAAGTGGTTTAACATCTGGTAAAGGAAAGTACAATTGGAGAAAGTGACTCTTAGATGATGACATATGGGTCACATAGAATAAACCAAACTTACAACAAACATCTCATAACAGACTTCTTATTTATATCAAAGATTGAATAAATATTTATCACAAATCAATTTATCTTCAATCAATACATTTTTAATCTTTCAACAATTATTCATCATTAATATTATAACTCACAATATTAACAACCATATCATTTCCAAAAAAGAGGGGGCTTTTCGATAAGGACTTTTCCTTATTGGTGCGCAATTAGATGACCTAACCCATTTCCTCGAAAGAACTTTCTAGACATTGTCAATAATGCAAATAATATTATGAATAACTTTGTCATCTCAATTATTGATTTAATAATATAAAATATTGTGCAGATGATACAGTGATAATAAGTAACTCAATAATATGAGATATTATGCAGCAATTACTATTGCAACAATTGAATAAAACTTAGTGACTTCTTACGTAAGCATCAATAATTAGAGACATTGTGCAATACCGTGTGCTATTGTACAACAACGCGTATTACTGTTCTTTTATCACCGGTATTTCAACAGTTTAACGGTAAAAGTATTGTTGTTATTCTACGAAAATGTTATTTTTATCGCTTTCTATATCCGATAGTTATTCTGTTGTGAGGTTCACCAATGATTGTGTCGTCGTACAGATATTCCCTGATAAAACGAATATTCGCCGACCAAACAAATATTTTATGACAACTTGCTTACTTTGTAAAATTTGTAAATATTACCCACAACTATAACATTATATCAAATCCACGCCTTATTATTCAAAATAATATTTAGAGAAAATTAAATCTTTATTCATAAAAGTTGGGGTCTTACAACCTCCCCTTCTTATGAAATTTTGTCCTCGAAATTGGTGTACTTAGCGGTATGTCGAAGAGGTGAGCATACCATGTTTTCATTTCAGATTCTAAGTCCCAGGTCATTTCCTCAATATCGTAATTTCTCCATAAAACTTTGACTTGAGGTATAACCTTTGAGCGTAGAATATGTTCCTTCTTATCCAAGATTTTAACAGGTTCCTCTTCATACGTTAGATCTTCCTCTATCTTGTTTGGTTCTAGTTCAATAATGTGGTTCTGGTCTTCCACATAAAAATGTAACATAGATATGTGAAAAAATGTTATGAACATAAGACATACTTGGTGGTAAGGCGAGACTATAGGCCACAGTTCCTACTCGATCGAGGATTTCAAAATGACCAATGAATCGAGGATTGAGCTTTCCTCTCTTTCCAAATCTCGTAACTCATTTCCATGGAGCAACACGTAATAATACATGATCTCCAAAATTGAATTCCACGTTTCTTCGATGAAGATCAACATAACTCTTTTGTCGATCTTATGAGGTTTATATACGTTATTGGATCATATGAATCTTTTATGCTGTTATACGTACCAATTTTGATCCCAACAACGTTGCTTCGCCCACCTCATCCCAGCATACTGGAGAATGACACTTTCATCCATACAACGCCTCGAATGGAGCCATGCCTATACTTTCTTGATAACTGTTATTGTAGGAGAATTCTACTAATGGAAAGTACTTGTTGCAACTTCCTTTGAAGTCTAGGACACAGAGTCTAATAGATCTTCAAGAGTTTGAATAGTCCTCTCTGACTGCCCGTCCGTCTGAGGATGATATACAGAACTGAATGATAAATTTGTGCCCATAGCTTTCTGCAAACTAACCCAAAATCGTGAAGTGAATCTTGGGACTCAATCAGAAACTATGGATACTAGCATACAATACAGTCTTACAATCTCATTTATGTATATACGAGCAAGACGTTCAAGTGAATAAGTTCCTCTTATATATAAGAAATGAGCAGACTTTGTTAATCTATCGACAATGACCTAAATTTCATATATGCCTTGAGAAACCTTGGGAAGACCAGTAACAAAATCCATGTTAATGTGCTCCCACTTCCATTATAGAATTTCAAGTGGTTGCAATGGTCTTTTTGGCACTTAATGCTCCGCCTTAACACGTTGACAAGATAAACACCTTGAGATAAACTCCGCTATCTCTCTCTTCATATTGCTCCACCAAAATGTATATTGAAGATCATGATACATTTTGGTACTTCTGGGATGGATTGTAAATGGTGTGTTGTGTGCCTCCATCATGATTTTATACTTCAAATCAGAGTTGTTAGGAACACAAAGTTTGAAGTTGACTCGAAGTATTCCTTCTTCATTGATTCTTGCTTCTAGAATAGAACGTTCTTCTTCATACGCATCAGCTCAAGGTCTATTGCTTGAGCAGCTTTAACTTTGTCGATTAAAGTTGGTTCTACTCATATATTTGACATCATCATGTGGGTCCCTAAAGTATTTAACTTTATCTCCATCCTTTGTAAGTCATACAAAATGTGCCTTTACATTGACAATATCGCACTCGTACCCGCATATGATCTTCTAATCAACGTGTCAGCTACCACGTTAGCTTTTCCAGGATGCTATTGATTTGTATGATCGTAATCTTTTAACAGCTCAAGCCAACTTCATTGCCGGATGTTGAGTTTCTTTTGGGTGATGAAATATTTGAGGCATGATCCGTATAGATCCACTTTCTCCCCATACAAGTAATGTCTCCAGATCTTTAGCGCGAAAATGACTGCTGCCAACTCTAGATCATGAATAGGATAATTCCTCTCATATTCTTTGAGTTTTCGTGAAGCATAGGCTATGCCTTTCCCATGTTGCATGACTACACAAACTAATCTTTTTCCTGAAGCATCGTTGTATATGACGAATCCCTCCGAACATTTTGGTATGGTCAAAACAGGTGCTGAAATGAGTCTCCTCTTGAGTTCTTGAAAACTCTTCTCACATTCCTCGCTCCATCCAAATTTTGTATCTTTTCGAGTTAGCTGATTTAACAGAGTGGCGATTCGAGAAACTCCTTCCACGAATCTCCGATAATAACCAACTAAGCCCAGAAAGCTACGTACTTCGGTTACTAACTTAGGTTTCTCCCAACTTTGTATTGCTTCAATCTTTATCGAGTCAATGTATATTCCATGTTTCGATATCACGTGCCCAAGGAATGCTACTTCCTCAAGCCAGAACTTGCATTTCTTCAACTTGGCATATAACTTGTTTTCACGAAGCTTTTGGAGTATCAGCCTCAAGTGTTGCTCATGATCTTCATTGCTTTTGGAGTATATGAGGATGTCATCAATAAAGACAACCACAAAATGATCTATATATTCCTTGAATACTCGGTTCATTATATCCATAAAGGCAGCAAGAGAATTAGTCAATCTAAATGATATGACTAGAAATTCGTAATGCCCATACTGAGTTCTGAAAGCTGTCTTTAGAATGTCATTAATTTTAATCTTTAACTGATGATATCTGGAACGAAGATCAATCTTTGAAAAGAATTTAGCACCTTGCAACTAGTAAAATAGGTCATCAATTCGTGGTAACAGGTACCTATTTTTTATGGTGACATTATTCAACTCCCGATAGTCAATGTAAAGTCGAATACTCCCATCTTTCTTCTTTACGAAAAAAATAGGAGCAGGCCAAGGACATGTACTAGGATGAATGAAACTGATGTCTAACAGTTCCTGCAGTTGGGTTTTTAACTCCTGAAGTTCAATAGGAGTCATTCGATATGGGTTTTTGGAAATGGGTTTTTTATCGTGTTCAAGGTCAATACAAAATTTGATTTCACGCTCTAGGGTAGGCTAGGAAGTTTTTCGGGAAATACGTCTGGAAATTTATTAACAATAAAAATATCATTCAAATCTGACATATTTTTGTTTAAATCAGTGACATGGGCTAAGAAAGCTTGACATCCATTTTTTAATAAACGAATGGTTTTATGGCTTGATATGTCAGTGATTGAATTTAGTAGCTTGGTTTCTTGAATTCGCATAATAGGTTGGTTAGGAATATAAAAATTAACAACCTTATGAAAGCAATCAATTTTAGCATGATGAGTAGTTAACCAATCAATCCCTAAAATCACATCAAATGCAAGTATTTTCAAAGAGATAAGATCAATAGGTAATGTGAGGGTGCCGATTTGAATCAAATAAGATTTATAAATAGAGGATGTAATGAAGGTTTCTCCCAATGGAGTTTCAACAGAAAAGTCAAAGTCTAATTTCTTTGGAGTCAAATTTAAATGTTGAGCGCAAGTAGGTGAAATAAAAGAATGGGTAGAATCGGTATAAAATAAGGTATAGACTTCGCAAGAGTTTATGATTAGCTTACTCGTGATAACTTCGTTCGGGTCTCTCGCTTTTTGGGAGGTCACAACAAACGCTCTCCTTGAACTACCCGCACTGACTTATCTGGGACAGCCTTTGGTGCCACCATCCTAGCTGGACTTGACTTCACTACACGACAAAATCGAGCTAGGTGACCTTCTCTTATGCAATTAAAACACGCTTTGGGTTGTTGCATACAGTTTGGACTGATGTGTCCCTCCCTTCCGCATCTGTAGCATATAGCCGGTGGTCGTTCTCCTTCATTATAAATGGGTGTTAGTGCTGCTGTCTTTCCATCATTATTGAACCTTCTCTTTTTGAAATCTTCACTTGAGTCATTTGTTTTATTATCTTGGCTAGGGTTAACACCGAAGTTGTTACCATTTCTAGTATGATAATTTCCTCCACGTTTGTTGTCACCGCTTCAATGACTACGACCACTAGCATTATCGTTTTTCCAACTGTTATCTTTTAGTTGGGCTGACTCATTATCACGCTCTAATAACTGAGCCCTAGTCATAACATCTAAATACAAGCAAAGTTTTTGAGAAATGAGATAATGACGTATTTCAGTTTTCAAACCTCGCAGAAACATTCGCGTCATTCGCTCCTCATTATCAACCAAATGAGATGCAAACTAAGATGACTCGGCAAACTTAGCCCCGTATTGCGATACGGTCATATTGTTTTATTCCAGCTTGATGAATTCTACCTCTTTCATGTGACGAATACTTTCAGGAAAGTACTTGTCATTGAAAAATTATTGGAACTTCTCCCAAGACAACTTTGGTGCGGAAGGTTGAGTACGTTTTACATATTCCTACGAATAATTTTCCTCTCCTCACAACATGAAGGTGGCAAAGGGAATCTTTTGCTCCTCAAAGCATCCCAAGACATCAAATATCTTGGTGATCTACTTAATCCACGTCTCTGCCTTAAGTGCCTTTGGCTTTCCCAAAAACTTCGGTGGTCCCAACTCCTTAAATAGCTTAGCAGTGACCAGCCGTGAGTTGCCATTGATTTAACCTGCATTTTGAACAGGAGTCTCTCTCTATTGGTGTTGCATAAATTACAAAAAGCTCCTAAACATCCCGTCGTTCATCATTTGGTTGGTGTTGTTGTTTACATGAGGATTATTGCCTTTCTGATACATATTATCCTGGTTATTAATCGGCGGTGACTCAAGGGTCTCATGTGCTCCATTGCTTATCTCAACATTTACAGATGCCTTTTTCAAACACTACAACAAAACAAGGGTTAATTGATATGCCTCATATTATCCCTATACTATGACCGACCAATTAAATAACAAATACGCTTAGGTAGGTCATAGTAGCGAAGGATTTACCCGTCTCTCCTCTCCTAGTTCTAGCCTCAAATCTCTGCCAGGGATCATATCCCTAAGCTCGAATACCAACTGTGACACCCCCAAAAAAGGTATACACAACCCATTCTAAGTCGCCAAATACATGGTACATAATTTAAATACAACTTAATTTATAAAATTGTCGTGCAAAATATGATAAAACAAAAGCTGAGAGTTTTAACACGAATATTGTCACGTAGACAATATCCAAACTCAAATGGAGTCCTCATTATAATTATTATCACACTATTTTATAGAATAGTGATTACTACTATAGCCACCATCTTGGACCATCACTCTATTCCCTGACTAGTCCCAGATATATTCTCATTTCCATAAAAGAACAATGAAAGAAAAGGGTGAGCTCAACTAGCCCAGTAAAGAATATTATGATTAAGATAATGCAGAATAACTTATCCTTAGCCTTCAACAATGTAAAAATTGATAGAATACAATAGATAATAAGTTTAATTGCGGCAGAACAAGCAATCCATTAGAAGAGTCAAGTAGAGAATTATATCTACTATTTTCTATGATTTAAAAGTTCATCATCAATATTTTATCTCTATAACATATCTCAATAAATAATCCACATCACCGAATTATCCATGCACTACAGGCTAAGGATATTAATTACTATCACATCCATGAATTATCCCTGCACTACGGGCCTAGGATATTCGTTAGTATCACCAATGGTCATGATCATGCCAAATCAACAGTCAATCAATGCACTACGGGCCAATAAGGACTTTTATCACATCATTTGTAATATTACAAGTTATGATTATACCGATACATAATTCTTGGTCAGAATCATACCAATCAACAGTCCATTTATGCACTACGGACCAAAGATGACTTTCATCACAATATAAGCATGAGGATGATGACAATGATATAAGAATTCAATTAATTAAGTGAGATCAAGGATAAATTTTAAAGATTTATAATTTAATTTATCCAGAGCTCAAGAATGTCCAAATTGTCAACATGATAACTGCTTTGTGGAGTAAAATTCAAGAATAATATTCATGTATCAAAAATAATTTGGATAGAAAAGAAATTAATTTTTGTCATGAATAGTACTGAAGTGAATAGTACTTCATGAATAGTACCCCGTGAATAGCACCCTAACATGAAAATATTAAATTTTTAACAAGAATGTTCAGAAAAATATTTCTGTAAAACGATACTAGATGAAGTGCAAATTTCAAGGATATTTTACTAATTTCAAGCAGTATAGAATCAATACTTATCAAAATAAATGTAGAATTAGGAATATAAAACAAAATAATATTACTTACATACTACATAGTATGGAAGAAAATAATATTACTTACGAATATTAAACAAAAATAATATCCCTTACCTTAGTAGGAAATTGCATACTACAATTGTGTAGTAACAGAATACTCTTCTTCTTTTTCTCTGATTCTCTCTCTATAGTATTCTCTTGTGAGTCTTAGTAAATTGGTGAGAATGAAAGAAGAAATAATCTTATATTTATAGAATAATTCTAGCTTATCCCTTGCAATATGAAGAGGCAAGTGGCTTGATGACTGGTAAAGTGAAAACAAAAGTGGTTTGATGTATGTAATGTGAAAAGGTAAGTGGTTTGAAGCTTGTAATATGAAATGGCAAGTAGTTTGATGCCTGTAATATGAAATGGTAGGTGGTTTGACGTCTGGTAAAGGCAAGTACTATTGGCGAAAGTGACTCTTAGATGATGACATATGGGTCCCATAGAATAATCCAAACTTACAACAAACGTCTCATAACAGACCTCTTATTTATATCAAAGATTGAATAAATATTTACCACAAATCACTTTATCTTCAATCAACATATTTTTAATCTTTCAACAATTATTCATCATTAATATTATAACTCACAATATTATTAACCAGAACATTCCCAAAAAAGAGGAGGCTTTCCGATAAAGACTTCTCCTGTTTGGCGTGCAATTAGATGACCTAACCCCTTTCCTCGACAGAACTTTCTCGACATTGTCAATAATGCAAATAATAATGTGAATAACTTTGTCGTCTCAATTATTGATTTAATAATATAAAATATTATGCAGATGATACTGTGACAATAATTGAATCAATAATATGAGATACTATGCAGCAACTAATATTGCAATAATTGAATAAAACTGAGTGACTTCTTATGTAAGCATCAATAATCAAAGACACTGTGCAATACTATGTGCTACTGTGCAACAACGCATATTACTGTTCTTTTATCACCGATATTTCAACAATTTAACGGTAAATATTTTGTCGTTATTCTATTAAAATATTCTTTTTATCGCTTTCTATATCCGACAGTTATTCCGTTGTGGGTCCACCAATGATTGTGTCGTCATACGGATATTCCTTGAAAAAACGAATATTCCCCTACCAAACGAATATTTTATGACAAATTGCTTACTTCGCAAAATTTGTAAATATTACCCACAACTATAACATTATATCAAACCCACACCTTATTATTCAAAATAATATTTAGAGAAAATTAATTCTTTATTCCTAAAAGTTAGGGTCTTACAGACCAGTAACAAAATCCATGTTGATGTGCTCTCACTTCCATTCTGGAATTTTAAGTGGTTACAATGGACCTTTTGGTATTTGATGCTCCGCCTTAACATGTTAACATGTTAAACACCTTGAGATAAACTTTGCGATCTCTCTCTTCATATTACTCCACCAAAATATATGTCAAAGATCACGATACATTTTAGTACTTCCATGATGGATTATAAATGGTGTGTTGCGTGCCTCCATCATGATTTTATACTTCAATTTAGAGTCGTTAAGAACACAAAGTCTGGAGTTGACTCGAAGTATTCCTTCTTCATCGATTCTTGCTTCTAGAATAACACCTTCTTGTAGTTTCTTCTTTATACTCATCAGCTCCAGGTCTGTAGCTTGAGCAACTTAAACTTTATCGATTAAAGTTGGTTGTACTCGTACATTTGCCATCAGCACGTGGGTCTCTGGAGTCTTTAACTCTATCTCCATCCTTTGTAAGTCATACAAAATGGGTCTTTGTGTTAACAATATCGCACCCATACCCGCATAACATCTTCTACTCAACGCGTCACGTACCACGTTCGCTTTTATAGGATGGTATTGAATGGTATGATCGTAATCTTTTAACAGCTCGAGCCAACATTGTTGTCGCATGTTGAGTTCTTTTTGGGTGAAGAAATATTTGAGGCTTTTATGATCTGCATAGATCACCACTTTTTCTCTATACAGGTAGTGCCTCCAAATCTTTAGCGCGAAAACGACTATTGCCAACTCTAGATCATGAGTAGGATAATTCCTCTCATATTCTTTGAGTTGTCGTGAGGCATAGACTATGCCTTTCCCAAGTTATATGACTACACATCCTAAATTTTTTTCTAATGCATCGTTGTATATGACGAATCCCTCCGAACATTTTGGTATTGTCAAAATAAGTGCTGAAATGAGTCTCCTCTTTAGTTCTTGGAAGCTCTTTTCACATTCCTAACTTCATCCAAATTTTGTATCTTTTGAGTCAGCAGAGTTAATGGAGTAGCGATTAGAGAAAATCATTCAACGAATCTCCGATAATAACCAGCTAAACCCAGAAAGCTACGCACTTCGGTTACTGAATTAGGTTGTTCCCAACTTTGTATTACTTCAATATTTGTTGGGTCAATTGATATTCCATATTTTGATATCACGTGCCCAAGGAATGCTACTTCCATAAGCCAAAACTTGCATTTCTTTAACTTGGCGTATATCTTGTTTTCACGATGCTTTTGGAGTATCAACTTCAAGTGTTGCTCATGATCTTCATGGCTTTTGGAATAAATGAGGATGTCATAAATAAAAACAACCACAAAATGATCCAAATATTCCTTGAATACTCGGTTCATCATATCCATGAAAGCCGCAGAAGCATTAGTTAATCCAAAAGACAAGATTAGGAATTCGTAATGCCTGTACCGAGTTCTAAAAGCAGTCTTTGGAATGTCATCAATTTTAATCTTTAACTGATGATATCTGGAATGAATATCGATCTTTGAGAAGAATTTATCACCTTAGAATTGGTCAAATAGGTCATAAATACGAGGTAATGGGTACCTATTTTTGATGGTGACATGGTTCAACTCCCGATAGTCAATGCAAAGTCGCATACTCCCATCTTTCTTCTTTACGAATAAAATAGGAACACCCCAAGTGGATGTACTAGGACGAATGAAACCAATGCCTAACAGTTCCTGTAGTTGGGTTTTTAACTCCTGAAGTTCAATATGGGGTTTTGGAAATGGGTTTCGTACCGGGTTCAAGGCCAATACAAAATTTAATTTCATGCTACGGGGGTAGGCCAGGAAGTTTTTCAGGAAATACGACAGGAAATTCATTAACAACAGAAATACCATTCAAATCTAATGTATTTTTGTTTAAATCCATGAAATGGGCTAAGAAAGCTTGACATCCGCTTTTTAATAAATGAATGGTTTTATGGCTTGATATGATAGTGATTGACTTTAGTGGTTTGGTTGCTTGAATTCGCATAACAGGTTGGTTAGGAATATGAAAACTAATAACCTTACGACAATAATCAATTTTAGCATGATGAGTAGTTAACCAATCAATCCCTAAAATCACATCAAATTTAAGTATTTTCAAAGAGATAAGATCAACAGGTATCCAATAAGGTATAGACCTCGCAAGAGTTTATGATTAGCTTACCCGTGATAACATCATTTGGGTTCCTCGCTTTTTGGGACGTCACAAAAAAATGCTCTTCCTTTAACCATCGATTTTTACTTGTCCGAGACAGCCTTTGGTGCCACCATCCCAGCTGGACTTGACTTTTCTAAATGAAGAAATCGAGCCATGTGATCGTCTTTTCCATAACTGATATGTACCTTGGAAGGGTTTGTACTTATGTGTCCCTCCTCTCCGTATTTGTAACATCTAATCGGCGGTCGTTCTCCTCCCCTAAAAATTGTTGCTGGGGTTGGTGCTGGTGCTACTATCGATGTCTTTCCGTCATTGTTAAATCTTCACTTCTTGAAATTTACACTTGAATCATTTCTTCTATTATCTTGGTCATGATTACCACCGAAGTGGTTACCATTTCTAGCACATTGGCTATCACTGCTTTGATGACTGTTGCCACTGGTATGACTATTAACTTGCTACTGGTTGCTATCTTTTGGTTGAGCTGACTCATAATCCCACTCTAATAATTGAGCTCTATTCACCACATCTGAATACAAACAGAGTTTATGAGTGATGAGATGTTGACGAATTTTGAGTTTCAAACCTCTTAGAAACATTCACATCATTCACTTCTCATTATCTACCAAATAGGATGAAAACCATGATAACTCCGCAAACCTTTCCTCGTATTTCGATATAGTCATATTGTTATGCTCTAGCTTGATGAATTCCACCTCCTTCATGTGACGAATACTTTCTGGAAAGTACTTGTCGTTGAATAATTCTTAGAACCTCTCCCAAGACATCTTAAGTGCGGACATATGAGTATATTTTACAGATTCCCACTAGTAATTTGCCTCTCTGCGCAACTCAAAGGTGGCGAAGGGAACCTTTTATTCTTTAGTGCATCCCAATACATCAAATATCTTGGTGATCTGCTTAATCCATGTTTTTTCCTTGAGCATTTCTAGCTTTCCCAAGTACTCCGGCGGTCCCAACTCCTTCAATTGCTTAGTAATGACCAGTCGTGAGTTTCCATTGTTTTCACCTGCATTTTGAACATGATTTTCTCTGGTTTGGTGTTGCATGAATTGTAAAAAGCTCCTAAACATCCCATCGTTCATTATTTGGTCGATGTTGTTGTTTACATGAGGATTATTGCCTTCCTGATGCACAATATCCTGGTTGTTGATTGTCAATGTCTCAATGGTCGCATGTGTTCCATTGCACATATCAAAATTTTCAGATGTCATTCTCAAATACTACCACAAAACAAGGGTTAAATAAAGAAATTCACATGCCACATATTAACCCTATATTCTTACTGACCAATAACAAATAAGTTTAGGTAGGACACACTAGCGAAGGATTTACTCGTCTCTTCCCTCCTAGTTCTAATCTCAGATCTCCACCAGAGATCATATCCCTAAGCTCTTATAACAATTGTGACACCCCCAAAATAGGCCCATACAACCCATTCTAAGTCGCCAAATACATTGTAGAGAAACCAAATACAAACTTCATTAATACAATTATCGTGCAAAATACGACAACACATGTGCTGTGAGTTTTAATACAAATATTATCTTGTAGACAATATCCAACTCAAATAAAGTCATCATTACAATTATTGATACGCTATTTTACAAAATAGTGAGGACTGCTATAATAACTGTCTAGAACCATCACTCCACACCCTGACTAGTCCCAACTATATTCTCGCCTCCTGAAAAAGAATAATGGAACAAAAAGAAAAACGGTGAGCTCAACTAGCCCAGTAAAGAATATTATGACTAAGATAATGTAGAACAAATTATCCTTAGTCCTCAATCGAGAAAAATTTGATAGAATATAATAGACAACAAGTTTTAGATCAACAATTGAAGCGGATATAGCAACCCATTAGAAGAGTCAAGTAGAGTATGATATCTACTATCTTCTATGATTAAAAAGTCCATCATCAATATTTTATCCCTGTAACATCATTCAATAAATATTTCAAATCAACAAATTATCCATGCACTACGGGCCAAGGATATTTGTTAGTATCACTAGTGGTCATTATCATGCTAAACACATGTCCATCTATGCACTACGGGCCAAAGAGGACTTTCACCACAAACCTTATCCGTAACATTAAAGGTTATGACTATACCAATACACAATTCTTGGTCATAATCATACCAATCAACAGTCCATCTTTGCACTACGGTCCAAACATGACTTCTAGTACAATATAAGCATGGG
Organism: Panax quinquefolius; assembly: GCA_020205615.1. Taxonomy (NCBI): domain Eukaryota; kingdom Viridiplantae; phylum Streptophyta; class Magnoliopsida; order Apiales; family Araliaceae; genus Panax; species Panax quinquefolius. The sequence goes on from CM035168.1 coordinate 59,460,157, forward strand.
GATAATGACAATGATATAAAGATTCAATCAAGTGAGATAAAGGATAAATATTAGAGAATTATAATTCAATTTATCTAGAGTTCAAAAATGTCCAAATTATCAACATAATAACTATTTGTGAAGTAAAATTCAAGAATGATATTCATGTATCAAAAATAATTTGGACAGAAAAGAAAATTAAATTAAGTTGTGAATAGTACTCGTGAATAGTATCGTGTGAATAGTGCCCATAAATAGTACCGTATGAATAATACCCAGACATAAAAAGTTTAAAATTTAATAAGAAAGTTCAGACCAATATTCCAATGAAATGATATTAGATGAAGCATAAAACTTAAGGAATTTCTAATCATTTCAGCAATTATAGAAGCAATACTTACCATAATAAGTTTAAATTTAGGAATATGAAATGAAATAATATCCCTTACATAATATGGAGTGTGAAAGAAAATAATATTTCTTACGAGTATTGCATTAAAATAATATCTTTTACCTTAATAGAAACTTGATTTGATTGGAATATCGGATATTATTCTGAGAAAATCTTGCACAAAAAGCTACACTCAAAGTATCCTTATACTCAAGAGAAATACTCACAATACTATACAATAAGAATTTCTGATATTGAAGGTGTGTTTTAGGAAGGAGGGTTACCCCCTATTTATAGTGCAGCACGGAGGGAAAATATAAAATTTTATGCCTAACTTTGCAAAAAAAATTCTCCGCCTAACTTTTTTTTCTTTCTTTCAAAACCTAACTTTGCCTAACTATCACTTCCTTAAGGGTCCACACAAATTTGGCAACAAAATCTTTGCAGGCAATTATTCCACTCATTTGCAAAGGAGGAGTGCACGGAAGGAATTCAAAATAAAAATGATAACCTTCACCCCAGTTTTATTCACATGTTAAAAAATTATATATTATAAAGATAATATTACCATTATAAAAAAAAATTATATTATTATATTATCACATTATTATAATGTAATATTATAATAATATATTTGAATGAATATTTTATTGGAGGAAATAATTACCAAACTTTCAACGATTTTCTTCATTTATATCAAAATTAAACCAATATCCACCATATAATAATTATTCAAAAATAATATTATAAGCTCACAATTTAAGACTCCAACTTTTAATGAATAAATATTTAATTTTCTCTAAATATTATTTTTAATAATAAGGTGTGGATTTTATATCATGTTATAGTTGTGGGTAATATTTATAAAATTTGCAAAGTAAGCAACTTATCATAAAATATTCGTTTGGTCAGGGAATATTCATTTTATTAGGGAATATCCGTACAACGGTACAATCATTAGTGGACCCCACAACAGAATTACTGTCGGATTTAGAAAGCGACAGAAATAACCTTTTTATAAAAATAACGACAAGAGTTTTACCATTAAACTATTGAAATACCCGGTGATAAAAGTACAGTAATACGCGTGGTTGCACAGTAGCACAGAGTATTGCACATTATCTTTAATTATTGATGCTTACGTGAGAAGTCACTCAGTTTTATTCAATTATTACAATAGTAGTTGATGCATAGTATCTCATATTATTGATTCAATTATTGTCCCAGTATTAGGTGCACAATATTTTATATTATTAAATTAATAAATCAGACGACACGGTTATTCATATTATTATTTGGATTATTGACAATGTCTAGAAAGTTTTGTCGAGGAAAGGGGTTTGGTCATCTAATTTCGCGCCAATAAGGAGAAGTCCTTATCGGAAAGCCCCCTTCTTTATAGGAATGATGTGGTTGTTAATATTGTGAATTATAATATTAATGATGACTAAATGTTGAAAGATTAAAAATGTGATTAGTCAAGTGAATTGTGATAAATAAAATGGGTTTGTCATGAAGTATTTATTATAAATTTGGCTTATTACATGGACCCCCACTTACTCATTTTTCAAAATCTTAGGTAGAAAGTTATCTAAGTTTTTTTTATTGCATAGTGTTTGCATAGTACTGTATAGTGTTTGTATAGTGCTGCATAGTAAAATCAAAAATTTTCCCCAAAATTTTCTGCGCCCGTGATTTTCCTACTGTGCATTCGTGATTATTTTCCTAAATAGTATCATGCCATTCTCCTATAAATGGGATGTTTAGTTTAGAAATGAAAATCACACCAGAATTGGAGAATTCTTCTTGTATAATATTGAGCGTATTTCTTTTGAGTTTAAGGAAACTTTGAGTGTAGCAAATAGGGCAAGTTTTCTTCAAGAATATCCTCGCTACACCAGTCGGAAGTACTCTCCTTTTAAGGTAAGGGATATTATTTTGTTTAATATTCGTAAGAAATAATATTTTCTTTCATACTCTATAGTATGTAAGTAATATGATATAGTTTCATATTCGTGAATCTACACTTATTTTGATAAGTATTGCTTCTATAATCCTTCAAATTAGTAGAATATCCTTGAAATTTGTGTTTCATCTAGTATCGTTCCACTAAAATATTTTTCTGAACATTCTTGTTAAATTTTAACCTTTTCATGCTAGAATACTATTTATAGGTATTATTCATACATACGGCACTATTCATATATACGACATTATTCATACATATATTACTATTCACGGGTTACTATTTCCGGGGTACTATAAACTCGGGTACTATTCACCTAGGGTACTATTCAAGATAAAAATTGATTTCTTTTCTGTCCAAATTATTTTCGATACATGAATATTATTCTTGAATTTTACTCCACAAAGTAGTTATCATGTTGACAATTTGGATATTCATGAACTCTAGATAAATTGAATTATAAATCTTTAAAATTTATCATTGATCTCACTTAATTGAATTCTTATATCAATGTCATCACCCTCATGCTTAAATTGTGATGAAAGTCATCTTTGGCCCGTTGTGCATAGATGGACTATTGATTGGTATAATTATGACCAAAAATTATGTATTGGTATGATCATGACCTTTAATGCTACAGACAAATGATGTGGTAAAAAGTCTTCATTGGCCCGTAGAACATTGATGGACAGTTGTTTGGCATGATCATGACCATTGGTGATACTAACGAATATCCTTGGCCCGTAGTGCATGGATAATTCGTGGATGTGATACTACCGAATATCCTTGGCCCATAGTGCATGGATAATTCTATGATGTGGATTATATATTGAGCTGTGTTACAGAGATAAAATATTGGTGATGAACTTTTAAATTATAGAAGATTGTAGACATCATGCTCTACTTGACTCTTCTAATGGATTGCTTGTTCCGCTGTAGTTAAACTTATTCTCTATTATATTCTTTCAATTTTTACACTGTTGAATGCTAAGGATAATTTATTCTACATTATCTTAGTCATAATATTCTTTACTGGGCTAGTTGAGCTCACCCTTTTCTTTTATTATTCTCTTTAGGAAATGAGAATATAGTTGGGAGTAGTCGGAGAATGAAGTGAGGGTCCAAGATGGTGGCTATAGTAGTCCTCACTATTCTATAACATAGTGTAATAATAATTGTAATGAGGACTCCATTTGAGTTTCGATATTGTCTACGAGATAATATTCGTGTTAAAACTCTCAGCTTATGTTTTGTCGTATTCTGCACGACAATTGATAATTGTGTAAATTAAGTTTGTATTTGAATTCTGTACCATGTATTTGGCGACTCAGAATGGGTTGTATGGACCTATTTTGGGGGTGTCACAGTTGGTATCAAAGCTTAGGGATATGATCCCTGGCGGATATATGATGCTAGAACTAGGAGGGGAGAGATGAGTAAATCCTTCGTTAGTGTATCCTACATAAGTTTAATTGTTGTTTAATTGGTCAGTCAGAATATAGAGATAATATGTAGAATGTCAATTAACCCTTGTTTTATGGCAGTGTTTGAAAATGACATCTAAAAATGTTGAGATAAGCAATGGAGCACATGAGACTGTTGAGTCACCGTCGATCAATAACCAGGATAATGTGCATCAAGAAGGCAATAATCCTCATGTAAACAACAACATCGACCAAATGCTGAACGACGGGATGTTTAGGAGCTTTCTATAATTTATACAACACCAATAGAAAGATACTCCTGTTCAAAATGCAGGTGGAATCAATGGCAACTCACGGCTGGTCACTGCTAAGCAATTCAAGGAGTTGGGATCATCGGAGTTTTTGGGAAAGCCAGAGCCACTTAAGGCAGAGACGTGGATTAAGTAGATCACAAAGATATTTGATATCTTGGAATGCTCAGAGTAGCAAAAGGTTCCTTCGCCACTTTCATGTTGCGAGGTGAGGAAGATTATTAGTGGGAATTTGTAAAGCAAACTCATATTTCTACACTAAAGATGTCTTGGGAGAACTTCCAAGAATTGTTCAAAGACAAGTACCTTCCCAAAAGTATTTGTCACATGAAGGAGGTTGAATTTATCAAGCTGGAACAAAATAATATGACCGTATCGCAATACGAGGCTAGGTTTGCCGAGTCTTCCCGGTTTGCATCCCATTTGGTAGATAATGAGGAGTGTATGACACAAATATTTCTACGAGGTTTGAAAACTGAAATACGTCAATACCTCATTTCTCATCAACTTTGTTTATATTCAGATGTTGTGAATAAGACTCAATTATTAAAGTGTGATATTGAGTCAACCCAACCAAAAGACAACGACCAACAACACGATAATAATCGTACTGGTGACAACGGCCATCGGAACAATGATAACCATCGTGGAGGAAATTATCATACCAGAAATGGTAACCACTTCGGTGGTAATCATGGCCAAGATAATAGGAAAGATGAACTAAGTGGGAACATATTAAAAAGAGAAGATTCAACAATAACGGAAAGACATCGACAGCAGTACCTACACCCGTTTCCAAGGAAGGAGAACGACCATCAGTCGTATGCTACAAATGCGGACAGGAGGGACACATCCGTCCAAACTATATGCAGTAACTCAAAGTGTGTTTCAATTATGGAAAGGAATGTCATTTAGCTCGATTTTGTCATAAAGCGAAGTCAAATCCAGCTGGGATGGTCACACCAAAGGCTGTCCCAGACAAGTCAAAGTCGGTAGTTTAAGGGAGAGAATTTTTTGTGACTTCCCAAAAATGCGAGGAACCCAAACGAAGTTATCACGGTTAAGCTAATCATAAACTCTTGCAAAGTTTATTCCTTATTTGATGTCGGTTCTATCCATTATTTTATTTCACCTACTTGCGATCAATTTTTAAATTTGACTCTAGAGAAATTAGACTTTGACTTATCTGTTGAAACTGCGTTGGGAGAAACCTTTATTACATCCACTATTTATAAATCTTATTTGATTCAAATCAGAACCCTCACATTACCTGTTGATCTCATCTCTTTGAAAATACTTGCATTTGATGTGATTTTAGGGATTGATTGGTTAACTACTCTTCATGCTAAAATTTATTATTTTTGTAAGGTTGTTAGTTTTCTTATTCCTAACCAACCTATTATGCGAATTCAAGCAACCAAACCACTAAAGTCAATCACTATCATATCAAGCCATAAAGTAATTCGTTTATTAAAAAATGGATGTCTAGCTTTCTTAGTGTGTCACGGATTTAAACAAAAATACGTCAAATTTGAATGATATTTCTATTATTAATAAATTTCCTGACGTATTCCTCGAAGAACTTCTTGGCCTACCCCCCAGAGCGTAAAATCGAATTTTGTATTGACATTAAACCCGGTACAAAACCCTCAAATATTTCTTCACCCTGAATGAACGTAACATGCGCTAAAGACATTGGCTTGAGCTATTGAAAGATTATGATCATACCATTCAAAACCATCCTAGAAAAGCGAACATGGTAGCTGACACGTTGAGTAGAAGATCGTATGCGGTTACGAGTGCGACGTTGTTAACATAAAGACCCATTTTATATGATTTACAAAGGATGAAGATAGAGGTAAAGACTCCAAGGACCCACATGATGATGTCAAATATACGAGTGGAACTGACTTTAATCAATAAAGTTAAAGCCCCTCAAGCTACAAACCCAGAGCTGATGAATATGATAAAGAAAGTATAAGAATGTGTTATTCCATAAGTAAGAGTTGATGAAGAGAGGAAATCTCAAACCTAGATTTATTGGTCTATTTGAAATCCTCGATCGAGTATGAACTGTGGCCTATAGACTCGCTTTACCGCCAAGTATGTCTCGTGTTCATAACATTTTTTACATATCTATGTTACGTAAATATGTGAACGACCCAAACCACATTATTGAATTAGAACCAAACGAGATAGCAGATGATTTAACGTATGAAGAGGTACTTGTTAAAATCTTGGATAAGAAAAAACATATTATACGCTCAAATGTTATACCTCAAGAGTTAGAATCTAAAATGAAAATAGGGTATCCTCACTTCTTCGACATACCAGGTACGTACCCCAATTTTGAGGAAGAAATTTCATGAGGGGAGGTTGTAAGACCCCAATTTTTTATAAATAAAGATTTAATTTTTTCTAAATATTATTTTGAATAATAAGGTGTGGATTTGATATAATATTATAGTTATAGGTAATGTTTACAAATTTTGTAAAGTGAGTAAGTTGTCATAAAATATTCATTTGTTCGGGGAATATTTATTTTATTAGGGAATATCCGTACGACGGAACAATCATTGGTGGACCCCGTAACGGAATTAGTGTTGGATTTAGAAATCGACAGAAATAACATTTTTATAAAAATGATGGCAAGACTTTTACCGTTAAACTATTGAAATACCCAGTGATAAAAGTACAGTAATATGTGTGGTTGCACAGTAGCACACGCTATTGCACAGTATCTTTGATTATTGATGCTTATGTGAGAACTCACTCAGTTTTATTCAATTATTGCAACAGTAGTTGATGCATAGTATCTCATATTATTGATTCAATTATTGTCACAGTATCAGGTGCACAATATTTTATATTATTAAATCAATAAATGAGACGACAAAGTTATTCATATTATTATTTGCATTATTAACAATGTCTAGAATGTTCTTTCGAAGAAAGGGGTTTGGTCATCTAATTGTGCGCCAATAAGAAGCAGTCCTTATCAGAAAGCCCCCTCTTTCCTTGGAATGATATGGTTATTAATATTGTGAGTTATAATATTAATGATGAATAAATATTGAAAGATTAAAAATGTGATTAGTCAAGTGAATTGTGATAAATAAAAGGGGTTTGTCATGAAGTATTTATTATAAATTTGGCTTATTACATGGACCCACACTTACTCATTTTTTAAAATCGTCAGTAGAAAGTTATCACAATTTTTTTATTACATAGTGTTTGCATACTACTGCATAGTGTTACATAATATTGCATAGTGTTTTTATAGTATTTGTATAGTGCCGCATAGTAAAATAAAAAAAAATTACCGAATTTTTCTACGCCCATGATTTTCCTACTGTGCGTCCGTGATTATTTTCCTAAATAATTTTCTGCCATTCTCTTATAAATAGGATGCTTTATTTAGAAATGAAAATCACACCAGAATCAGAGAAATCTTACTCTATAATATTGAGCGTATTTTTTTGAGTTTAAGGAAACTTTGAGTGTAGCGAATGGGAAAAGTTTTCTTTAAGAATATCCTCGCTATACCAGCTAGAAGTACTCTCCTTTTAAGGTAAGGGATATTATTTTTTTCAATATTCGTAAGAAATAATATTTTCTTCCATACTCTATAGTATGTAAGTAATATTATTTCATTTTATATTCCTGAATCTACACTTATTTTGATAAGTATTGCTTTTATACTCCTTGAAATTAGTAGAATATCCTTGAAATTTGCGCTTCATCTAGTATCATTCCACTGAAATATTTTTCTAAACATTCTTGTTAAATTTTAACCTTTTCATGTCATAGTACTATTCATGGGCATTATTCATACAAACGGTACTATTCACACGATATTATTCATACATATGGTACTATTCTTGGGGTACTATTCATGGGATACTATTCATGAGATACTAATTACTCGGGTACAATTCACCTGGGTACTATTCACGACAAAATTGATTTTTTTTCTGTCCAAATTATTTTTGATACATGAATATTATTCTTAATTTTAACTCTACAAAGTAGTTATCATGTTGACAATTTGGACATTCTTGAACTCTAGATAAATTGAATTATGAATCACTAAAGTTTATCCTCGATCTCACTTAATTGAATTATTATATCATTCTCATCATCCTCATGCTAAAATTGTGATGAAAGTCATCTTTAGCCCGTAGTGCATAGATGGACTATTGATTGGTATGATTATGACCAAAAATTATGTATCGGTATAATCATGACCTTTAATGCTACAGACAAATGATGTGGTAAAAAGTCTTCATTGGCCCGTAGAACATTGATGGACAGTTGTTTGGCATGATCATGACCATTGGTGATACTAACGAATATCCTTGGCCCGTAGTGCATGGATAATTCGTGTGATACTAACGAATATCCTTGGCCCGTAATGCATGGATAATTCGATGATGTGGATTATTTATTGAGCTGTGTTATAGAGATAAAATATTGGTGATGAACTTTTAAATCATAGAAGATAGCATACATCATTCTCTACTTGACTCTTCTAATGGATTGTTTGTTCTGCTGTAGTTAAACTTGTTGTCTATTGTATTCTATCAGTTTTTACATACTGTTGAAGGCTAAAGATAATTTATTCTACATTATCTTAGTCATAATATTCTTTATTGTGCTAGTTGAGCTCACCCTTTTCTTTCATTGTTCTCTTCAAGAAATGAGAATATAGCTGGAACTAGTCGGGGAATGGAGTGATGCTCCAAGAGGGTGGCTATAGTAGTCCTCACTATTCTATAATATAGTGTGATAATAATTATAATGAGGTCTCCATTTGAGTTTGGATATTGTCTACGAGACATTATTCGTGTTAAAACTCTCAGCTTATGTTTTGTCGTATTCTGCATGACAATTGATAATTGTGTAAATTAAGTTTATATTTTAATTTTGTACCATGTATTTGGTAACTCAAAATGGGTTGTATGGACTTATTTTGGGGGCATCACACACAATATTAACAAGCAGATCATTCTCAGGAAATAGTGGCCTTTCAGATAGGGATTTATCCATATTGGCGCGTAATTATATAACCTAACCCCTTTCCTCAATAAAATTTTCTAGACATTGCCAATAATGCTAACTAATAATATGAATAATTTTATCGTGTCAATTATTGATTTAATAATATAAAATATTGTACAGATGATACTGTGATAATAATTTAATCAATAATATGAGATAATGTGCAACAATTACTGTGGTAATTATTAAATAAAACTAAGTGACTTCTTACGTAAGAATCAATAATCTAAAAATACTATACAATACCGTGTGCTACTGTGTAACCGCGCGTATTACTGTACTTTTTATCATCGGGTATTTCAACAATTAAAGGTAAAAGTTTTGTCGTTATTTTTATAAAAAAGTTATTTCTCTCACTTTATATATCCAACTATTATTTTGATATGTGGTCCACCAATGATTGCATCGTTGTACGGATATTCTCCGACCAAATGAATATTTTATGACCACTTACTTACTTTACAAAATTTGCATTTTTCACCCATAACTAAAGCATTATATCAAATCAACACCTTATTATTCAAAATAATAATTAGAGAAATTAAATCTTTATTCATAAAAAGTTAGGGTCTTACAGTATAGATCTCCACTTTCTTCTCATACAGGTAGTGTCTCCAAATCTTTAGCGCCAAAACAACTGCTGCCAACTCTAGATCATGAGTAGGATAATTTTTCTCATTTTCTTTGAGTTGTCGTGAGGCATAGGTTATGATTTTCCCATGTTGCATGAGAACACATCCTAAACATCTGCCTGAAGCATCGTTGTATATGACAAATCCCTTCAAACCTGATGGTATTGTTAGAACAAGTGCTGAAATGGGTCTCCTCTTAAATTCTTGGAAGCTCTTCTCACATTCCTCGCTCCATCCAAATTTTATATTATTTCAAGTCAGCTGAGTTAATGGAATGGCAATTCGAGAAAATATTTCAATGAATCTTCGATAATAACCAGCTAAGCCCAAAAAGCTACGTATTTTGGTTACTGACTTAGGTTGCTCCCAAATTTGTATTGCTTCAATCTTTATCGGGTCAACTGATATTCCATGTTTTGATATCACGTGCCCAAGGAATGCTACTTCTTCAAGCCAAAACTTGCATTTCTTCAACTTGGCATATAGTTTATTTTCACGAAGCTTTTGGAGTATCAGCCTCAAGTGTTGCTCATGATTTTCATGGCTTTTGGAGTAGATGAGGATGTCATCAATAAAGACAACCACAAAATGATCAAAGTATTCCTTGAATACTCAGTTCATCATATCCATGGATGTAGAAGGAGCACTAGTCAATCCAAAAGACGTGACTAGGAATTTTTAATGCCCGTACCGAGTTTTGAAAGCAGTCTTTGGAATGTCATCAGTTTTAATCTTTAACAGATGATATTTGGAACACAGGTCGATCTTTGTGAAGAATTTGGAACCTTGTAACTTGTCAAACAGGTCATCAATGCGAGGTAACGGGTACCTATTTTTTATGGAGACATATTTCAACACCCGATAGTCAATGCAAAGTCGCATACTCCCATCTTTCTTCTTTATGTCTAACAGTTCATGTAGTTGGGTTTTTAACTCCTGAAGTTTAATAGGAGCCATTTGATATGAAGTTTTGGAAATTGGTTTTATAGCGAGTTCAAGGTCAATACAAAATTCAATTTCACGCTCTGGGGGTAGGCTAGGAAGTTCTTCGGGAAATACGTCAAGAAATTTATTAATAACAGAAATATCATTCAAATCTGACGTATTTTTTTTTAAATCTATGACATGGGCTAAAAAAGTTTGACATCCATTTTTTGATAAACGAATGGCTTTATGGCTTGATATGACAGTAATTGACTTTAGTGGTTTGGTTGCTTGAATTCACATAACGGGTTGGTTAGAAATATGAAAACTAATGGCCTTACGAAAATAATCAACTTTAGCATGATGAGTAGTTAACCAATCAATTCCTAAAACCACATCATATGCAAGTATTTTCAAAGAGATGAGATCAACAGGTAATGTGAAGGTACCGATTTGAATCAAACAAGATTTATAAACAGTGGATGTAATGAAGGTTTCTCCTAATGGAGTTTCAACAGATAAGTCAAAGTTTAATTTCTCAAGGGTCAAGTTCAAACGTTGAGCACAAGCAGGTGAAATAAAAGAATGGGTAGAATAGAAATCTAATAAGGTATAGACTTCGCAAGATTTTCTAATTAGCTTACCCGTGATAACTTGGTTCGAGTTCCTTGCTTTTTGAGAAGTCACAAAAAATGCTCTTCATTGAACCATCGACTTTGACTTGTCCTTTACAGCCTTTGGAGCCACCGTCTCAACTAGACTTGACTTCTCTACAAGACAAAATTGAACTATATGACCGTCTTTTCCATAACTAGAACATACCTTGGAAGGCTGTGTACGGTTTGGATTGATGTGTCCCTCCTCTCCGTATTTGTATCATCTAACTGGCGGTCGTTCTCCAACCTTAGAAATGGTTGATGGTGTTGGTGCTGCTGCCGATGTCTTTCCGTCATTGTTGAATCTTCTCTTTTTGAAATTTCCACTTGACTCATTTCTTCTATTATCTTGGCCAGGATTACCACCGAAGTGGTTACCATTCCTGGCATAATAATTTCCTCCACTATATATATATATATATATATTGAGGTGTTTATTGTTAAATAAATATTTTATTGATGTGATGGTTGATGAATCTAAATTTATTAGAGAATTTTTTCTAAATTAAATTAATTTATAATTAGAGAATTGTAAAATAACATGAGATGTTATATTGTTGTTTTGATTTAATAATTAGATGCTATATTAAATTATTAAATAAAGTTATAATGAAAATTATAAATTTGGTAATATTTGCTAAAATGGTATATTTAATTAAAATATAGTATGTGATTAATTTAATTGGTTAATATTGGATATGGAGATCCAAATAAATAATATGTGATTATAATTTATAAACTAAAGTGTTTATTAAAATAAATTAAAAGGGTTTAATTTAGTTTTTTTTGCCAAACAAGGCTTAAGTATTTTAATTCTTTAAAATTAAAGGGTTTTGCCAAACAAAGCCTTATGACTTTTGATTTTCTAATTTTTGAATTTAAATAAAATAAATAATATAAATAAAATAATAAATATAATATATTTATATATATATCGTTTATCTTATGGCGATATTACTTATTATGAGTATTAAGACTATATCGGTTTTGTATTTATATCATTACGCATATTAGTTGATTTTTGGCTAAGTTTGAGAGCTTCAGAGAGAATTGAGAGAGAAGTTGCGAGTGAATTGAGAGTATTAAGAATTTTCACAGTAAATTCTTGTGATTTTTAGCAAGGATTATCTTAGAAATTGAAGGTATGTTTCATAATCTCTATATTATAAGCATATATATATGTGTTTGATAACAAAATTTTATATATACTGTGAAATTCAAATTTTGTTGAATTGTTGTGTATATAATGAGATAATTGTAATTATATGTAATTTATGATGGTTAGAGTTTATGGTTAAACAAGAGTTTGCTATGATAAATGCAGTTTAGAAGTAGAAAATTTTTGACAGTATATGTATTTTTCATATGGTTCATGAAAAGTATCAATTTTAGTGGCCAATTAGTATGTAAAATTATAAATTGAAGCTTGTATATTGTTTATTGAGATACGAGCATAACGTAATTCGAATGAAGTGATTTAGCCAAGTATGGAGATTACAGTGATGAATTTTGCAAAGGATGTCAAGAAAATTGAGTTTTTCATGAAAACATGAAAATTGAGAAATTAAAATAGTTTTAGTTGTTGTTAAATTGTGCTAAGTGGTTGAATATGTTAGCTATCATGTTTATGATAGTTGTATATTTATTTTACGTGTTAATTTCACTGTTTGGTGGGTGAAATTTGTGTTTGTTTGGCTAAAAAAAGTCATGCTCATTAGCCTTCTCTCTGTACTTGGCACATAGGTCACAAGCTTTGAGCAAGTCTTGCGCAAAAAAAGCTACGCCCGGGTCCTAGAGCCTTTGTATTGGCGAATTGAGCCATACCTTGGTTTGAGATTCTGATTTTGCGTTTGCAGACTTGCGAAAGCATCATAACATGGTCTAAAATTATGTTTGCATGTTAAATGTGTAATGTTAAGGATAACATAACATAGTGAATTGTGGTTAGTAAGTTCAAAGTTGCAAAAATGATTAGTAAATCGAGAACGCGTTATGTGATAACTTAGTATATATAATGAACGTTAGATAAGTGTTTAAGTATAACACTTGGAATTTTCGAAATGTAAGTGGTAATGAAAGACTTGTGCTTCAATGATAAGTTTAGATAGAAGTGTACATGTTTTGGTATGTTAGCATATCTAATAGGTATTGTGGTTCTAAAATTATGTGTAGGTGATCGTGAGTTTAATTTTATAGCTTACGCTCAAGGCAAGTTTCTAAACCCTATCTTTTTACATTGAAAAGGTTTTCTAACTCTACACTTTCTTTGAATTAGGTCTATTATTACATTGTGTAACTTTATTCTTTTGATTGAGCAAGCTTTTTATCTTAACTGTTATTGAATAACTCAATTGTTCCTAAAATTCATTCAAGCAAACTTTAACTCTAATGTTATTTGAAATTCTCATTTGATTGATTCATTCTAACTTGTTTATAGTTAAGCAAGTTTCTTAAGTTCTATTATTGTATAATGAACGTAGTTTTGAACTCTCGTCTCTATTATTGAACTGTTTTAATTCTTTGCATGAGTTAATACCATGTTGGGCAAGTTTTTAGTTTCCAGCTTGCTATTAGTTAATGTACGTTCAGTAATTTCATTTCTAATGTTATAAGACTCTAACCTTAGCTTATTTATTGTTCAAGCAAAGGTTTACCATTTTATTCATTTTGTTGAATACTTATGCTCTATAGTTATTTCAAGCATGAGTTTAATATGTATAATCAGTTCATTTATGATTCTCAATTGTTTTATGTTATGTTGTTATTAAACATTTGTTGTGATTATCAAACACAATTGATTCAACTAGTCCTCTAGTTGATGTTCGTTAAACATCAAATTACCCTTGAAAGCTTATCCAAACCAAACTTTCTGTGGTGCGGACTTGTACTCTAAATTATGAGATGAACAACCCTATTATTATTAGGGGATAATTTACGCTTAGCGTTGAAATGTTTGTGCACAATACATTATACGAAGGGCTGATCCCCCTAAGAACAAGGAGTCCTTATAGTCTTATGACTGTTAAAGTTGGAGTTGAAAGATTACTCGCAACTGTCGACATAGTTCGTGGTCTTATGACCCTCACTTATTATATATATTCCATATTTTGGATTCCAGTTTTACGATTATCATTGTTAGAGTACTACTCAGTTTTGATGAGCCTATTGTTGGCAGTTATTATTATTATTCTCCTGTTGATTCATTGTTATATCCAGTGAGCAATTTTTTTGCTCACTCTTGCATATTTATATACTCATTGCAGCTAAAGTTGAGAAGGTAGATGAGCCTTTAACTAGCAAAGGAAAGGGAAAAATGTACAAGTGATGTTGATTTGTACTTTTGATTACTGTTATGATCATAGACTTTTAATAATGATGTAATGTAATAATTTTATTTTGCACTTGAATGATGTTTAAAGGTTAGATAACCTGGGATGTTTTTGAATTTAATAATGTAACCCTATTTAAGGGGAGGATTTATGATTTAAATATTATTTTATTTGGGTAGATAGTATGAATGTTCGGATAGTGAGCACCAAATCTTGTGGGAATGAAGTACCTAGATTTGGGGGTGTCACAGGTTGGTATCAAAGCATTAGGTTATGAACCTTAGGTGGGGGGAAAGCCTTAGGAAGTAACCTTTGAAAAGATAGTGATGATAAACTCTTATCGAAGTTTTAGGAAAAGAAAGTAATAAAACACTTATGTGCTTATGTGATTATAACTTATGTGCTCGTGAGTGTCGAGTAGTAATGATTAGTAATTAAAACTTAAAATTTGGTTGACAGGATGGATAATATGGAGGATGTAGGAGGGGAGGAAGGATCCGATGCTAGAGAGGAGGAGCCTCGAGATATTCAGTGATTTGGGAACAACTATTCGCCATGGGAAACAGCCTCGATTGATCATGTAGTTGAAAGGTGAGAGAGTACTGATGAGAGGAGGATGAGATAGAGAGAGGATGAGGAGGAGATAGAGCCACGATCGGGGATGAGGAGGACGAGGAGGAAGAGATTCCACTTAATTCGATATGTCAGCCGTATGTATGACGAGTGTGTACGATCGTAATGTGGAACTTCAAGACACCATCGAGGAGTTACAGGAGATAGTAGGTGAAAAACAGACCTCGATGGCAGCAGAAAAAGACGATGAGATCCAGGATCGAGAAGAACAATTGAACAACGTTGAAGAGAAGTTGGTTCACATCTTGAAGGAGAGAATGAGCGAATGAATGATAGAGAGAGATTGCAGAGTTGAAGAACAAGTTGAAAGAAGAATCTACAAAAAGGGCAAGAGCCGAAGACGCGTACAGTGAAGCTTATCAACGAGCCGGAATGGCAGAGAGAGACGCACAAGCAAAGAGGATGAAGATGGAAGAGATGAACAACGTATTCAACACCGTGATCAATCGAGCTCAAGATCGAGTCATGGGTTATCCGATTCAGTTCGAGACGCTACCATCATACATATTGGATCGCCGAACAATGTTTCGAATTATGGAGGAAGAGCGTCGTAAGGCTACGCAATATCTTAGTAGGACATTGTAGAGAATGTAATTGATAGGTGATTAAAAAATAAACGAAACGTAAATCCCGGGTATGATGTTGATGATGTTGTCCTGCAACTGTTATAGTTCAGGAAAGTATTGGAAATAGTAGTGATGTTATTGTTTTGATGTTTTTTTTAAAGATGATGAATGAATAAAAGTTATTGTTTTATTGAAAGTTTCAAGTGTTATGTGATAAACTTTTATGATGTGCAACTTAAGTATATAATACTTAAAAGGTTGAATAAAACATAATGGATGTATTTTAACAGAAAATGCCTCCAAGACGTCAACCACCACGACAGAGGACCACTGAGGAAAACAACAACAACAATATGGAAGGAAACCAAGTTCAGCAGCTAGTGACGTTACTGACTAGTGCTTTGCAGAATCAACCTCAGAACCAAGGTACAACGTTTAAGGATTTTAAGGCGGTTGGACCACCAGAATTCCATGGGTCCATTAATCTAGTTGAAGCACAGACCTAGATCATGGAAATAGAGAAGGTTTTCGATGTTGCTAGGGTAGAGGATAACCAGAAGACTGCTTTTGCAACATTCATGTTGAAAGAAGAGGCGTGTTATTGCTAGCAAGCCAGTAAAACCCGAGGAGGTCAAGGAGTAATGTCTTGGGAAAGGTTCAAGGAAATATTCTTTGAGACCTATTTTCCAGAAAGTTCGAAGAGTCAGCTAGAAGTGCAGTTTTTGGAACTGAAGCGGGGAACGATGTCGGTGTCTGAGTATGCCGCAAGATTCAACGAGTTGGCGAGGTTTGCGCCATATCAAGTCAGCACAGATGAACGCAAGGCGAAGAGATTTGAACAAGGACTGAAGACTTGGTTGTATAGTAGGGTCTCCTTGTTCCAACTAAAGACGTTTGCAGCGGTAATGGAAAAGGCAATTCTCACTGAAAATGGAGGCGAGGCAGTAACAAAACATAACCAAGAGCAGAGAAAGAAGAAGAGTGAAGGTGAAGCTAAGAATGGTGGTGGTGGTAACAGTGGAAATGGCAACAACAATTTGAAGAGGAAGTGGAATGCGAATGGGGGAGCTGGAAATTAGCAAAGAAACCAGCAAAATAAGAAGTTCGAAGCATGTGCTACATGTGGGAAGTTTTCAAGGTGTGTGTGCTTGATGGGGAAACGAGTATGCTTCAATTGTGGCGGAGGGTCACATCGCCCCAAATTGCACTCAACCTAAGAAGAACGTTTGCTTCACGTGTATGGTCAAGGATCACTTTGCTCGTGAATGCCCTAAGAAAGAAGAGATCCGTGAGGCAGACAAATGGAAGCAAGGGAAATGCTAGTGGGGAGGTACATCGACTATTATTGGACCAACATCAACAAATAAGCCCACCAAACCGAACCTTCAATATGATGGTGCAGGGCGGCGGTGCAATCAAATGATCGTGTCGTATTATATTATCGTATTATCCCAATCAATGATATAAATGCATATGTATTATTTGATTCGGGTGCTACTTGCTCATTTATATCTGATGAATTTGCTAAGAAGTTAGAAATACCTAGTGAAGAGTTGAATTTCCCTTTAAACATAGAAATTGCGAATAGGGAAGTGATTCTGTTAGGTTCGTATACAAGAACTGTAGGGTGAACATTAAGGGGAATGTTATGAAAGTAGATTTAATCCCGATAAAACTTGGAGAGTTTGATGTTATTTTGGGAATGGATTGGCTATTCAATTATGGAGCGATAATTGATTGCCAAAAGAAGTGTGTAAACCTTATGACTCCGTCAAAGGTAGTTTTTCATGGTAGCAAATCGCCTAGACAAATGAAATGTTTGACGATGATGCAGGCCAAAAAGTTATTGAGTCAGGGTTGTGTAGGGTATTTAGCTTACATAGTCGATACTCAAAAGGAGAAGGGTGTGAAATTGGAGGAAATACCAGTGGTTAGGGAGTTCGTGGACGTGTTTTCGGAGGATTTGCCAGGACTTTCGCCTGACCGAGAAATCGAGTTCGTGATCGACTTAGCGCTAGGAACCGCTCCGATATCGAAGGCCCCCTACATAGAATGGCTCCGGTGGATATGAAAGAACTAATGGTGCAACTGCAAGAACTATTAGACAAGAAGTACATTCAGCCGAGTATGTCACCGTGGGGAGCCTTGGTGTTATTCGTGAAGAAGAAGGATGGGTCAATGCGTCTTTGCATTGATTATAGGGAATTGAACAAAGTCACTACTAAGAACAAGTATCCATTGCTAGAATAGATGACTTGTTTGATCAATTGAAGGGTGCCAGATATTTCTCGAAAATAGATTTGAGAAGTGGGTATCATCAACTGAAAGTAAGGAAGGAGGATGTACCGAAGATGGCATTCCGAACACGGTATGGACATTACAAATTTTTAGTAATGTCTTTTGGTTTGACAAACGCCCCTACAGCGTTCATAGATTTGATGAACAGGGTGTTTAAACCATTTTTATACAAGTTTGTGGTGGTATTTATCAATGATATTCTGGTATACTCTAAAACTCAAGAGGAACACATGGAACACTTACGTCTGACATTGGAGACGTTAAGAAAAGAAAAGTCGTACGCAAAATTCTCTAAATGTAAATTTTTGCTAGAATGTGTACAATTTCTTGAACGTGTATTCTATAAGGATGGGATTTCTGTAGATCCATCAAAAGTCGAAGCGGTGATAAATTAGGAACAACCAAGAACTCCATCAGAAGTAAGTAGTTTCTTGGGATTGGCAGGCTATTATAGACGGTTTATCCAAGATTTTTCCAAGATTGCCACTCCGTTGACAAATTTGACAAGAAAATCTGTAAAATTTGTTTGGACGGAAAAGTGGGAGGAAAGTTTTCAAGAACTGAAGAAGAAGTTAAGTATGGCACATGTGTTGTCGTTACCAGATAATACAGGAAACTTTGTGGTGTATAGTGATGCTTCACACAAAGGATTGGGTTGTGTCCTTATGCAGAACGGAAAGGTTATTATGTATGCATTAAGGCAATTGAAAGACTACGAGAAAGGGTATCTGACTCATGATTTAGAGTCAGGCGGCGGTAGTGTTACACTCAAGATATGGAGACACTATCTCTACTGAGAGAGAAATGTGAGATCTACATGCACCATAAAAAGTCTAAAGTATATTTTCACACAGTAAAGACACGAACATGCGTGATAAAGGAGATGGATGGAATTGATAAAGGATTATGATTGTGAGATCTTTTATCATCCGAAGCAAAGCTAATGTGGTTGCAGATGCCTTGAGTAGGAAAGGCGGAGAAAAGTTGATGTTTTTAACTGATAAGGAGGAGCTCATTTCAGAATGGCAAGGTTAGAGTTGGAAATCAAATTTCCGTAAGAATCCGATGAAAAATTGTTCCAGATAGAAGCTAGTCCAACTTTGGTGGACAAAGTGAAGAACGCTTTCAACTATAGGATGAAGAATGCAAGAAAATAAAGAAAAAGTGTAGTCGAGGGTAAAGAAGTGAAGTATAAGGTCGATCTTGAGGGAATGCTAAGATTCGAGGGACGAATTTGGGTTCCAAAGAAGACAGGATATTAAAGAAGAAATCTGACGGAAGCTGCATAGCTCAAGATATTCGATTCATCCGGAAGTCTGAAAATATATCAAGATTTCTAGCATCATTTTTTGTGGCCGAACATGAAAAGAGATGTTTCAAAAGCGTTGCAAAATGCTTGACATGTCAGAAAGTGAAGGCCGAGCATCAACAACCAAGCGGATTACTTCAACCATTGGAAATACTAGAATGGAAGTGGAAGCACATCACAATGGATTTTGTGGTAGGTCTTCCAACGACTCAGAAAGGATAAGATGCGATATGGGAGGTAGTGGACAGATTAACAAAATCTGCACACTTGTTGCCAATAAAGATTTGATTTAATCTTCATCAGCTGGCGAAACTATATGTTAAAGAGATCGTCTCAAGATATGGAGTTCCAGTTTCAATTGTATCAGACAGAGATCCGAGGTTCACATCAAATTTCTAGAAGAAACATCAAGAATGCATGGGAACGCAACTAAAGATGAGCACAGCATATCATCCACAAATCGATGGGCAAAGCGAATGAACGATCCAGACGCTAGAAGATATGCTTAGAGCATGCATCATGGATTTCAAGGGAAATTGGGATGATCATCTACCGTTGGTGTAATTTTCATACAACAATAGTTACAACGCAAGCATTGGTATGCCGCCATACGAGGCGTTATACGGCAGGAAATGCAGAACTCCACTATGCTGGGATGAAGTTGGAGAACGTCAACTGTTAGGCCCAGAATTGGTACAGCAGACCGCTGAAGTTGTCAAACTCATCAGAGCAAGACTGGTAGCTGCTCAAGATCGACAGAAAAAGTATGTTTATCAACACAAGCAGAGTTGTGAGTTTGAAGCGAAAATTTTGTGTTCTTGAAAGTTTCTCCTTGGAAGGGGAAGATTCATTTTGGCAAGAAAGGCAAGCTCAGCCCGAGGTTTTATGGACCTTTCGAAATATTGCGAAGAGTGGGAGACGTGTCTTACGAAGTAGCTTTACCTCCAGAATTAGAGCATGTGCACAACATTTTTCATGTGTTGGTGTTGCAACCATATAAACCCGATTACAAACATGTGATTGAGTATAAACCATTGTAGTTTAGTAAAGATTTGTCTTACGAAGAGATTCATATCCAGATAGTTGACAGGAAAGAACAAGTGCTCAGGAATAAAGTGATACCTTCTGTGAAGGTGATATGGAGGAACCACAACGTCGAAGAGGCTACGTGGGAACTCGAAGCTGATATGATGAAGAATTATCCTGAGTTATTTGTTTAGTCTGTGTCTTCGATTCAGGGGACAGAATCTTTGTTAGTAGGTAAGAATGTAACGATTTGATTATTTGAATTGTGATTCTAGGGACAGAATCTTTATAAGGGGGAAGAATCCTCGATTTGGAGAGGAAGGATGTAACGAATCCTTGTAAAGAAAAAATTTCAAATTGTAATTTCAAATTAATTTAAATATTTATTAAGTTATATAAATATTATTTGAGGTGTTTATTGTTAAATAAATATTTTATTGATGTGATGGTTGATGAATCTAAATT
The DNA here is from genome assembly GCA_020205615.1 of Panax quinquefolius. NCBI lineage: Eukaryota > Viridiplantae > Streptophyta > Magnoliopsida > Apiales > Araliaceae > Panax > Panax quinquefolius. Next base: position 59,481,127 of record CM035168.1, read on the forward strand.
TATTAGAGAATTTTTTTTCTAAATTAAATTAATTTATAATTTAGAGACTCAGTAAAATAACATGAGATGTTATATTGTTGTTTTGATTTAATAATTTAGATGATATATTAAATTATTAAATAAAGTTATAATGAAAATTATAATTTTGGTAATATTTGCTAAAATGGTATATTTAATTAAAATATAGTATGTGATTAATTTAATTGGTTAATATTGGATATGGAGATCCAAATAAATAATATGTGATTATAATTTATAAACTAAAGTGTTTATTAAAATAAATTAAAAAGGGTTTAATTTAGTTTTTTTTGCCAAACAAGGCTTAAGTATTTTAATTCTTTAAAATTAAAGGGTTTTTTGCCAAACAAAGCCTTATGGCTTTTGAATTTCTAATTTTTTTTAAATTTAAATAAAATAAATAAAATAAATAAAATAATAAATATATATATTTATAATATATATGTTTATCTTAGTAATCGATGTTACTTATTATGAGTATTAAGACTATATTAGTTTTTGTATTATATCATTCTTATATATATATTTTGATTTTTGGCTAAGTTTGAGAGCTTTAGAGAGAATTGAGAGAGAAGTTTGAGAAATTGAGAGAGTCTTAAGAATTTTCACAAGAAATCCAAAGGATATGATTTTTAGCAAGGATTATCTTAGAAATTGAAGGTATGTTTTATATCTCTATATATATATATATATGTATATGTGTTTTATGACAAAATTTTTATATACTCTGTGAAATCAAATTTTGAATTGAATTGTTTTATACAATGAGATAATTGTGTTATGTATTTATGATGGTTGAGTTTATATATAAACAAGAGTTTCCTATGCTAAATGCAGTTTAGAAGTAGAAAATTTTTAACAGTATATGTATTTTTCATATGGTTCATGAGAAGTATCAATTTTAGTGGCCAATTAGTATGTGAAATTATAAATTGAAGATTGTATATGTTAGTTCATTGAGATACGAGCATAACGTAATTCGAATGAAGTGATTTGGCCAAGTATAGAGATTATAGTGATGAATTTTGTAAAGGATGTCAAGAAAATTGAGTTTTCATGAAAACATAAAAATTGAGAAATTAAAATAGTTTTAATTGTTGTTAAATTGTGCTAAGTGGTTGAATATGTTAGCAATCATGTTTATGATAGTTGTATATTTATTTTACGTGTTAATTTCACTGTTTGGTGGGTGAAATTTGTGTTTGTTGGGCTAAAGTCGGTTATTGTTTATTATTCTTTTCTAAATGCAATACATGCATGTGCACAATAATTGCAATTTAAGTGCAATAAAAAAAAAAATCTTAAATTGCCATTGTCGATCCCCAGTTCTTTGTATGGCGCAATTGCAATTGCCCATACCCTGGTTTGAGATTCTGACTTCTACTGCTGCTGCAGACTTGGGAAAACATCATAACATGGTCTGAAATTATGTTAGTATGTTAAATGTGTAATGTTAAGGATAACATAACATAGTGAATTGTGGTTAGTAAGTTCAAAGTTGCAAAAATGATTAGTAAATCGAGAACGCGTTATGTGATAACTTAGTATACACAATGAACGTTAGATAAGTGTTGCGAAGTATAACACTTGGAATTTCTGAAATGTAAGTGGTAATGAAAGACTTGTGCTTCAATGATAAGTTTAGATACAAGTGTACATGTTTTGGTATATTAGCATATCTAATAGGTATTGTGGTTCTAAAATTATGTGTAGGTGATCTTGAGTTTAATTTTATAGCTTACGCTCAAGGCAAGTTTCTAAACCCTATCTTTTTAACTTGAGAAAGTTTTCTAACTCTAAACTTTCGTTGAGTTAGTTCTATAATTACATTGTGTAACTTTATTCTTTTGATTGAGAAAGCTTTTTATCTTAACTGTTATTGAATAAGTCAATTGTTCCTAAAATTCATTCGAGTAAACTTTAACTCTAATGTTATTTGAAATTCTCATTTGATTGATTCATTCTAACTTGTTTATAGTTAAGCAAGTTTCTTAAGTTCTATTATTGTATAATGAACGTAGTTTTTGAACTCTCGTCTCTATTATTGAACTGTTTTAATTCTTTGCATGAGTTAATACCATGTTGGGCAAGTTTTTCATTTTTAGCTTGCTATCAAATAATGTACGTTCTGTAATTTCATTTCTAATCTTATAAGACTCTAACCTTAGCTTATTTATTGTTCAAGTAAAGGTTTACCATTTTATTCATTTTGTTGAATACTTATGCTCTATAGTTATTTCAAGCATGAGTTTAATATGTATAATCAGTTCATTTATGATTCTCAATTGTTCTGTGTTATGTTGTTATTAAACATCTGTTAAGATTATCAAACACTATTTATTCAACTAGTCCTCTAGTTGATGTTCGTTAAACTTCAAATTACCCTCGAAAGCTTATCCAAACCAAACTTTCTTTGATGCGGACTTGTACTCTAAATACTAAGATGAATAACCCTATTATTATTAGGGGATAATTTACGCTTAGCATTGAAATGTTTGTGCACAATACATTGTACGAAGGGCTGATTCCCCTAAGTACGAGGAGTCCTTATAGTCTTATGACTGTAAAAATTGGAGTTGAAAGATTACTCGCAAATGTGGACATAGTTCATGGTCTTATGATCCTCAGTTATATATATTCTATATTTTGGATTCCAGTTCCTGATTATCATTGTTGGAGTACTATTCAGTTTTAATGAGCCTATTGTTGGCAGTTATTATTATTATTCTCCTGTTGATTCAATGTTATATCGAGTGAGCAATTGTTTTGCTCACTCTTGAATATTTATATACTCATTCAAGCTAAAGTTGAGGAGGTAGATGAGCCTTCAACTAGCAATGGAAAGGGAAATATATACAAGTGATGTTGATTTGTACTTTTAATTACTGTTATGATCATAGAATTTTAATAATGACATAATGTAATAATTTAATTCCGCACTTGAATGATGTTTAAAGGTTAGATAACCTGGGATGTTTTTAAATTTAATGATGTAACCCTATTTAAGGGGAGGATTTATGATTTAAATATTATTTTATTTGGGTAGATAATATGAATGTATGGAAAGTGAGCACCAAATCTGTGGGTGGGAATTTAGGGGTGTCACATTACCGGAAGATTACGTTTTATAGATTTCACACGATATGCTCCATTTCTTATCTCCAAATTTTCAGATGCCATTCTTAAATACTGTCACAAAACAAGGGTTAATTAAAGAAATTGGCATGCCACATATTATCCCTATATTCTGACCGACCAATTAAATAACAAATAAGCTTGGGTAGGACACACTAGCGAAGGTTTTACTTGTCTATCCCCTCCTAGTTCTAATCTCAGATCTCCACCAGAGATCATAACCCTAAGCTCTGATACCAACTGTAACGCCCCAAAAAAAGGTCCACACAACCCATTCTGAGTCGCTAAGTACATGGTACAGAACTCAAATACAAATGTTAATTATATAACTATTAATTATCGTGTCAAATATTGATTTAAAAATATAAAATACTATGCAAATAAAACTGTGATAATAATTAAATCAATAATATGAGATACTATGCAACAATTACTGTGACAATTATTGAATAAAACTGAGTGACTTCTTACATAAGAATCAATAATTAGATATATTGTGTAATATTGTGTGCTACTATGCAACCGCGTGTACTACTATACTTTTATCATCGGGTATTTCAACAATTAACGGTAAAAGTCTTATCGCTATTTTTTATAAAAAGGTTATTTATGTTATTTTCTATATCCGACAGTTATTCTGTTATGTGATCCACTAATGATTGCACCGTCATACGAATATTCTCCGACAAAAAGAATATTTCCTGACCAAACGAATATTTTATGACCACTTGCTTACTTTGCAAAATTTTTACATATCACCCATAACTACAACATTATATCAAATCAACATCTTATTATTCGAAAATAATATTTTGAGAAAATTAAATCTTTATTCATAAAAAGTTGGGGTCTTACAACTATCACTTTAGGAACTCCTATTTTCAGGCAAGTAAAACTCCATTAGGTGTTCCTTTAAGTGAATCACGTTTAGTGAACTTATTCTCCAATAAGCACCTACCTACTTGCTTTATTATCTCCACACAAATGATTATGAGATCAATCATCCTCTTCTATAGAGCAATCATATAATGTATTAATCTATCCAGAATTAATAACCCCACATTAGTGATATAATGATTATGAATATTTTGGTTTTAAGTTATCTAGAATTTAGATCTCATTCTCATGATCAACATTGTAATTTTAAAAGTATTTCTCCAAAACTATAGGTTTATCACACTTATTTAATTCAAACAATTAAACATGGATAAGATTGTCTTTAATTAAATAAATTATTTTATTAATAAATGAACAAGATTTTACAAAAAAAATGCTTATCACATCCAATATGATTGGCTTAAGGGCATACTACTTTCAGAGACGGCGAATTCATGTAGAGGGAATAGAATCTCATACATCATGGCCCATATGGGAATGGCGATCCATTCACCCTTTGGGCGCCAGTATATTTTCTCTAATAGGTTAGGGTCTCAGACTTCATAGGTGCTGGGATTTGGTATTTATGGCATATATTGACTATTTGTTTGGTTTGCGCGGATGATTGGGTGTTGATCTGTGTGTAAGCTATTTCTGATGGGTATTGCTCTCAGAGTTTCATTTCGATAATTTTGGTGGGGGCCAATGTAGGTGATAGGGTGTTTGAGGATGAGGGTGTAGTTGTTTATGAAGGGGCAGTAGTGATAGAGGTGGATGGTTGTTGAGTTTGCGTGTTCGCGGCAGTGGTGGCAACAGTGACGGTGGTGGTAGTTTGGGTTTTTGGAGTAGTGATTGTTGGAGTTGTTGAAGGTTAGGTAGTTGGATATTTTATAAGAGTTTCATCAACGGTAGTTGGGGGTTGAACGAGGTTCGTATCTGTCATTTTTAGTCAGAAACTATTGAGATTTGGTGAAGTTTGGCCAGAGAAAGTTGTTGCACTGAACAGAGAAATGATGCTTAGCGTTCTTTTGAAAATTCTAAATTTAAGAGTGAAAATGGCGGTTCTTTTTTGGGGGTGTGAGGACTTTTGATGTGGCAGGCCTTCCGTATTCACACGTTCCCCAACTTGTAGCTGATAATGATGGTGGTGGGGTACAGCTTGGCATGTGATGTACGAGGATGACTTTTTGGCTTCGGTGGTAGCAGTTTCTTGCATATTAATTTTTGAACTCTCTTATTATAAGAGAGTGGGGGCAATGTTGGGAAATGATTTCCTGAGTTCGGATGATTTGATGGACCCGTGCCATATGGCACAATATTCCAGTCAGAAGGCTTGACATTCTAAGAAATCTACAATCCTAGTTGACTTATGATTTCATTTTTCAGTTTGACTTCCTACCTTTAATGAAACCAAATCTCATTCAATTATAATTGTTGTGCAATCCGGATTGATTTCGATTTCCCATTTTAAAGGAGATTAAAACTCATCTAAGTATAGTAACTAACGTAATAAGGAGTCATATTCCTACTCAAGGACGAGCGTGTTGAGGCGGTGTGAGTAAGTTATAAATACACAGTTATACCCTCAGTTATAGATAATGACTCTTTTGTTTATTTCACGCACTACAAGTATAACATGCCTCTACTGTTAACATTTTTTAGCATGTATTTATTCTCACACTGGAATTATCTCCTGACGGTCCATACCTTCAGACTCTTCAATGTGTTTGTCTATTTTATGTGTAGGATTTAGCTCGATATTTGGTAATTGGACGAGCAGACGAATCTTGACATTAACAAATACTATAAAATAAAAATATTTCACAAAAAATTGTGCGCAAAATATTTAATATTATGTATTGAATACTAAAAAAAGTATTGTAGACACTCGAAAATTCGTTTTCTTGTTATTAACTATGTAGGAGGACAAAAGCATCTTTTTCACACTCCAAAGATAACCTTGGAGGACCACAACATCAGTTTCAACTCAAGAGATAACCCCGGGAGATCCAGTTTCCAACCCCAAAGATAAACCTGGGAAATCAGTTTCCAAACCCGGAGATAACCCCGGAAAAGTCAGTTCCAACCCCGGAGATAACCTTGGGGATCAAGTTCAAAGCCTGGAGATAACCTCAAAAGGCCAAACCAACCTCAGAAATAACCCTGAGGACAGTCAGAGTCAACAGCAGGCCAACCTCACAGATAACCCTAAGAGAAGACTGTTATAACTTTGTGAAAAATGGACATAACTCCAGAAGGGGAAAAATGATCATTTTTCCAACTCAACTTTAACTTAAATCAAATACACTAATTTCAACTCAAATTGCTTCAAAAGAAGTCCCACAAGAACCATATATTAACTTTCGAGCGCAAACTATGTAAAACATCTCAACGGACTACCTGACGGAAACCTAGAAATGCCATTTCGGTCATGGACCCATCTTTCTAGAGCCAGAAAAGGGCAAATCTTATGTCATTGCGTAGCTCTTGAAAAGATCTTTCTGGAAAGGTATGGCACACTTCCATCGGATTCCCGGATTGAAAGTTATGAAGTTTCGAGCAGACGGCGTGTCGTCCGAGTACACGTATTTCGAGACGGTAGGACACACATGGCCCGAGAAACCCTAGGCAGCCGTAGGTAGACCTGAGGCTGCCACAGGTAAACCTGCGGCTCCCCCCTCTATAAATAGAGGGTTTGGGCCATTTTGAGAAGAGAAAAGGCGTGGAAGCCCTGTCCATTTTGTTTTGTACACACTTTAAACTTAGTGCTTTCTTTTTCCAAACACCTGTGAGCTTGTATTTTGCTATATTTTATAGGTGAAATCGAGTATTCGTTCATTTAAAGATATCTGAAGTCTTCTTGGCAGCCCACTATAAGACATCTCAGATTTCTTAAGCCCTTTTCTCACTTCCATCCACACATACTTATTCACATTGAGAGTCGTGTTTTGTGCGTATGCCCGGATCATCGATCCGTGTCTTTTATTACCTATATATATATATATAAATACTTACATATATATTATTATAAAACTATGATTCGATTAAGCCTAGAATATAATATTCAGAGGCGTTCATCGCTTTTATATATATATATATATATATATATATATATATATATATATATATATATCTTTGTTAGGTTTTGTGAAAATCAAAGTAACAATCAAATTAAAAATTAGCGAAGCGAAATAAAATCGATTTTAAAATTTTTTCACAAACCAATTACAGGATCATCCTTTATGCATATTATTAATTAAACGAAGAATAAGAAATTATGAAATCATACCCTTGTAGAAACGAGCTTCCTCAGTGCGAGTTCACCTCCTACTTTCATGATCTCCTTGAATCTCCGGTAGATTCCTTCCTTTGATCAATGTAAGCCACCCAAGTGTATGGCCTCTAGAGGTGATCCACCAAAGAAGAAGAATTTTCAAGAAGAAGGGGTATTGGCTCAAACCCTAGTTTTTCCTATCTGTATAGAAAAAGGAGGAGTACTCTTCAACTCTAGGAATTACGTATATTAGATATCTGATATATGACTCCTCTTATAAAGATATCATGTAACCCTATTAAAAAAATAAGGTATTATTCATTTAATTAAACTCTTTTAATTAAATGGACTCCCTAATCTTATTAGGGGTAATTAATTAAACTCATTTAACTAATTTTCCTTCCTAATCCAATTAGGAATAAATGAGAAAGTACTTATATTAAATTAATTCCTAAACCTTTTAGAAATTAAAATAATAATAATTGTAATAATATTAATAAGACTCCTCTTATTAATTTATATTTAATATTTCTAAAATATTAAATAATAAATATTAAGCTATTTAATTTATCTATCACCATAGATTAAATTAAATATACTTAACATATTATTACAATTATGTCATTAACTTCTTAAATAATTATTCTTCCTTTTATGGTGTAACCCTTTAGGTTCTCCATATTAAACAGGTTGTGAATAAATCAATTAGAACAATTCTAATCTCATTTAAATAAATAAATTAAACAAATAATTTATTTAAATAAATAATATTTATTCTACAACAAGGATAAGCCTCCCTAATGATCAACGACTTTCCAGATAATATAGATTTCAACATTAATCATAAAAGAACCTTTGAGTAAATAGTTACCAAATACAATTCAATCCTTTCCACCATACAATGTCCCAATTAAATATAAGACATGGAATTCTTTGTCAAGTCTTATTTTATTTAATTATATGTATTTCGATTCCTAAATGCACAACTCATAATGAATACAAATTAGAAACTACTTTCTAATTTTATTCCACCTTGGCCAAGGATTCCTGGGTTGTCATTTATCGAATCACATAGGATATTTCTCCTTTTTACTAGAAGTGGTAGATTCTTTATTGATTATTCATTATCTTCATATATAACTTATTACACCCAAGCATACCCTTTGATATACTCTAAGAGTCTTAAGGAATAAGTCAAAGTGTAATTCATTATATATAAGATATTATGATGATCTCAAGTCTAAGGATCATTTGTGTCTTACTATCACTACAGAATTCTATTGGCAGTGTAAGTAAAACTCCATTAGGTATTCCTTAGCGAGTAACATCAAATTGAACTTATTCTCTAATAAGCACCTACATACTTGCTTTAGTGTCTCCACACAAATGATCATGAGATTAATCATCCTCATCCAATAAGCAAACAACGACGTATCAATCTATCCGGATTCATTAATCCCTTTTTAGTAATCCATTGATTGGGAACATTTTAGTTTTAAGCTATCTAAGAATTTAGATCTCATTAGCATGATCTCATCATGATTCTAAAAGCATTGCTTAAAACTATGGGTTTATCACATATTATTAAAACAAACACCATGTAGATAATAAATGCCTTTAATAAATAATTCTTTTATTAATAAATAAATAAGATTGATTACGATATATGCTTTATCATCATACATGATTGGCTTGTATGCATAATACTTTCAATCTCCCACTTGCACTAAAGCCAATCGCCTTGGTATCGCAGATACCCATCTTCTCTAAGTGGACGATCAAACCGCTTTGTTGTGTTAACGCTTTAGTAAATGGATCTGCATATATTGTCTTGAGAGTCCACACGCCCAGTGGTGACGTCTCCTCTTTCAATGATCTCTCTGATCAAATGAAATCGCCAAAACACGTGTTTGGATTTCTGATGAGACCTAGGTTTCTTAGCTTGCGCAACAGCTCCAGTGTTGTCACAGAATAAAGGCACTGGTCCTTTAATGCTAGAAACCACACCAAGTTCGGTAATGAACTTCTTCATCCAACGACTTCCTTTGATCTTCACTTGCAGCTATGTACTCGCCTCACATCCTTTGAATTAGCAATGATTTCTTTGCTTGGAACTCTTCCAACTCATCGCACCACCGTTTAAGGTAAACACATACCCCAAAACGGGTTATTGTCATCTCGATCTGTTTGAAAACTTGAGTGCGTGAAGCCCTCTAGTTTTAATTCGGACCACCGTAAACAAGAAATACATCCTTAGTTCTTCTTAAGTACTTAGGATATTTTTCAACGCCTTCCGGTGTTCTTCTCCTGGATTCAACCGATATCCGCTTGTTACACTAAGTGCATGAGCGACATCCGATCTAGTACATATCATACAGTACATGATAGATCCTATTCTTTCAAGCATAAGGAATCTTACTCATACGATTTCTCTCCTCGGTGTCTTTGGGGCTTGTTTCTTGGAGAGATTTATTCCATGGCTCATCGGCATGAGGCCTCTTTTGGAATCTTCCATGCTAAACCTTTTAGCATCAAGTCAATGTATCGTTCCTTGGGACAAGCCAAGCATCCTTTTAGATCTATCTCTATAGATCTTTATCCCCAAAATATAGGATGCTTCTCCCAAGTCCTTCATGGAGAAGTGTTTAGATAACAGATTTTAATTGATTAAGTAAAGATAGGAATATCATTCCTATCGGTAATATATCATCAACATATAATACAAGGAATGAAACAAGGCGTTCCCACTAACCTTCTTGTACACACACATGGTTCATCCTCATTTTTGATAAAATCAAACTCTTTGATTGTCTCATCAAAAGCGGATGTTCCACTACGAGAAGCTTGCTTTAATCCATAAATGGATCGTTGTAGCTTCTGAGACTTGATTTGTTCCAACCTTTGAAACAAATCCCTCGGTTTGTGTCATATACACATCCTCCTCAAGTTTCCCATTGAGGAAGGCCGTTTTCACGTCCATCCGCGATTTCGTAGTCATGGTAAAGCTGCAATCGCAAGCAAAATCGAATGGACTTGAGCATTACTCTTTGGTGAGAAGGTTTCGTCATAGTCAACTCCTTGTCTTTGTTTGAAACCTTTGCAACCGGTCGAGCCATATAGGTCACTACCTTCTGCATCTGCTTTCCGGTCTTTCTTTTAAAGACCCATTTACACCCAATAGGCTTAATGCCTTCAGGTGGTGAGACCAAAGTCCATACTTGGTTCTCATACATGGAGTCAATCTCGGATTTCATGTCTTCTTGCCACTTCTCTGAGTCTTTACTACACATAGCCTTTGTTAAGTAATTCAATGGATCATCATCATCTATGATCGTACCTCATTGTCCTCTTCTATGACAAGTCTATACCATCTCGGTATCTTTGGTACTCTTCAGATTTCTGAATAGGGTGTGGTATGAAGGAATCTCTACTTGGTTAGGTACCTCACTTTGATCTCGTAGTATTTTGTGGTTCTTGAACCTCTTCAAGATATATCTTACTCCCATGACCCTTCAAGGATAAACTCCTTTTCAAGAAAGCGCAAACATGTTTCATAACAAACACCTTTTGATCGGTTGGATGATAGAAATAATACCCGATGTTTCTTTAGGATATCCCACAAATCTACATTTGTCGGATCTAGTCTGCTGACTTATCGTTTTCAAACTTTTTGACATAAGTTGGACAACCCCAAGTCTTAACATGCTTAAGACTTGGTTTCCTCCCCAATCCATAACTCATATGGGGTCTTGGGGACGGATTTTTTAGGTACCTTGTTAAGTAGGTATGCAATTGATTCTAGGCATATCCTAGAAGGAAGCTGGAAGGTCGGTAAAACTCATCATAGATCGAACCATGTCCAACAATGTTCGATTTCTCCTTTCAGATACACCATTCATCTGTGGCGTCCCTGGTGGAGTCCATTGTGAAATTATGCCATTTTCTTTGAGACAATTGAGAAACTCACCACTTAAGTATTCTCCTCCTCGATCAGATCGAAGAATCTTAATACTCTTACCAGTTTGTTTCTCAACTTCACTTCTGAACTCTTTGAACTTTTCAAATGATTCAGATTTGTATTTCATTAAATACACATATCCAAATCTTGAGTGGTCGTCAGTGAATGTAATAAAATAAGAATACCCTCCTCTTGCGGTCGTTATCATAGGTCCACATACATCTGTGTGTACCAATGCTAACAACTCTGTAACTCTTTCTCCTTTTCCACTAAAAGGAGATTTAGTCATTTTACCCATGAGACAAGATTCACAGGTTGGATATGATTCATAATCAGATAGCTCTAGAGCCCATCTTTATGCAACTTGGATAATCATGTTTCATTAATATGGACCGAAGTCTACGATTGCTACATGAAGGTATAATTAACATCATCTCTTTTCCTTTTCTTAGTTTGTTCAATTTGAAATATATTTTCATGCAAGTCAAGTATATAAAGTCCATTTCGCAAATTACCAACACCATATAAAACATTATCATTATAAATAGAACAACTGTTGTTCTTTATTATAATATTAAAACCATCCATATCCAATACAGAGATAGAAATAATGTTTCTAATGATATTTGGAACAAAATAACAATTATTTAAATTAATGAACTTACCCGTAGGTAGTGCTAAACAATAAATCCCTACAGCTAATGCAACAACCTTTGCTCCATTTCCCACTCGTAGGACGACCTCATCCTTGCTCAGCTTTCTACTTCTGACCAGTCCCTGCATATTATTACATATGTGAAAACCACATCCGGTATCCAATACCCAAGTAGAAGATTGACTTTCAGAAAAATTAATTTCAATCATAAACAAACCTTGATTAGGATTCGAAGCTTCTCCAAGCTTCTTACGCTTTTCTTACGCTGAGATAATCCTTGCAGTTCCTCTTCCAAATGACCCTACTATTGCAATGGAAGCAAATTCCTTTTGCTAGCTGGATCAGGTTTCTTTTGATCCTTCACTTTTGTCTTTCCCTTAGCCTTCTTGGATTTCTTCTTTTCAGAAGATACCTTGGGCCTCTTCCTTTTCTTGGAAGAATCATCCACTAGTAAGACATGGTTCTTCTTGGATGGGAAGTGACCTTCAGCAGTTTTCAACATGTTAAGTAATTCAGGCAAGCTAACATCCAACTTATTCATGTGAAAATTCACAACAAATTGTGAGAAGGTGTCTCGGAGTGACTGCAAGACTAAATCTTGACTCAATTCCCCATCCATGACGAACCCAAGCTGTCCAAGACGTTCAATCAGATTGATCATCTTTAGGACATGAGTCTCAATGGTAGTGCCCTCGGTCATCCGAGATCGGAAGAGCTCCTTAGATATTTCATATCTAGCAGTCCTACTTTGCTCACCATACAACTCACGAAGGTGTAGTAGCAGCGTAGTAGGAGCATCCATGTTTTCATCTTTGCCGACGAAGCTCGTTACTTTCATGGATGCGAGCATGATGCATTGAGCCCACGATGCATCATCTTGACACCTTTATTTAAAAGTAGCAATCTCTTCCTCGAGGTTTGTCTCTCGCAACTTTTTGGTGTGTGGGCGTAATTTAGGACATAAGAAATCTTTTCAGTTGGTGAGAACAATTCTCGATTCCTTAACGATCAGGTGTAGTTCGGTCCGGTCGGTTTGTTAGCATCAAGTATGCTACGATGGTGAAATTATTGAATATGACATTTTCAAAATTCGCATGTAAAAGACAATATTTTAGCAAACATTCATTTAATTAATTACCAAAATAAATTAGGTCTTATTTTATATTGGTATCTCCCACTATTTTCTTCAAACTATATTACCCTCATTTATATAGTTGGCAAAAATCTAATTAAAGTTTTTTGCTAGTGAGAATAAGGATCCCATTTCAAATATATATAGCCTTGTGGTGACACAACAAACTATATATAAATAACTAGGTAGACTACTCCTTGTCAATTACATCAACATGTAACTCCTTATGTTTTGCCTCTTAGATTATTTTGATCAAGTGGTGGCACATCCGAATCAAAATTATCTAAGTTAAGTCCAACCTAGCACTTCCATATATTCAAAAAAGAAAAATATCGCCCTTGTGGTGACACAACAAAATAATATTGTTCAATTTTCTTTATAAGCATCAAATGTGATAAATTAACATCTTAAATACTTAATACTTGCCTTGTGGGTGACACAACAAACTCATATTAAATATTTAATACTCTATTAATTTTATCATGCTAGAAGGCTGACGTTCTATATTCTAAATATCTTTGAACGCTTAAGACTTAATATATAAAAAAAAAACTTTGAGGATTTGTTATTATTTGTCTCATCTTGTTTAAGCAGCATGCAAATATATATATAAAATGCGTCATATTATTAAACATGCGAAGCATGTTTGCATAATATATAATATATATATATAATACTAGCATGCACATATAGAATACTATATTCTACCCGGATTGATTATGGACTTTTATTCTAGTTTGGTTCACTAGAGCCACCAAGTGAACCAAAAGGTCAAACCCTAGGGTGCAAAGAATAAACATTTAAATATAACTATTACATTTAAACCCGGGTTCCATTACAAACGGGTCTTTTAGCGCTCCTTGTTCCTTGATCTTCGGTTCTTCGAAAAATTCTAACTAGTCCTATTACATAAACTATTTAATTTTAAATAAAACCTTGATCAACAGTCAAGGGGAAGTACATAGGAGAGAGATAGAATTTACATCAAGAAGAAAACCAGAAAAGACGAGGTACACAGACCCCATTTAATAAAACCCATTCATTCAAACATCCAACTAAAATAAATCCAATCACATTAGTCAATTGTCCATAATCAATCCCATTTATTATAATACATATCATCATATGTATCAATAAATAAAATCATTCCATATATATATGAGTATCATTTAATGGGCAATTTTATGTTGCATGAAATCCAATTTCAAGATTAAAATAAACTTTTTATTATTTTAATTATAAAATTATTAAGATTAATATATATATATAACAATTATATATATATATATATAATAAATGTCCTACTACATACAAAACGGCAGGACCTTGATTAATATCCTGGACATAATATATACATACTAGCACTTGGGAAATCTTCTGCAAGTAAACTATCATAATATATATTTTTACTAAGTAAGATATATAAGAAGTATGATACCTGAAGCAATTATATATATCATATATATTATATACTATTATAATCTTGCAGTACACCTTCTCACGTGATATATATATATATATATATATATATATATATATATATATATATATATATATATATATATACTATTAACCTTTACCACGACGCATATCACGGAAAGATAATAAAGTCTAGATAAACTGTTGGTGGAGTTTCGTTTATCATAAAAAAATTTAATTTCTGAAACCACGGATTGCATTAAAAAAAATGATTCCGAAAACTTTTTCGAAAAATATTTTTTTTTTCATAAAATAATAATTTTATACAACAAATTATGCCAAATAAATTATTCAAAATACATACCCATACATATATGGAATCAAAAAAATTAATAATTCGCATAAAGTTTGGCTCTTGATACCACTGTTAGGTTTTGTGAAAATCAAAGTAACAATCAAATTGAAAAATTAGCGGAAGCGAAATAAAATCAGATTTTAAAATTTTTTCACAAACCAATTACCCGGATCATCCTTTATGCATATTATTAATTAAACGAAGAATAATAAATTATGAAATCATACCCTTGTAGAAACGAGCTTCCTCTCAGTGCGAGTTCACCTCCTACTTCTCGCGATCTCCTTGAATCTCCGGGTAGATTCCTTCCTTTGATCAATGTAAGCCACCCAAGTGTATGGCCTCTAGAGGTGATCCACCAAAGAAGAAGAATTTTCAAGAAGAAGGGGTATTGGCTCAAACCCTAGTTTTTCCTATCTGTATAGAAAAAGGAGGAGTACTCTTCAACTCTAGGAATTACGTATATTAGATATCTGATATATGACTCCTCTTATAAAGATATCATGTAACCCTATTAAAACAAATAAGGTATTATTCATTTAATTAAACTCTTTTAATTAAATGGGCTCCCTAATCCTATTAGGGGTAATTAATTAAACTCCTTTAACTAATTTTCCTTCCTAATCCAATTAGGAATAAATGAGAGTACTTATATTAAATTATTTCCTAAACCTTTTAGAAATTAAAATAATAATAATTGTAATAATATTAATAAGACTCCTCTTATTAATTTATATTTAATATTTCTAAAATATTAAATAATAAATATTAAGCAATTTAATTTATTCTATCACCATAGATTAAAATAAATATACTTCACATATTATTACAATTATGCCATTAACTTCTTAAATAATTATTCTTCCTTTTATGGTGTGACCCTTTAGGTTCTCCATATTAAACCGGTTGTGAATAAATCAATTAGAACAATTCTAATCTCATTTAAATAAATAAATTAAACAAATAATTTATTTAAATAAATAATATTTATTCTACAACAAGGATAAGCCTCCCTAACGATCAACGACTTTCCAGATAATATAGATTTCAACATTAATCATAAAAGAACCTTTGAGTAAATAGTTACCGTACAATTTAATCCTTCCACCATACAATGTCCCAATTAAATATAAGACATGGAATTACTGTCAAGTCTTATTTTATTTAATTATATGTATTTCGATTCCTAAATGCACAACTCCTAATGAATGCAAATTAGAAACTACTTTCTAATTTCATTCCACCTTGGCCAACGATTCCTGGGTTGTCATTTATCGAATCACATAGGACATTTCTCCTTTTTACTAGATGTGGTAGATTCTTTATTGATTATTCATTATCTTCATATATAACTTATTACACCCAAGCATACCCTTTGATATACTCTAAGAGTCTTAAGGAATAAGTCAAAGTGTAATTCATTATATATAAGATACTATGATGATCTCAAGTCTAAGGATCATTTGTACTACTATCACTACAGGAATTCCTATTGACAGGTAAGTAAAACTCCATTAGGTATTCCTTAGCGAGTCACGTTCAGTGAACTTATTCTCTAATAAGCACCTACATACTTGCTTTAGTGTCTCCACACAAATGATCATGAGATTAATCATCCTCATCCAATGAGCAAACAATGTACGTACCAATCTACCCGAATTCATTAATCCCCTTTTTAGTAATCCATTGATTGGGAACATTTTAGTTTTAAGCTATCTAAGAATTTTGATCTCATTAGCATGATCTCATCATGATTCTAAAAGCATTGCTTAAAACTATGGGTTTATCACATATTATTAAAACAGCACCATGTAGATAATAAATGCCTTTAATAAATAATTCTTTTATTAATAAATAAATAAGATTGATTACACAGTATATGCTTTATCATCATACATGATTGGCTTGTATGCATAATACTTTCATATACTTATATATATTTCCTGTCATCAAACTCTGTTGATTGAGCCTGGATTTACATCTGAAGCGTTTACTACTTTTATATATATAAATACTTATATATATATATAAGTAGTAAATACATTGGATATCACACCCTGGCTCAATCGATTCAAATTCATGAATAGTATATATATATATATATATATATATATATATATATATACAGCTTTATATATATATATATAACTGTTTATAGCTTTTGATTATACTGCATCATCATGTGAATCTAAGAATTATGTGATCACAGATTCAGTTCCTAAATCTAGATTCCGTTCCTGTGATGAACATTTTCAGCTGCAACCAGCTTGTAAATTATTCACGGTGTACGAATTTCCTTAGATTGCTCTCATGCCCACAAGGAGTTCGGCGCTGCTATGTATTTGATTTTCTCGAAGATGCCTCGCATCTGGAAAATGATAAAAGCAACCAAGCCGAACACATAATAAAATGAAAGTATCAAAGGCCTCAATTACTATTGAGCACAAAGGTTTTAAAAAATTGTTTTACAAAACATCACTGTCATATTTCATTAAAATTGAACTTTTATACAAAATTCAAACATTTTGTATATAGGTGCAAACGAGGCATAGCACTACTTCCAGATAATTGCACATTGACCTACACACACGCACATTCAGATAAAATATTAAATTAAAAAGTGGTGGTAACTGTGTCACCACGGAAGTCGGGGGGGTACCAAACACATTCCCTTAACTTAATCAAACCCCCGGACCCTAACAAATCTCGATTTCACAGACCAGTTAAGCATTACTAGGTCTTTGTGCAAACCTTTTCTCGATTAAGTTAGTACAACCATTTACAAATATCAATTGGCAACTCTTACAGTCCAATCGTCAACATATAAATGTCAGACCTTTTCAAACTTGTTTTTTCAAATAAATTTCACTTAACATGAAAACTCCAAAAGACAAGAACAGAAAGGGACAAATAAAAATCCCGACGTCGACAGGTCTGCTGGGGACATCCAGTAAGAGGGCTTAAGTCGCTATTCAAAAACTTTTCAAAACTTTTATCTACATGTGTATGGATGATTGCATTTACATTTGAATGAATGTGTACTAATGCATTTACTTACTGCACTTAGTGCTTCACACCATATCTGCCTATGATATTAGTGCTTCGCACATGTCATCATTTCCATGCGGTGAGATGTGATGTATGTGAATATATGTTGTGTGGTCCCTCCACTAGGAGGCTATCTGTAGGTGTTTGATTACTGAACTCGTAGGGAGACTAATTCCAACAAGGCTCAGGAAAGGAACCACCTAGATTTGCTCCAGTTGAAAGATCGAATTAATTTCCCATCGAGTAAATTGCGATGATCTGGGAACCTTCATGCCAAAAAGTCGCGAGAGTGGACTAAGATAGGTCAGCCTCTAATAAACCAAATGCGGAGGGAAGTCTCTTCATACCTTCCCATTTCAATTACTTAATTTTAATTACTTGTAATTTAATTTCCATGTTAATCTCAATGTAATGGAAAATATGAAGGAGTATGTGAACATCCATTCGTTTTCATATCAAAACCTGTCATGCTATCCTATCATCAAAACAGCTGACATCCATTTTGTAGGATGATACTCCTAAAAAACGGATACATTACATAGCATGTAACATTTTCACATTTCCCAAACTAAACTACATAAATCTTTTTGTAGGGAAACAATTGATTTCGTTGCCCATTCAAAATCCAAAAATGTACTAAGTCCACAGTCAGGCATGGCTATAAGTGCCCAGCCTAATCCTACTCCTGTCTCTTGTGAGGAGTTTGAAGGATTAAGGAATCAAATAGTAGAATTGGCTGTCTTTCTAAAAGAACAAATTAAAAACACTTGGGCCCAGACAATGCCTACTCAATCAGAGTCCTTCACTCAAGGGGGCAGTCAGGGTATTGACAGAAAGATGGAAACCTAGATATTTACACCTCATTCCAATAAAGGAACCAACAAAACCAATGAAATCATAAACTCAGGGATGATCGAGAAATTGGGGATATAAGAAAGAAGTCTAACAAATGGAAGAAACCATCCGGTCAATCAAAAGGACTGGAACCTATGGAAATGACACCTATTCAGATCTCTGCATATTTCTAGGGGCTCGATATCCTGACAAATTCAAAATCCCAAAGTTTGAAAAGTACAATGGGGCAGGTGATCCCTATACGCACCTAAAAGTGTACATTGGTGAACTAGGGTCTTGTGCTGGAGATGAAAGCCTCAGAATGCAGCTCTTTCAAAAGAGTCTCACTGGAGAGGCTAAAGCTTGGTTTGCCTGACTTGACAATGCCAAAATCCATAACTGGGAAGAATTGGCCCACGCCTTTCTAAATTAATATATTTTTCAGTCACAAATGGCACCAGATCGATACCAAGTGACTAAAGTCAAAAAGCAAAGTACTGAGTCTTTTCGAGAATATGCCCAAAGGTGGAGACATTTGGAAGCGCAAGTCATTCCATCAATGACAGAAACTGAAATGGTGATGACTTTCATAGACATTCAAGAGGCGCCTTATTATGAGAGAATCCTAGCAGGCATAGGAAAGTCATTCTTTGAAATGATCAAACACGGAAAAATGACAGAGATGGGCCTGAAGATAGGCAAGATTAAAGACTTCACTTCCTTGGAAGCAGTTACCGAGCATATACAAACTGGCAAGTATGCGAGCGATCCCAAGAGGGTACTCGATAAAGGCAATGAAGATGTATCCCTTGTTTCACAGGGGTAAGCTAGGAGACCAACCTACAGTCCCCCCATTTGGAAAAAGAAAGATAATCTGTCATTTCAACAACAGGCTGCATTCAACCAATGCCAAGACAGGATGGGAAAATTTGAAAGAACGAAAAATCAGGTCTTCACTCCACTAGGCGATTCCCTTGAAAATGTATTGGCGATATTAATGGATCACAAGTAAATTACTGAACTGGATCCACCTCTGGAACTAGGAAGCAAAAGATACAATTCAAGCAAGAAATGTGCTTACCACTCAGGGTCTCCAGGACACGATACACAAGATTATTGGTCTTTAAAGCATAAAATTCAAAATCTAATCAAAAGTGGCAGTATTGTGGCCCAACGACCCGACCAACAAAATGTTAACACCAACCTTTCTTTGCAGCATGATACGAAGGAAGTAAACATGATCGAATCAAGAAGCGCTAAAATGTATCCAAATCGTAAGTACATACGAAGGATGGAGGAATACCCCTAAAGGCACAAAACAAATGTCCTAAAGTGGGAAAACTCGGATGAGGGTATGACAGTAATGCAAAAAATAGAGATGATTCAGAATTAAGTAAATCTACTAGCTAAGCTGATAGTGCGCCAAAATCAGGATACGAGGTAGTTTTTCACTCAACTATCAGAAAGCCAAGAGAAAAAATAGTGAAAGTTTTACCGTTAAACTACCCGATAGTAAAAGTACAGTAATACGCATGGTTACATTGTAGCACATGGTATTGATTATTGATGCTTACGTGAAAAGTCACTCAGTTATAATCAATTTTTGCTAGAGTAATTGCTACATAATATGTAAGACCCCAACTTTTATGAATAAAGAATAATTTTCTCGAAATATATTTTGTTTGAATATTATGGTGTGGATTTGATATAATGTTATAGTTGTGGGTAATAGTTACAAATTTTTCAAAGTAAGCAAGTAGATATATAATATTCGATTGGTCGGGGAATATTCATTTTAACAGGAATATTCGTACGATCGCACAATCATTGGTGGACCCCACAATGGAAGTATTGTCGTAGTAAGAAAATGACATAATTATCTTTTTATAACGACGAAAGTGTTACCGTTAAAACTATTGAACTACCCGGTAGTAAAAGTACAGTAATACGCGTGATTGCATAGTAGCACACGGTATTGGTTATTGATGCTTACATGAGAAGTCACTCAGTTATACTTAATTATTGCTACAGTAATTGCTGCATAATATCTCTCGTATTATTGATTCAATTATTGTCATAGTATCATCTGCATAATATATATTATTAAATCAATAATTGAGACGACAAAGTTATTCATATTATTATTTACAATATTAACAATGTCTAGAAGTTCTGTCAAGGAGAGGTTTGGTCACCTAATTATGCTTCAATAAGGAGAAATCCTTATCTGAAAGCCCCTCTTTCCTGGAAGCGACACTTTGGTTGTTAAATATTATGAATTATAATATTAATGATGAATAATTTCGTGTTGATTAAAGATGAAATTGATAGTTCCATTGTGTTGGAATTATTAGTGTTAGTGAAAATCGACATTTATTTCGATAATAATTAATGTCTGGAGGTTATATTGACCAATCAGGTAATTAACCGGATAAATGAGCAATTAATTGCTATTAAGCTTATAACTATGTGTTCACATGTGTGTACTATTGATTCACATGATTTACTATTAGGGGAGTTAGTGCAAGATTGATTATACTTGCCTGACTAAATTAGAAATGGAGGTATAGTTGAAGGTACTATACTATAATTAGTTTTTTTACATGATTATACTATTGAGTCACATGAATGAACTATTAATTCAAATGATTTACTATTAGGGGAGGTGGTGTAAGTTTGATAATACTTGTAGGACTAAATTAAAAATGAAAAAAAAAAGAGGAAGGTATTATAATATAATATTTCAAGCCCCAAAACGTGCAATTATCGAAACTATATTTTCCTAAAAATAGAAGCTCATTCTTCCTTCATTTCTCACCAATTCACTAAAGCTATAGAGCAGTTATTATAGAGAGAAATTATAGAGAGAAAGAAGAAGAGAAGTCTGCTACCTCATTATTTCAGTATCCAGTTTTTTCTAAGGTAAGGGGTATTATTCTTTCGTATTCATGAAGAGAGTTATTTTCTTTCAATACTCGTAAGGGATGTTATTCCATTCTTTATTATTATGTTGGAATAACCTGTCTATGCGAAGAACCGCATACATGGTGAAATTCTTCTATTATTCCATTCTTTATTATTCTGTTGGAATAACCTGTCTGTGTGGTCTATCGCATGCCTGGTGAATTCTGTTGTTATTTTATTCTTTATTATTCTGTTGGAATATCCTGTCTGTGTAGATTACG
Source organism: Panax quinquefolius (assembly GCA_020205615.1). Taxonomy (NCBI): domain Eukaryota; kingdom Viridiplantae; phylum Streptophyta; class Magnoliopsida; order Apiales; family Araliaceae; genus Panax; species Panax quinquefolius. The sequence goes on from CM035168.1 coordinate 59,503,016, forward strand.
CATGACCTAGTTCCATTCTTTATTATTCTATTGGAATATCACATGCATGCGGATTACGTATAACTTTGGTTCCATTTTTATTATTACATTGGAAATAACTTATCACATGCGATTATATAGCATGCATGGTAAATTCTTCTGTTATTCCATTCTTTATTATTATGTTGGAATAACCTATTTATGTGGATTACCGCATACATGGTGAATGATCCTTCGTATGCATTCCTTATTAAATTGTAGAAATGATCTGTCTACGTGGATTACCGCATGGCGAGCAAAAAATCCATTTTAATTTCATATATTCTATTATACTCAGTTGGTTAAAGTTTTGGCTTCTATACTCCATGAAATTAGTATAATATCCTGGATATTTGCGCTTCATCCAGTATCTTTTCATGGAAACATTCTTCTGAGCATTCTTGAATTTTACTCCACAAAGCAGTATCATGTTGACAATTTGGATGTTATTGATTTTAGATAAATTAAATTATAAATCTTTAAAATTTATCCTTGAACTCGTTTTATTGAATTATTATGTCATTGTCATCATCCTCATGCTTCTATTGTGATGAAAGTCATCTTTAGCTTGCGTGCATAGATGGACTTGGTATGCTTATAACCAGGGATTTTTCAGTATAATCATGACCGTACTATGACGAATGATGTGGTGAAAGTCTTCATTGGCCTATAGTTCATTGATGGACAGTTGTGGTATGATTATGACCAGGGATTATTTGGTATAGTCATGACCATTAATGATTACATGAATATCCTTGTCCGTGATGCAGGGATGATTCAATTTTATTTGTTAAGCTGAGTCTCAGCGATAAAGTTGATGAAAAACTTTTTAAATCATAGAAAATAGTAGATTTTATGCTCTACTTGACTCTTCTAATGGATTGCTTATTCCGCTGCAGTTGTTGATCTAAAACTTGTTGTCAATTATATTCTATCAGTTGTTATACTGTTGAAGGCTAAGGATAATTTATTCTGCATTATCTTAGTCATAATATTTCTTACTGGGCTAGTTGAGCTCACCCTTTCTTTCACTATTCTCTTCAGGAAATGAGAATATAGTTGGGACGAGTCGAGGAACGGATTAACGGTCCAGAAGGTTGTTTTAGTAGTCCTCACTATTCTATAAAATAGTGTGACAATAAATGTAATGAGGGCTCCATTGATTGTGGATATTGTCTAGATGAAAATATTCTTATTAAAACTCTTTGATTATGTTATGTCATATTTTACACGACTGTTGTATAATTAAGTTGTATTTGAATTTTGTACCATGTATTTGGCGACTCAAGATGGGTGATGTATACCTATTTTGCGGGCGTCACATAATATCTCTCATATTATTGATTTAATTATTGTCACAGTATAATCTGCATAATATTTATTATTATTAAATCAATAATTGAGATGACAAAGTTATTCATATTATTATTTGCAATATTAACGATGTTAAGAAAGTTCTGTCAAGGAGAGGTTTGGTCACCTAATTACGCGCCAATGGGGAGAAATCTTTATGAAGCCTCCCCCCCTCTTTCACGGGAATGATCCGGTTCATTAAATCATGAGTTATAATATTAATGATAAATAAGTTCGTGTTAATTAAAGATGAAATTGGTATTTCCATTGTGTTGGGATTATTATTGTTAGTGGAAATCGACATTTATTTCGATAAGTTATATTAACCAATTGGGTAATTAATCGAATAAATGAGTAATTAATTTCTACTAATTCACATGCTTATAACTATTTGTTCACATGTATGTACTATTGATTCACATGCATGCACTATTAGGGGAGGTGGTGAAAGATTGATAATACTTACATGACTAAATTAAAAATGGAGGTATAGATGAAGGTACTATACTGTAACTATTTTTTTCACATGTATACAACTATTGATTCAAATGACGTACTATTAGGGGAGGTGGTGCAAGTGTGATAATACTTGTAGAACTAAATTAAAAATGAAGAAAAAGATGAAGGTATTATAGTGTGATATTTGGCGACTCAGAATGGGTGATGTATACCTATTTTGGGGGCGTCACAAATGATATCAGAGCTTAGGTATATGGTCGCTGGTGGAGATATGAGTCTAGAACTAGGAGGGGAGATACAAGTAATATACTTTGCTAGTGTGTGACTTACCTAAGCCAAAATTTTTACTTGATAAGTTGACAATTTGTGATATGTCAATTGACCTTTGTTTTGAAGATATATTCTAGAATGATATCTAAAATACATGAGATGAGCAATGGAAAAATCATGATACAGAGGATATAACCGGGAAAGTATAATCTGAAAAGAAAAGCAAGGTATTGTCATCTCTTCGAATACCAGGTACGTACGTAAATTTCGATGGTGAAATTTCATAAGGAGGGGAGATTATGAGACCCCGAATTTTATGAAATGAAAGTATTCAATTTTCTTATAATTATTCTATTTGGTAAATGGTTTAATATATAAAAGGTTAAAGTTAAGGGTGATATGTGAAATTTTTTCAAAGTAAGCAAGTTGTTATATAATATTCGATTGGTCGGGGAATATTCATTTTAACAGGGAATATTCGTACGACAGCACAATCATTGGTGGACCCCACATCGGATGTATTATCGTAGTAAGAAAAAGACAGAATTATCTTTATTTAACGACGAAAGTGTTACCATTAAAACTGTTGAACTACCCGGTAGTAAAAGTACAGTAATACGCGTGGTTGCATAGTAGCACACGGTATTGATTATTGATGCTTACGTGAAAAGTCACTCTGTTATACTCAATTATTACTATAGTAATTGCTGCATCATATCTCTCATATTATTGATTCAATTATTATCACAGTATCATCTGCATAATATGTTATATTATTAAATCAATAATTGAGACGACAAAGTTATTCATATTATTAAATTGCAATATTGACAATGTCTAGAAGTTCTGTCAATGAGAGGTTAGATAATCTAATTGCGAACCAATAGGGAGAAATCCTTATCGAAAAGCCCCCTCTTTCTTGGGAACGACATGGTTGTTAAATATTGTGAGTTATAATATTAATGATGAATAAGTTCGTGTTGATTAATGATGAAATTGATAGTTCCATTGTGTTGGAATTATTAGTGTTAGTAGAAATCGACATTTATTTCGATAATAATTGATGTCTGGAGGTTATATTGACCAATCGGCCAATTAACCAGATAAATAAGCAATTAATTGCTATTAATTTACATGCTTATAACTATGTGTTCACGTGTGTGTACTATTTATTCACATGATTTACTATTAGGGGAGTTGGTGCAAGATTAATAATACTTGCATAACTAAGTTAAAAATGGAGGTATAGTTGAAGTTACTATACTATAATTAATTTTTTCACATGTTTAGAACAATTGAGTCACATGATTTACTAATAGGGGAGGTGATGCAAGTTTAATAATACTTGCATGACTAAATTAAAAATGAAGGAAAAGATGAGGGTATTATACTGTAATATTTCGAGCCCCAAAATGTGCAATTATGGAAACTATATTTTCCTATAAATAGAAGCTCATTCCTTCATTATTTTTCACCAATTCACTAAGTCTCACAAAAGCAATTATTATAGAGAAATTATAAAGAGAGAAGCTATAGAGAGAAAGAAGAAGCGAAGTCTGCTACTTCACTATTCCAGTATTCAGTCTTCTTCTGAGGTGAAGATAGGTGATGAAAATTATCTTCGTCTTGGGTGCGAAGAGGAATTTAGAATCACAATTATGATTATGAGTTATTCATATGATTGTGGGATGGAATTGTTGATTGATATTCTTTGGGATAAAACATTATTGGTGGACTTTTAACATGGAGAAGATAATAGACACGATGGTCTATTTGACTCTTCTAATGGATTGCTTTCGTTCATTTTAACTATGGTTGAAAAGTTTTATCATCTACCATATGTTCTAAATCTCTGATTTATTATTGATGAAGGCTATTGATGATGTAAATTATCTTTAGTCATGATATTCTTTACTGGGATAGTTTTGCTCACCCTTTTTTCTTCACAATTCCTTTCAGGTAATAAGAGTGTAGCTGGGTCGAGCGGGGGTAACAGGAGAATAGAACGGTTGTCTATAGCTATTGAGGTTCTCCCTAACTAGTATGGAAATAATTTTATTGTGAACTTTAGATAAGTGTGTCGTATTGTATACGTCATTTGATATTTAATTTTGGTGAACCGAATAGGGTAAGGTGAACCCAACTTTGGAAGGGTGTTTTGCCACTATCATACAAGATGTCTAATGACATGCAACCTCATGTTATCATAAGACAGGGTTGTGAACATCCACTTGCTGAGTATATCTACGAGCACTACCTATATGATCTTGGAATTTATTTAAAATATAATTCACAATTGGAGAAAACAGAGGTAATTATATGTCAAGAGAAGACTCACCATTAGAAAGAAGATGATAGTAATCTTCTTGTTTTTCTTTGGGGACTATTGGGTCAACCAAGGATAATTCTGTGGACATATGATATCTATCATAACCTAGACGCATGGCCTCCCATGTACGAAGATTTCCTTGAGTATTTTCCAAAGATTATAATTTCTAAAACAGTTATTGACTGTACTTTTATGTAAAGTACCATTGTAAGGTTGTGGTCGAGGCACCATGAGAGTTACATACATTTGTATTAAAACTCACAGTTTAAGCGTGGTCGATTAATACATTACGTACCAGTTCAACAGTTGTATAAATGAAGTTTGTAAATGATTTTTATAGTGTGATATCTGACGACTTAGAATGGGTGATGTATACCTATTTTGGGGACATCACATGTGATATGTTAATTAACCCTTGTTTTGTGGCAGTATTTGAAAATGGCATCCGAAAATGTTGAGATAAGCAATGAAGCACATGAGATTGTTAAGTCACCACAGATTAATACCCAGGATAATGTGTAACAGGAAGACAATAATCCTCAGGTAATCAACAACGATCAAATGATGAACGATGGGATGTTCAGAGGTTTTATGCAATTCATGCAACATTAGGCGAGGGCGACTCCTGTCCAAAATGCAGGTGGAAACACTGACAACTCTCTGACGGTCACCGCTAAGCAGTTCAAGGAGCTGGGAGCACCAGAGTTTTCGGAGAGCCAAAACCACTTAAGGCGGAGACGTGGATAAAGTAGATCAATAAGATATTTGATGTCTTGGGATGCTCCGAGGAGCAAAAGGTTCCTTTGCCACCTTGAGTTGCGGCGAGGAGGCATATTACGGTGGGAATCGTAAAAGCGTACTCAACTTCTTTGCAGATGAAGATGTCTTGGGAGAAGTTCTAAGAACTATTCAACGACAAGTACTTTCCTAAAAGTATTCATCACATGAAGGAGGTAGAGTTCATCAAGCTTGAGCAAAATAATATACCATCGAAGAAGTGGACCGTGGATCAATCAGCGACGAAGCTAAGTTTAGAGTTGTCTCGGTATATTACAAATTTTGTCAAGCTGCCCCACTTGGTTGATAATGAGGAGAGAAGGGTGTTCCAGACGACGCAGATGTTTCTAAGAGGTTTGAAACCCGAGATATGTCAATACCTAATTTCTCAAAAAGCTTTGTGGTTTGTATTCGGATGTTGTGAATAGGGCTCGTTAACTACTCATTATTCGATCGCGATAATGAGTCAACCCAACCAAGACGTTTATTGAAAAATAGATGTCAAGAAGATTTAAATAAAATATATCGAGATATTTCTATTGTTAATAAAAACAAGTTGATAATACCATGGTAGCCATCATCTAAAGGAATTTTTAGAAGAAGTGACAACAAACGTGGAGGGAATCAACATGCCAAAATGGTAATCACTTTGGTGGTAATCATGATTATCCATAGTCGCGAGACAATAAGAGTAAACATTTCATGCCAAAGTAGTATGCATACAAGCCAATCATGTTTGATGATAAAGCATATACTTTGTAACAATCTTATTCATTTATTAATAAAAGTATTAATTTATTAAAGGCTTTTAATTATCTACATGATGTTTGTTTTATAATATGTGATAAACCCATAGTTTTAAGCAATGCTTTTAGAATAATGATGATGATCATTCTAATGAGATCTAAATTCTTAGAAAGCTTAAAACTAAAATAGTTCCCAATCATTGGATTACTAAATTGGGGATTAGTGAATCCAGGATAGATTGGTATATACGTTGCTTGCTCATTGGATGAGGATGATTGATCTCATGATCATTTGTGTGGAGACACTAAAGCAAGTATGTAGGTGTTTATTAGAGAATAAGTTCTTTGAAGCGTGGCTCGCTAAGGAATACCTAATGGAGTTTTATTTACTGTCGATAGGAATTCTGTAGTGATAGTAGTACAAGTGATCCTTGGACTTGAGATCATCATAGTATCTTGTGTATGATGAGTTATACTTTGACTTATTCCTTAAGACCCTTAGGGTATATCAAAGGGTATGCTTGGGTATAATAAGTTGTACATGGAGATAATGTATGATCAATAAAGAATCTACCACTTCTAATAAAAGAAGAGAAATGTCCTATGTGATTCGATAAATGACAACCCGAAGAGTCCTTGGTTAAGCGCGAATGAAATTAGAAAGGAGTTTCTAATTTGCATTATTTGAGTTGTGCATTTAAGGATCGAAATACATATAATTAAATAAAATAAGACTTGTGACAGTAATTCCATGTCTTATATTTAATTGGGACATTGTATGGTGGAAGGATTGAATTGTCACAGTAACTATTTACTCAAAGGTTCTTTAATGATTAATGTTGAAATCTATATTATCTGGAAAGTCGTTGATCGCTAGGGAGGCTTATCCCTATTGTAGAATAAATATTATTTAAATAAATTAATTGTTTAATTTATTTATTTAAATAAGATTAGAATTGTTCTAATTGATTTATTCACAACCGGTTTAATATGGAGAACCTAAAGGGTCACACCATAAAAGGAAGAATAATTATTTAAAAGTTAATGGCATAATCGTAATAATATGTTAAGTATATTTAATTTAATCTATGGTGATAGAATAAATTAAATAGCTTAATATTTATTATTTAATATTTTAGAAATATTAAATATAAATTAATAAGAGGAGTTTTATTAATATTATTATAATTATTATTATTTTAATTTCTAAAAGAGTTTAGGAATTAATTTAATATAAGTACTCTCATTTATTCCTAATTGGATTAGGAAGGAAAATTAGTTAAAGGAGTTTTAATTAATTATCCCTAATAAGATTAGGAGCTTAATTAATTAAAAGAATTTAATTAATTAAATAAAACCCAATTCCTTAATTGTTAAGGTGGGTTGCCCACATCTATAAATAAGAGGAGTCTTATTATGGGTGGGTAGGGGTTGTTGACTTTTTCAACATCTGACATAATTCCAATTGTTGGGAGAGTACACCTTTTTCTATAGAGATAGAAAACTAGGGTTTGAGCCAAACACCCATCTTCTTGAATTTTATTCTTCCTTGGTGGATCACCTCTAGAGGCCAAACATTTGGGTGGCTAACGTTGATCAAAGGAAGGAACCAAACCCGGTGGATTCAAGTTGAACGCGAAAAGGATTGGAGGTGAACTTGTACCTGAGGAAGCTCGATCTTCAAGGGTATGATTTATTCTTAATCTTTTCGTTTAATTAATAATTGTGCATAAAGGGTGATCCGGGTATATGGTTTGTAAATTTTAAACTCTGATTTTTACACGCTTCCGCACTTTTTATGCAATTTGATTGCGTTATGAATATTACAAACCTTACAGTGGCATCAGAGCCAAACCTTTATGAAAATTATTAATTAATTAATTTGATATGTATATTGATATGTGTTTAGAACAATTTAATTGGGCATAATTTTATTGTATAAAATTTATTAAAAAAAAAAAAAAAAATGGTTGCCGCCTGATATGTTTCTCACGTGGGGAACATGTTTCATGGAATACACGGATTCCTTCTCTTTTAAAAAAAAAAAAAAAAAAAAAAAAAAAAAGGCAGCAACAATTCATTTTTTTTTTTTGATGCAATGCACGGAAATCGGGGAGCAGCTTGATTTAAAAGTTGCAAAGTCCGGTCAATTTGCTTTTAAAAGCATTGGCATGTTTTTTATATAATATATATATATATATATATATGTAATATTTATATATATATATATATATATATATATATATATATATATATATACTATATATATATATATATATATAGATGACTCACGAAATTTTGAAAAAGAAGGTCTTTTGATTTGATTATATATATATATATATATAATAATATATATTACGAATATATATATACATATATATATATTCTTAATTATTATATAATTAAAATAAAAGTTTATTTTAATTTTAAAATAAAAGGTTTATTTTAATATTAAAATAAAAGATTTATTTTAATTTTAAAATTAGAATTTCATGCTAACTAATTAGAGTTGGAATTGGATTCCATGATAACTAATTGGAGTTGAAATTGGATTTTATTTTTCCTAAAATAAAGGAGTTTATTTGTGAATAGGAAGTAAATCCATCTTTCCTTAAATAAAGGAGTTTATTTAAATATGAAATAAGATTTCATATTATTCAAAATAAAAGGAGTTTATTTGTGAATAGGAAAGAATATCCGTGTTTCCTTTAATTAAAGATTTTTTTTTACATGGAATTGGATTCCATAATTAATTAAAATAAAAGAGTTTATTTTAATTAAAGATTTTTTTATATATGAAATTGGATTCCATAATTAATTAAAATAAAGGAGTTTATTTTGATTAAAATTTTGATTAAAATAAAATAGTTTATTTTATTCAAAATTGGATAAATTAAAATAAAATAGTTTTATTTTGATTTAAATTTGGATTAAAATAAAGGAGTTTATTTTGATTCAAAATTAGATTTTATACTAACTAAATTTGCCCATTAAATGATATCAATATATATATTAAATGTTTATTATTCATGAGATGAATGTTATTTATTGATGCATATGGTGATGTGTATGATAATAAATGGGATTGATTATGGACTATTGACCAATGCGATTGGATTTTATTTTAGTTGGATGCATGAATGTATGGGTTTTATTAAATGGGGTTCACAGACCTGCCTTCTCTAATTTTTCTTAATGTAAATTCTATCTCCTCCTATGTACTTCCCCTTGACTGCTGATCAAGGTTTCTATTTATTTTAAATAGTTTTGTAATAGGAATATTTAGAATTAATTTTGAAAAATTGGAGATCAAGGAATAAGGAGCGCTAAAAGACCCGTTTGTAATGGAGCCCGGGTTTAAATGTAATAGTTATATTTAAATATTATTTCTTGCACCCCTAGGGTTTGACCTTTTGGTTCACTTGGTGGCTCTAGTGAACCAAACTAGAATAAAAGTCCATAATCAATCCGGGTAGAATATAGTATTCTATATGTGCATGCTTATACTATATATATATTATATATTATGCAAACATGCTTCGCATGTTCATTAATATGACGCGTATTTTATATATATATATTAAATGCCGCTAAACAAGATGAGACAAATTAATAACAAACCCCTCAATTTTTATATTAAGTCCTAAGCGTTCAAAGATATTTGGAATATCGAACGTCGCCTTCTAGCATGATAAAATTAATAGAGTATTAAATATTTAATATGAGTTTGTTGTGTCACCACAAGGCAAGTATTAAGTATTTAAGATGTTAATTTATCACATTTGATGCTTATAAAGAAAATTGAACAATATTGTTTTGTTGTGTCACCACAAGGATGATATTTTTTTTGAATATATGGAGTGCTAGGTCGGACTTAACTTGGATAATTTTGATTGGATGTGCCACCACTTGATCAAAATAATCTAAGAGGCAAAATAAAAGGAGTTGCATAGTTGATGTAATTGACAAAAGTTGTCTACCTATTTATTTATATATAGTTTGTTGTGTCACCACAAGGCTATATACATTTGAAATGGGATCCTTATTCTCACTAGCAAATCTTTAATTAGATTTTGCCGAACTATATAAGTGAGGGTAATATAGTTTGAAGAAAATAGTGGGAGATACCAATTTAAAACAAGACCTAATTTATTTTGGTAATTAATAATAGAATGTATGTTAAAATGTTGTTAAATACAAATTCATTTATAGAATTTTACAATGTCTAAATTACTATCACTGCGAAGCATATTAGATGCTAAATTAATCAGACCGAATTAAACGGATTGGTTAAGGAATTTGAGAATAGTTCTCATAGCTGAAAAGCTATCTTATGTCCTTAATCGCCTATCCCCCGCAATGGTTGCGCATAATGCCTCTGAGGAAGAGATTGCTACTTTTAGAAAGTGGCAAGATGATGCACATTAGCTCAATGCATCATGCTCGCATCCATGAGTAACTTGAGCTTCAGCGTCACACGATGAAACTATGGATGCTCCTACTATATTCCCGCACATCAAGTAGTTGATGGTGAGGAAAGTGGACCTGATAGATATTAGATATCTAAGGAGCTCTTCCGATCTAGAATGGCTAATGGCACTATAGTATGCAGGAAAAAGTTCTTAACATAATCAATTTGATTGATCAATTAGGACAACTGGTTTTGTCATGGATGGAGAGTTGAGCCAAGATTTGATCTTGCACTCACTCCCGGACTCCTTTCACAATTGTTGTGAATTTTTCATATAAACAAGCTAGATATCAGCCTTGCTGATTTGCTTAACATATTGAAAAATGATGAGAGTCACTTTCCAATCAAGAAAGATCAAGTCTTACTGGTAGGGGCCAAAGGATCTTCTGAAAAGAAGAACGATTCTAAGAAGGTAAATATAAAGGCAAAAAAATAAAGGATAATAAGAACAAAACAGATACGGATAGCAAAGGTGTTTGCTACCACTGCAATAAGCCTGGACACTGGAAAGAAACTGCGAGAAGCATCTTGCAGAGGCTAACCAAAGAAGCTTAGTGAAGTTTCGGTTATAATACAGTTTTTGTTCATGATTGAAATAAATTTTTCTTTAAGTCAAGGTTCTACTTGGGTATTGGATACCGACTTTGGTTATCATAAATATAGATTTATGAAGGACCAAACTGCAGTAGAAAGTTAAACAAAGATAAGTAATCCTATGTGTGGAAAATGAAGCAAAGGTTGCTGCATTAGCTATAGAAACTTATAGTTTAGCAATGCCTACGGGCAAATCTATTAAGTCAATAAGTTGTTATTGTATTCCAATTCTTGTTAGAAATATTATTTCCATTTTATTGTTGGACAATAAAATTTTTGGTATTATAATTAAGAACAATTGTTGTTCTATTTATAATAATAATGTTTTGTATAGAACTGGAATATTACTTAATGGATTTTGTATACTTGACTTACGTGAAAAATATATTTTGCAAATTGAACAAACTAGTATAAGAAAAGGAGATGATCATTCAAAGAGTTGAATGTGTGTATTTGCTGAAATACAATTGGGAATTATTTGAAAGGTTCAAAAATTCAGAAGTGAAACAAATTGACAAAGTATTAAAATTCTTTGATTAGATCAAGGAATAAATACTTGTGCAATAAGTTTCTAGATCATCTCAAATGGTTTTCTCATAATGGACACATCCTGATACGTAATAATTGATTGATGTATCTGAAAGGAAAAATCGTACCTTGTTGGACATGGTGCGGTCCATAATGATTTTACCGACATTCCAGTATCCTTCTAGGGTCATGTCCTAGAAATGGCTGCATATCTACGAAAAAGGTAACCTCAAAATCCGGCCCCAAGACTCCATAAAAGTTATGGACAGGGAGGATTCCTAATCTTAAGTATGTTAAGATAAGGGGTTGTCCAACTTATGTGAAAAGGTTTCAAAGGATAAGCTTGGGACAAGATTTGACATGTACAGATTTGTGGGACATCCTAAAGTAAGTTTAGGGTATATGTTCTATAATTCTACTTAGCAAAAGGTGTTTGTTACTGAAACACGGCTTCTAAGATAAAGGTGTTTATCATTGAAGGGGCTAGTGGGAGAATAATAGATCTTGAAGAGTTCAAGAACCACAAAACACTATAAGTCAAATAAGAGGAAACGTGAGATAGATCTATTGTACCACAATCGAATCGTAAATCGGAATAGTCTAGAAGATACCTAGGAGGTATGGATTCATCATGGATGATGATGATGAGGTACGATCATGAAGATGATGATCCGAGTTACATTCGATGAGGTAAGAGTTCTAGTGTGTGTACAAAAGGGTCCGGTGGGAGCGTCATGAAATTTCTAGTATTATATGTTGATATACTACGGATAAGGAATGACATACCAATGCTACAATCAATAAAGATAAAGTTGTCTAAACATTCCTCCATGAATGATTTGGAAGAGTATCTTAATTGGGGATATAAATCTATATAGATAGATTTAAAAGGATGCTCGACTTAACCCAAGGAACGTATATTCATTTGATGCTAAAAAGTCGTTTAGCATGGAAAACTCAAGAGATGTCTCATGTCGATGAGCTATGGAGTGTATCTCTTAATAGTCCCCAAAGACTCAAAAGAGAGATCACATGAGTAATTATCATGTATGCAATGAAATATACGAGACTGATGTTGATCATCATATTCGGAGAAGTTCACGTGAGTCGTTGAAAAACATCTTAAAGTTCTTAACCAAAGACTTAGGATGTGAGCATACATGGTGGGTCCGAAAGTTAAAACTAGAGGGCTTTACTGAGACTCAAGTTTTCGAATGCACAAGACGATCGAAAATCCACTTTAAGGTAAAGTGTTACCTTGAGCAGATTGGTGCGTTGAATTGGAAAGGTTCCAAAGCAGCAAAGAGTTTCTTTGGTTTAGTGATAAAGACAAAGTATATAGCTATAAATGAAGGCGCAAGTTGATTGTTTGGATTAAAAGTTCATTACTGAGAACTAGGAATAGTTCCTAAATCTCATCTTGGATCTAAACATGTGTTGTGGCACTTTCATTTGATTATTAGAATCATTGAAAGATGGGAAATCACTATAAAGATAGTGGACTCTCATGAACAACATTACATATCCATTAACTAAAGCTTATCCAATGTGACAGGATAATCATCACTTCAGAGAAGAAGAGTATAAGATACCATGACGATTGGCTTTAGTGCAAGTGGGAGATTGAAAGTAGTATGCATACAAGCCAATCATGTTTGATGATAAAGCATATACTTTGTAACAATCTTATTCATTTATTAATAAAAGTATTAATTTATTAAAGGCTTTTAATTATCTACATGATCTTTGTTTTTTATAATATGTGATAAACCCATAGTTTTAAGCAATGCTTTTAGAATAATGATGATGATCATTCTAATGAGATCTAAATTCTTAGAAAGCTTAAAACTAAAATAGTTCCCAATCATTGGATTACTAAATTGGGGATTAGTGAATCCAGGATAGATTGGTACATACGTTGCTTGCTCATTGGATGAGGATGATTGATCTCATGATCATTTGTGTGGAGACACTAAAGCAAGTATGTAGGTGCTTATTAGAGAATAAGTTCCTTTGAACGTGGCTCGCTAAGGAATACCTAATGGAGTTTTATTTGCTGTCAATAGGAATTCTGTAGTGATAGTAGTACAAGTGATCCTTGGACTTGAGATCATCATAGTATCTTGTGTATGATGAGTTATACTTTGACTTATTCCTTAAGACCCTTAGGGTATATCAAAGGGTATGCTTGGGTATAATAAGTTGTACATGGAGATAATGTATGATCAATAAAGAATCTACCACTTCTAATAAAGAAGAGAAATGTCCTATGTGATTCGATAAATGACAACCCAAAGAGTCCTTGGTTAAGGTAGAATGAAATTAGAAAGGAGTTTCTAATTTGCATTATTTGGAGTTGTGCATTTAAGGATCGAAATACATATAATTAAATAAAATAAGACTTGACAGTAATTCCATGTCTTATATTTAATTGGGACATTGTATGGTGGAAGGATTGAATTATGCAGTAACTATTTACTCAAAGGTTCTTTAATGATTAATGTTGAAATCTATATTATCTGGAAAGTCGTTGATCGCTAGGGAGGCTTATCCCTATTGTAGAATAAATATTATTTAAATAAATTAATTGTTTAATTTATTTATTTAAATAAGATTAGAATTGTTCTAATTGATTTATTCACAACCGGTTTAATATGGAGAACCTAAAGGGTCACACCATAAAAGGAAGAATAATTATTTAAGAAGTTAATGGCATAATCGTAATAATATAGTTAAGTATATTTAATTTAATCTATGGTGATAGAATAAATTAAATAGCTTAATATTTATTATTTAATATTTTAGAAATATTAAATATAAATTAATAAGAGGAGTTTTATTAATATTATTATAATTATTATTATTTTAATTTCTAAAAGAGTTTAGGAATTAATTTAATATAAGTACTCTCATTTATTCCTAATTGGATTAGGAAGGAAAATTAGTTAAAGGAGTTTTAATTAATTATCCCTAATAAGATTAGGGAGCTTAATTAATTAAAAGAATTTAATTAATTAAATAAAACCCAATTCCTTAATTGTTAAGGTGGGTTGCCCACATCTATAAATAAGAGGAGTCTTATTATGGGTGGGTAGGGGTTGTTGACTTTTTCAACATACGACATAATTCCAATTGTTGGGAGAGTACACCTTTTTCTATAGAGATAGAAAACTAGGGTTTGAGCCAAACACCCATCTTCTTGAATTTTATTCTTCCTTGGTGGATCACCTCTAGAGGCCAAACATTTGGGTGGCTAACGTTGATCAAAGGAAGGAACCAAACCCGGTGGATTCAAGTTGAACGCGAAAAGGATTGGAGGTGAACTTGTACCTGAGGAAGCTCGATCTTCAAGGGTATGATTTATTCTTTATCTTTTCGTTTAATTAATAATTGTGCATAAAGGGTGATCCGGGTATATGGTTTGTAAATTTTAAACTCTGATTTTTACACGCTTCCGCACTTTTTATGCAATTTGATTGCGTTATGAATATTACAAACCTAACAGTTCTTACCATTGGTGGAGTTTTCCTACAACAATAGTTATCAAGCAAGTATTGGCATGGCTCCATTTGAGGTGTTGTATAGAAGAAAGTGTCGTTCTCTAGTATGCTGAGATGAGGTGGGTGAAGCAATGTTGTTAGGACCAGAGTTGGTATGTATGACTATGAAAAAGATTCAAACGATCCGACAACGTATAAAAACCTCACAAAATTGACAAAAGAGTTATGCCGATCTTCATCGAAAGGACGTGGAATTCAATATTGGAGATCATGTGTTGTTACGTGTTGCTCCATGGAAAAGAGTTACGAGATTTGGACAAAGAGGAAAGCTCATTCCTCGATTCATTGGCCAATTTATAATTATCGAACGAGTAGGAACTGAGGCCTATAGACTCACCTTACCGCCGAGTATGTCTCGTGTTCATAACATTTTTCATATATCTATGTTACGTAAATATGTGAAAGACCCGAACCACATTATTGAATTAGAACCAGACGAGATAGAGAAAGATTTAACATATGAAGAGGTACCTGTTAAAATCTTGGATAAGAAGGATCATATTCTACGCTCCAAGGTTATACCTCAAGTCAAAGTTTTGTGGAGAAACCACGATGTGGAAGAAATGACCTGGGAGTTAGAATCTGAGATGAAGTCAAGCTATCCTCAACTCTTTGATATACCAGGTATGTACCCTCATTTTGAGGACAAAATTTCATAAGAAGGGGAGGTTGTAAGACCCCAACTTTTATAAATAAAGAATAATTTTCTCGAAATATATATTTTTTTGAATATTATGGTGTGGATTTGATATAATGTTATAGTTGTGGGTAATATTCACAAATTTTGCAAAGTAAGCAAGTAGTTATATAATATTCGATTAGTCAAGGAATATTCATTTTAATAGGGAATATTTAAATACATTTGCACAATCATTAGTGGACCCTATAACGAAAGTATTGTTGTAGTAAAGAAAACGATGTAATTATCTTTTATAAAAATAACGGCGGAAGTGTTACCGTTAAAAGCTGCTGAACTACCCAAAGTAGTAAAAAAAACGAATCTGGCGTGGTTGCATAGTTAGTTACAGTATTGGTTATTGATACTTACGTGAGAAGTCACTTAGTTATACTCAATTATTGCTATAGTAATTAATGCATCATATCTCTCATATTATTGATTCAATTATTATCACATTATCATCTGCATAATATATTATTAAATCAATAATTGAGATGACAAAGTTATTCATATTATTATTTGCAATATTGACAATGTCTAGAAGTTCTGTCAAGGAGAGGTTTGGTCACCTAATTGCACGCTAATAAGGAGAAATCCTTATCGAAAAGCCCCCTCTTTCCTGGGAATGACCTGGTTGTTAAATATTGTAAATTATAATATTAATGATGAATAAGTTCGTGTTGATTAAAGATAAAATTAATAGTTCTAATGTGTTGCAATTATTAGTGTTAGTGAAAATCGACATTTATTTCGATAATAATTGATGTCTGGAGGTTATATTGACCAGTCGGGTAATTAACTGGATAAATGAGCAATTAATTGCTATTAATCACAGGCTTATAACTATGTGTTCACATGTGTGTACTATTGATTCACATGATTTACTATTACGGGAGGTGGTGCAAGTTTGATAATACTTGCCAGACTAAATTAAAAATGAAGAAAAAGAGGAAGGTATTGTACTGTAATATTTCAAGCCCCAAAACGTGCAATTATTGAAACTATATTTTCCTATAAATAGAAGCTCATTCTTCCTTCATTTCTCAACAATTCACTAAAGCTATAGAGCAATTATTATAGAGAGAAATTATAAAGAGAAAGAATAAGAGAAGTCTGCTACCTCATTATTCCAGTATCCAGTTTTTTCTAAGGTAAGGGGTATTATTCTTTCGTATTCATGAAGAGAGTTATTTTCTTTCAATACTCGTAAGGGTTGTTATTCCATTCTTTATTATTATGTTGGAATAACCTGTCTATGCGAAGAACCACATACATGGTGAAATTCTTTTGTTATTCCATTCTTTATTATTCTGTTGGAATAACCTATCTGTGTGGTCTATCGCATGCCTGGTGAATTCTGTTGTTATTCCATTCTTTATTATTACATTTGGAATATCCGTCTGCATTAGGATTACGCATTTGACTGGTTCCATTCTTTATTATTCATTGGGAATAACTTTTATGCATGCGGTCTATCGCATGCATGGTGAATTCTTACATTATTCCATTCTTTATTATTCTCTTTGGAATAACCTGTCTATGTGGATTACAGTATGCATGGTGAATGATCCTTCGTATTCATTCCTTATTAAATTGTAGAAATGATGCATCTCGTGGATTAATAGCATATCAGGCAAAAAATCCATTCAGCAGTTTCATATATTCTATTATACTCGGTTGGTTAAAGTTTTGGCTTCTATACTCCATGAAATTAGTAGAATATCCTGGATATTTGCGCTTCATCCAGTATATTTTCATGGAAACATTCTTCTGAGCATTCTTGAATTTTACTCCATAAAGCAGTATCATGTTGACAATTTGGACGTTATTGATTTCTGGATAAATTAAATTATAAATCTTTAAAATTTATCCTTGAACTTGTTTTATTGAATTATTATGTCATTGTCATCATCCTCATGCTTATATTGTGATGAAAGTCATCTTTGGCTTACGTGCATAGATGGACTTGGTATGATTATGACCAGGAATTTTTCGATATAATCATGACTGTAATGGGACGAATGATGTGGTGAAAGTCCTCATTGGCCTATAGTTCATTGATGGACAATTGTGGTATGATAATGACCAGGGATTATTCGGTATAGTCATGATATTTGATGATTACATGAATATCCTTGGCCGTGATGCAGGGATGATTCGATTTTATTTGTTAAGCTAAGTCTCAGTGATAAAGTTGATGAAAAACTTTTTAAATCTTATTAAAACTCTTAGATTATGTTATGTCGTATTTTACACGACTGTTGTATAATTAAGTTGTATTTAAATTTTGTACCATGTATTTGGCGACTCAAAATGGGTGATGTATACCTATTTTGGGGGAGTCACATAATATCTATTATATTATTGATTCAATTATTGTCAAAGTATCATCTGCATAATATTTATTATTATTAAATCAATAATTGAGATGACAAAGTTATTCATATTATTATTTGCAATATTGACGATGTCTAGAAAGTTCTGTCAATGAGAGGTTTGGTCACCTAATTACCCGCCAATAGGGAGAAATACTTATCGGAAAGCCCCCCCTCTTTCCTGGGAATGATCTGGTTGTTACATACTGTGCGTTATATTATTAATGATGAATAAGTTCATGTTAATTAAAGATAAAATTGATATTTCCATTGTGTTGGGATTATTAGTGTTAGTGGAAATTGACATTTATTTCGATAAGTTATATTAACTAATCGGGATAATTAATCGGATAAATGAGCAATTGACTTCTATTAATTCAAATGCTTATAACTATTTGTTCACATGTATGTACTATTGATTCACATGCATGCACTATTAGAGGAGGTGGTGCAAGATTGATAATATTTACATGACTAAATTAAAAATGGAGGTATAGATGAAGGAATTATACTGTAACTATTTTTTTCACAGTTATAGAACTATTGATTCACATGACTGGACTATTGATTCATATGATGTATTATTAGGGGAGGTGGTGCAAGTTTGAAAAAACTTGTAGGACTAAATTAAAAATGAAGGAAAAGATGAAGGTATTATACTGTAGTATTTCAAGCCCCAAAACGTGCAATTATCGAAACTATATTTTCCTATAAATAGAAGCTCATTCTTCTTTCATTCTCACCAATTCACTAAGACTCACAAGAAAAATTATAGAAAGAGAAGCTATAGAGAGAAAGAAGAAGAGTATTCTGCTACTTCACTATTCCAGTATCTAGTCTTCTTCTGAGGTAAGGGGTATTATTTCTTTCGTATTCGTAAGGGATATTATTTTTGTTCAGTATTCATAAGGAATAATATTTTCTTCCATACTCTGTAGTATGTGAGTAATATTATTTCGTCCCATATTCCTGATTATACCCTCATTTTGTTAAAGTATTGCTTCTATACTCCGTGAAATTAATAGAATATCCTTAAAATTTGCGCTTCATCTAGTATCGTTTCACAAGGATATTTTCTGCACATTCTTGTTAAATTTTAAGCTTTTCATGTCGGAGTACTGTCCATGAGTATTATTCATTTATACTATACTATTCACAAAGTACTATTCACGGGTACTATTCACAAAGTACTATTCACAAAGTATTACTCACGAGTACTATTCATAAAGTACTATTCACAGGGTACTATTCCCAAAGTACTATTCACAGGGTACTATTCACCCAAAGTACTATTCATGACAAAAATTAATTTCTTTTCGGTCCAAACCATTTTTGATACAATATCATTCTTGAATTTTACTCCACAAAGCAGTATCATGTTGGAAATTTGATCATTATTGAATTATGGATAAATTAAATTATAATCTTTATAAATTTATCCTTTGCTTTCTTTTAATTGAATTCTTATATCATTGTCATCATCCTCATGCTTATATAATGATGAAAGTCATCTTTGGCTTACGTGCGTAGATGGACTGTTGATTGGTATGATTATGAATAGGGATCATTTGGTATAATCATGACCCGTAATGTTATAAATGATGTGGTAAAAGTCCTCATTGGCCCGTATTGCGTTGATGGACAGTTTTTGGTATGATTATGACCAGGGATTATTCAGTATAATCATGACCATTGATGCTTACATGAATATCCTTGGTCCGCAGTGCATGGATGATTCGATGATGTGGCTTATTTATTAAGCTGAGTCTCATCGATTAAGTGGATGAAAAACTTTTTAAATTATAGAAGATGGTAGATATCATGCTCTACTTGACTCTTCTAATGGATTGCTTGTTTCGCTGCAATTAAACTTGATGTTTATTGTATTTTATCAGTTTAACACTGTTGAAGGCTAATTATAATTTATTATATATTATCTTAGTCATAATATTTCTTATTGGGCTAGTTGAGCTCTCCCTTTTGCTTTCATTATTCTCTTCAGGAAATGAGAACGTAGCCGGGACTAGTCAGGGAATGGAGTGACGGTCCGAGATGGTTATTTTAGTAGTCCTTACTACTTAGTGTGATAATAAGTGAAATGAGGATTGAATTTAAGTTTGGATATTGTCTATGAGACAATATTCATGTAAAAACTCAGCTATGTTTTGTCGTATTTTTACACGACAGATGTATTAAAGAAGTTTGTATTTGATTTCTGTACCATGTATTTGGTGACTCAATATGGGTTATGTATACCTATTTTGGGGGCATCACAGTTAGTTTCAAAGCTTAGGGATATGATCCCTGGCTGAGATTTAAGACTAGAACTAGGAGGGGAGAGACGGGTAATTCCTTCGCTAGTATGACCTACCTAAGTTATTTGTTATTTAATTGGTCGGTCAGAGTATAGGGATAATATATGGCATGTCAATTAATCCTTGTTTTGTGACAGTGTTTGAGAAAGGCATCTGAAAATGTTGAGATAAGCAATGGAGCACATGAGACCGTTAAGTCACCGACGATCAATAACCAGGATAATGTGCATCAGGAAGGCAATAATCCTCGTGTAAACAACAACACTGACCAAATGACGAATGATGGTATGTTTAAGAGTTTTCTAGAATTTATGCAAAACCAAACGAGGGAGACTCCTGTTCAAAATGCAGGTGGAAACACTAGCAACTCACGGCTGGTCACCGTTGAGCAGTTCAAGGAGCTGGGACCACCGGAGTTTTTGGGAAAGCCAGAACCACGTAAGGCAGAGACGTGGATAAAGTAGATCACTAAGATATTTGATGTCTTGGAATGCTTTGAGGAGCAAAATGTTCCCTTCTCCACCTTTATGTTGCGTGAAGAGGCAGATTACTGGTGGGAATCTATAAAACGTACCCAGCCTGACGCACTAAAGATGTGTTAAGAGAAGTTCCAAGAATTGTTCAATGACAAGTACTTTCCGAAAGTATTCATCACATGAATGAGGTAGAATTCATCAAGCTAGATCAAAACAATATGATCGTGTCGCGATACGAGGCTAAGTTTGCCGAGTTGTCCCGGTTTGCATCCCATTTGGTTGATAATGAGGAGCAAATGATGCGAATCTTTCTGCGAGGTTTGAAACTCGAAATACGCCAATACCTCATTTCTCTTAAACTTTGTTTATATTCAGATATTGTGAATAGGGCTCAGTTATTGGAGCGCGATAATGAGCCAGTGCAATCAAAAGGCAACGACCAACAACATGATAATAATCTTACCAGTGGCAATGGCCATCAGAACAACGATAATCATCGTGAGGGAAATTATCAGGCAAGAAATGGTAACCACTACGGTGGTAATCATGGCCAAGATAATAGGAAAGGTGAACTAAGTTGGAACAGTTTTAAGAAGAGAAGATTCAACAATGACGGAAAGACGTCGGCAGTAGCACCAGCACCCATTTCAAAGGAAGAAGAATGACCACCAGTCGTATATTTCAAATGCGACAGGAGGGAAACATCCGTCCAAACTGTACGCAGCAACCCAAAGCGTGTTTTAATTACGGAAGATAAGGTCACCTAGCTCGATTTTGTCGTGCATTGAAGTCAAGTTCAGCTGGGATAGTGATACCAAAGGATGTCCTAGACAAGTTAAAACCTGTAGTTTAAGTGAGAGCGTTTATCGAGGAACCTGAACGAAGTTATCACGGGTAAGTTAATCATAAAATATTAGGAAGTTTATACCTTATTCGATACCGGTTCTACCCACTCTTTTATTTCACCTAGTTGTGTTCAACGTTTGAACTTGACTCTAGAGAAATTAGACTTTGATGTATCTGTTGAAACTCCATTAAGAGAAACCTTCGTTACATCCACCATTTATAAATCTTGTTTGATTCAAATCGATACCCTCACGTTACCTATTGATCTTATCTCTTTGAAAATACTTGCCTTTGATGTGATTCTAGGAATCGACTGGTTAACTACTCACCATGCTAAAATGGATTGTTTTCTTAAGATTGTTAGTTTTCATATTCTTAACCAACCTGTTATGCTAATTCAAGTAACCAAACCCCTAAAGTCAATCACTATCATATTAAGCCATAAGTAAAGAGCCCCGAACCTTTCGTTGGTGACTTCCAACTCTTGGAATGCACCGAAGCCAGACTTTCCGTAAGGGAAGCCATGAATAACGGTGGCAAGTTGATAGGTATCAATGTGACGTGATATCCAAGTCTTGGATGAGAGTCACAGTTTTGAATTATATTTCTATCATTCATAAATTTCCTGATGTATTCCTGGCCTACCCCCATAGAGTGAAATCAAATTTTGTATTGACGCCAGTACAAAACCTATTTTTAAAACCCTCAAATATTTCTTTACCCAAAACTAACGTAACTCGCGCCGAAGACGTTGGCTTGAGTTGTTGAAGATTACGACCATACCATTCAATATCATCGTGGAAGAGCGAACGTGGTAGCTGATGCGTTGAGTAGAAAATCGTATGCGGTTACGAGTGCGACGTTGTTAACACAAAGACCCATTTCGTATAACTTAAAATGATGGAGATAGAGTTAAAGACTCTAGGGACTCACGTGATGATGTTAAATATACGAGTAGAACCGACTTTGATCGATAAAGTTAAAGTCGCTCAAGCTATAGACACAAAGCTGATGAATTTGAAGAAGAAGGTGCAAAAAGAAGTTATTCAACAAGCAAGAATCGATGAAGAGAGGAAATCTCAACCCTCAATTTTATTAGTCTATTTGAAATCCTCGATTGAGTAGGAACTGTGGCCTATAGACTCGCTTTACCGCCAAGTATGTCGCGTGTTCATAACGTTTTTCACGTATCGATGTTACGTAAATATGTGGATGACCCAAACCACATTATTGAATTAAAACTAGACGAGATAGCAGAAGATTTAAAGTATGAGGAGATACTTGTTAAAATCTTTGATAAGGAGGAACATATTCTATGCTCAAAGGTTATACCTCAAGAGTTAGAATCTGAAATGAAAATGAGGTATCCTCACCTCTTCGATATACCAGGTACGTACGTCAATTTCATGGACAAAATTTCATAAGAAGGGGAGGTTGTAAGACACCAAATTTTATGAATAAAGATTTAATTTTTCAAAATATTTGTTTGAATATTATGGTGTGGATTTGATATAATGTTATAGTTGTGGGTAGTATTTATAAATTTTTCAAAGTAAGCAAGTTGTTATAAAATATTCGATTGGTCGGGGAATATTTGTTTTAACAAGGAATATTAAATGACTGACGGACAATCATTGGTAGAACCTCTACAACCAAGTATTGTCGTAGTTAGAAAATGACCGAAATATCTTTTATAAAAATGATTATGCCTAAATTAAAAATAGAGGCTATACATGTTAGAGTTTATTTGATATAATTGCTTAACGTTTTGATATTATATTTGATTGAATAAATGAATGATTTTATTATGGTTTTATTTACTGTGTTATATAAATGTTAACATAATAAAAAATCCTTAGAATAGTGATACAAATTATATAGTTTCAAGTATGTGACTTGAACATGAGATTATATAATTATAATTAGTATCATTATTCTTAAATGTCCCTAGTCGAGTATCATTGTTGATGGGACAACAATGATGCATTGAGACTAGTATGTGGATTGACTGATGACCAAATCTCATTGGTCATAAATATATGAGATATTAAGTCAATGCATAAGTACATGTTAGAGAACGATGTATTGGACAGACCCACCATGAGAATTCTATGTGGAGCATTATGCGAAGTGTCATTAGCAATTCTCATAGTGACAATGATGTAATGGTCCTCTGACCTGAAATCACTATATTACTACACGGGAATTTATGTACTTTGATATCATCAAATGTCACCTTTAATAGGGTGGACTATAAAGGTGATTATTGGGTACATCATGAATCGTGTGAGGAATATGAGTGATCTAGATGGAATTTAACCTTCCTATATATTAGGGATGATATCCATAGGCCTCTTGATTGAGTAGGACTATGAAATGCATAGCCATGCTCAAATAGTGATTTGTTTCATATAGTCTACTCATTGATCAAGAAAACTCAGATTAAATTATGAAGAGTATGACACATTCCATGACTCGAGTTTAATCTAGGATATTAAGGTTAAAAGGATTAAATTACATTGAAACATTGGTCACAAAAGGTTGCATCGAATCATCGCTCTTATTATTACTTGGGTAGCAGTGATGCATTACTAGATGCCGCTCACTGTTTATAATTTTATAATATGATTTTAAAATTATTGCCAACGTGATAATAACCTATAGGGTCACACACATAGAACGTAATTTAAAAGGGAATAAATTTAAATTTTAAGGATTTAAATATATTAATATGATTAATAGTATTTAAATCATGAATTTAAATTAAAAGGAAAATTTGTATATATGTATATTAATTAAGTAAGACTTAATTAAGTTATATATATATATATATATATATATATAAATTTGGATTTTATGAAATTAGGTTTTGATTAATTCCTTTTAACTACTATATATAGGATATATAGCGATTACTTAGGGTTAATTCATAACTTGAAACCCCTAGCCGCTCTTAGAGAGAGACTAGAGAAAACATACAGTTTCATAAAGGTTCCTTTGGTGGCTAGTACCGCAAGTCCCTCTTATTGCAGAATCGTTCGACGGTTCATGCGGCGTTCGTGTGGATACCATAGAGACGTAGTTTCGTTAGGAATTGCGTTAAGGATTCGAGCGCATTAATTTCAGATTCTCATTTTTCATATTCGGTATAATCTCTAAACAACTGAGTTAATTGTTTTTCGCATGGATCCTATTTTTGGGTTTCTAAAATTGCTTTGAATTTTTATATTTCCGCTGCGTTTTATGTGCCGAACCCCTACAGTGGTATAAGAGCTACTTACGAAACGATTAATTCAGATAACATGTTTAATTGTTTTCAATATATATGGTATGTGATGATACAATTTTATCGATCTGAAATTGATTATATTGTTTTCGATATATATGATATATATGATGATACAATTTTACCGAGGCATTAATTGAGTATATGATATTACGTAATCGACATATTTTGATATTATAAATATCGATAATAGATATGCATGTATATGATGTTCTGTTAATTGAGTATATGATATTCTGTAATCGACATATTATGGTATTATGAATATTAGTAATAGATATGCATGTATATATTGTTCATTAATTGTATCTTATATGGCGTAATAATGATTATTGATTTGAATATGATTAATTGAAGCTGGACATATATGATATGTATCGGGTGTATTGTTATTATGACTATTTTGGTGGATTAAAATACGTGATTTAAAATTTCGGAGAATCATTTGAAGAATCATTTGAAAAAAAATTCAAAATTCTGATCGTCAGTGGGACCCTTGGGAACCCCCCTTGGACCCCCCCTTGGACCCCAGTAGCGTACGATGGTCGTGTCCCCAATATGTTATATATATTTTTCTTTAATTTTATATAAAATTGTTATATGTTTATTGTGATATGCATGGTATGATTATGCCTTTTGACCCATAGGTTAGTGGTTTTTGGTTTTGAAATACGGCTTGCATGTCGTGCCTTTCTATAAATTCTAATGTAATATTCTCTTCTCATCTAAATCCCCTCGAATGTAACTTCGAGGTTTCTTTTTATATCATGTAATAATCTGTAATCGATGAAGATGAAAAGATGAAGGACACGATGGAAAGATGATGATGGAGAGGAGGCACATGCTTGAGGAAGATCCAAGGAAGCTATTTATTTTAAGATCTTTTACCACCTTAGATTGACCTTCAATCTTTCATTAGCTTGAAAAGATTGACAGTGGATTGGGCCATAACTGTGACACATTTAATTTTGCACTTTATTTATGCTTGTATGCGATATGATATGATAAATAATGTGCATGCTTAATAAGATTAAAATTGGTGAGATCTAAATTTATTAATAAAATCCCTCATTAAATTATTAAGTCTAAATCAGATGCCTTCCAATGAATAACACTCATCAAGACCTTGATCAATAGATGTAGGTTTGCCAAAGCAAAGTACCCTATTTATCTAGGTAAGATGCGATAGGATAATTGTGATATCCAAACCTGTTAAAATCATTGGGCTGACTTAACTAAGTTATCTCAATAGGATTGTGGACTTAGAGGCATAGAGTTTGGTAGGTACCATTAGATGGACTAGAAACAATTGTTGTTTACCAAACTATCCAGGAGTTATATATGATATAATTGACAAAAGGGTTGTCTACCTAAATAATTGTGTTTTAAGAGATTAGCCAAAGCTAACTTAGGGCATAATGAAATATGGATCTTGGCTCACTAGAAAGATTTAATTGAAAAATGCTTTCTGAATTAATGGTGAGGGCTATTAATTTGAATAAAATAGTGGGAGGTATATTTTGAATGTACTATTATCAATTACATAATATCAACTCTGCAATTTGACTTATTATTTTTTGCACTTATAAATTGTAGATATCAATGGCAAACAACAACAATACAAGTAGTCTTTCACTACGATCAGTCCTTGAGAAGGACAAGCTGAGTGGAATTAATTTCCTTGACTGGCATAGGAACTTGAGGATTGTCCTCAAACAAGAGCGCAAGCTATATGTCATTGAAAAGCCCATTCCTGACAAAGACCAATCGACATCGCACTGCGTCACGGAGCATAATGCTTACAAAAAGCATCAAGATGATGCTCTAGACGTGAGTTGTCTCATGCTAGCAACCATGAACGATGAGCTTCAGAAGAAACATGAGTTGATGGATGCTTATGAGATAATCGAGCATCTCAAGAAATTGTTCGAAGGGCATGCTCGACAGGAGAGGTATGATACAAGCAAGGCATTGTATCACTGCAAAATGGGTGAACGTGATCCAGTTGGTCCACATGTGCTGAAAATGATTGGGTATATTGAGTACCTTGATAGGTTGGGTTTTCCAATCACTCCGGAGGCCCAAACAGATCTTGTTTTTGCAATCACGAAGCAATGACTATTCTCAATTTGTCATGAATTATCTTATGAATGAAATTGTGAAACCCCTTCTTGAGTTGTTGAGCATGTTAAGAAGCTGCGAAAACAACATGAAAAAGCGAGGACCCGCTCCCCATAATGATGGTGCAAAAAGGAAATGCTAAGGGAAAATGGAAAGCCAAGAAGAAGATAGGATCTAAATCTGGTGCTAAACCTAATCCCAAAACCAAACAGGCTTTAAAACCTAAAGGTGGGGTGGCTAAAGAAGGTGATTGTCACTTCTGTGGAAAACCTGGACACTAGAAAAGGAATTGTCTTGCTTATTTGGAAGAAGTGAAGAAAAGGAAAGGAAGTATGACTTCCGATTCAGGTATATATGTTATAGAAGTCAACTTGTCTACTTCTACATCATGGGTATTAGATACTGGATGTGGTTCTCACATTTGTGTTAATGTGCAGGAACTCCGAAGGAGTAGGACTTTGGCAAAAGGAGAGGTTGACCTACGTGTTGGGAATGGAGCAAAAGTTGTTGCACTGGCCGTAGGAACTTATTATTTATCTTTGCCCTCTGGGCTAGTTTTAGAATTAGAAGATTGTTATTTTGTGCCTGCTATAAGCAAAAACATTATTTCTGTTTCTTGTTTGGACAAGAAAGGTTTTTCATTTATAATAAAGAACAACCGTTGTTCGTTTTACTTAAATGATATATGCTATGGTGTTGCACAATTGTTTAATGGTCTTTATATTCTTGACTTAGATATGCCTATCTATAACATAAATACAAAATGATTTAAATCAAATGATTCAAATCCAACATATCTATGGCACTATCGTTTGGGCCATATAAATGAGAAACGCATATCAAAACTCCATAAAGATAGGTTTTTGGATTCATTTGATTTTAAATCATATGAGAAATGCGAGTCTTATTTATTAGGCAAGATGACTAAAGCCCTTTCTTTGGACACGTTGAGCAGGCTAGCGATATTAGGACTTATACATAGTGATGTATGTGGACCCATGAGTTCGTTAGCAAGAGGTAGGTTTTATTACTTCATTACATTTACTGACGACTTTAGTAGATATGGATATGTGTATCTAATGAGACACAAATCTGAATCCTTTGAAAAGTTCAAAGAATTCAAGAATGAAGTTTAAAACCAATTTGGCAAAAGCATAAAAGCCCTTGATCCGATCGAGGAGGTGAATACTTAAGCCAAGACTTTGATGACCTTCTAAAGGAGTGTGGTATTATATATCACAAGCTCACTCCACCACAGAGAACACCACAATGGAATGGTGTGTCGGGAGGAAGAATCGAACCTTGTTGGACATGGTACGATCAATGATGAGTCATGCAGATCTTCCAATAAGCTTACAGGGTCATGCCCTAGAGGCAATTTGCATTCACACTTAACCGTGTTCCTACAAAGCGGTTCGAGAAGAGACATATGAGATGTGGGTTTGGGAAGCGTCCTAGTATGTCGTTCATGAAGATTTGGGGTTGCGAGGCATTTGTAAAACGTCTGGATTCTGACAAGCTCGGACCCAAATCTGACAAATGTAATTTTGTGGGATACCCAAAAGAAACAAAAGGGTATTATTTCTACAAACCTTCTGAGAACAAAGTGTTTGTTGCTCGAACTGGTATTTTTCTAGAAAGAGAATTTTATCTCTAAAGGAAATAGTGGGAGGAAAGTAGAACTCGAAGAAATTCGAGAACCGCAGAATATCATTGAACCTGAGTTGGAACGTGAGCAGGAACCACAAGATGTTGTGGAAAGTGAACCTGCTCAAATTACACAAGGAATTCGTAGATCTAGTAGGACATGCCAAGAGCCCGAGAGATATTATGGATATCTTGTGACTCAAAATGGCGATGTGATGCTCATAGATCAGGATGAGCCTGCTTCCTACCAAGAAGCTATGAATGGACCAGATTCTGAGAGATGGCTTGAAGCCATGAGATCTGAAATGGACTCCATGTATACTAACCAAGTATGGACTTTGGTTGATCCACCCGAAGGGGTAAAACCAATAGGGTACAAGTGGGGTTTCAAGAAGAAAACCGACATAGATGGTAATGTACAAACCTATAAAGGCCGACTGGTAGCAAAAGGTTTCAAACAAGTTCAAGGTGTTGACTATGATGAAACCTTCTCTCCGATGGCAATGGTTAAATCCATCGAGGATCTTACTTCTTTATTGCGACTTTTTATGATTATGAAATCTGGCAGATGGATGTCAAAATTGCTTTCCTTAATGGAAATCTCCTTGAGGATGTGTACATGACACAACCTGAGGGTTTTGTCGCTCCAAAGGATGCTGGAAAGGTATGTAAGCTGAAACGATCCATTTATGGATTGAAGAAAGCCTCTCGGAGTTGGAATCTTCGATTTGATGAAGTAGTCAAAGAGTTTGGCTTTCTTAAAAATGAAGATGAACCTTGTGTATATAAGAAGGTTAGTGGGAGTCATATTATATTCCTAATATTATATGTTAACGACATATTAATTATTGGGAATAACATTCCTTCATTACAGGCTGTAAAAACATGGTTAGGAAAATGTTTCTCCATGAAAGATTTAGGCGATGCAGCCTACATTTTAGGTATCAAGATCTATCGAGATAGATCGAGGAAAATCTTTCGACCTAAGTCGAGTACATATATTGATAAAGTGCTAAAGCAGTTCAAACATGCAAGAGGCAAAAGAGGACACTTACCCATGACTCATGGTGTAAAGATCTCTAAGGCCCAATGTCCTCAATCACAAGATGATGAGGAGCGTATGAGAAAGATCCCTTATGCTTGACAATTGGATCTATCATATATGCAATGATATGTACTCGTTCGGATGTCTCGTATGCTTTGAGCATGACTAGCGAGATACCGATCGAATCCGGTGAAGGTCATTTGGGACGTGATCAAGAATATCCTCAAGTACCTAAAAAGGACTAAGGATTCATTCTTGGTACATGGAGGTGAAGACGAACTAGCAGTAAAGGGTTACACAGATGCTAGTTTCCAGACTGATAATGATGATTATAAGTCTCAGTCAGGTTTTGTATTTTGCCTTAATGGTGGTCTTTGTGAAAGTGGAAGAGTTCAAGAAAGAGCGATGAGTCGATTCTACAATGTAGAAGTGAGTATATTGTCGCTTCTAGTGTGCCAAGGAGGTTTGTATGGATTAAAAGTTCATCATCGAACTAGGTGTTGTTCCAACCATTGTTGATCCGGTTAAGCTATACTGTGATAACAATGGAGCCATTGCACAGGCTAAGGAACCCAGATCTCACCAACGATCCAAGCATATACTTAGGCGGTACCATCTCATCCATGAAATCATTGATAGAGGAGATGTACATATAGGAAGAGTGCCAACAGATGATAATGTTGCAGATCCACTGACCAAGGCTTTGTCGCAGCAGAAGCACGACGGTCACACTAGTTCCATGGGTATTAGATACATGAGTGATTGGCTCTAGTGCAAGTGGGAGACTGTTAGAGTTTATGCCCTAGAGGCCAATTATTTGATATAATTGCTTAACGTTTTGATATTATATTTGATTGAATAAATGAATGATTTTATTATGGTTTTATTTACTGCGTTATATAAATGTTAACATAATAAAAAAATCCTTAGAATAGTGATAAAAATTATATAGTTTCAAGTATGTGACTTGAACATGAGATTATATAATTATAATTAGTATCATTGTTCTTAAATGTTCCTAGTCGAGTATCATTGTTGATGGGACAACAATGATGCATTGAGACTAGTATGTGGATTGAGTGATGACCAAATTTCATTGGTCAAAAATATATGAGATATTAAGTCGATGCATAGGTACATATTTAGAGAACGATATCTATTGGATAGACCCACCATGAGAATTCTATGTGGAGCATTATGCGGAGTGTCATTAGCAATTCTCATAGTGACAATGATGTAATGGTCCTCTGACCTGAAATCACTATATTACTACATGGGAATTTATGTACTTTGATATCATCAAATGTCACCTTTAATAGGGTGGACTATAAAGGTGATTATTGGGTACATCATGAATCGTGTGAGGAATATGAGTGATCTAGATGGAATTTAACCTTCCTATATATTAGGGATGATATCCATAGGCCTCTTGATTGAGTAGGACTATGAAATGCATGGCCATGCTCAAATAGTGATTTGTTTCATATAGTCTACTCATTGATCAAGAAAAACTCAGATTAAATTATGAAGAGTATGACACATTCCATGACTCGAGTTTAATCTAGGATATTAAGGTTAAAAGGATTAAATTACATTGAAACATTGGTCACAAAAAGGTTGCATCGAATCATCGCTCTTATTATTACTTGGGTAGCAGTGATGCATTACTAGATGCCGCTCACTATTTATAATTTTATAATATGATTTTAAAATTATTGCCAACGTGATAATAATAATATATGGTCGGTCACACATGTAACGTAATTTAAAGGGAATAAATTTAAATTTTAAGGATTTAAATATATTAATATGATTAATAGTATTTAAATCACGAATTTAAATTAAAAGGAAAATTTGTATATATGTATATTAATTAAGTAAGACTTAATTAAGTTATATATATATAAATTCGGATTTTATGAAATTAGGTTTTGATTAATTCCTTTTAACTACTATATATAGGATATATATGACTACTTAGGGTTAATTCATAACTTGAAAACCCTAGCCGCTCTTAGAGAGAGACTAGAGAGAAAACATACAGTTTCATAAAGGTTCCTTTGGTGGCTAGTACCGCAAGTCCCTCTTATTGCAGAATCGTTCGACGGTTCATGCGGCGTTCGTGTGGATACCATAGAGACGTAGTTTTGTGAGGAATTGCGTTCAGGATTTGAGCGCATCAATTTCTGATTCTCGTTTTTCATATTTGGTATAATCTCTAAACAGCTGAGTTAATTATTTTTCGCATGGATCCTGTTTTTGGATTTCAGAAATTGCTTTGAATTTTTATATTTCCGCTG
The DNA here is from genome assembly GCA_020205615.1 of Panax quinquefolius. Lineage (NCBI taxonomy): Eukaryota > Viridiplantae > Streptophyta > Magnoliopsida > Apiales > Araliaceae > Panax > Panax quinquefolius. The sequence goes on from CM035168.1 coordinate 59,535,211, forward strand.
CGTTTTATGTGCCGAACCCCTACAACTATAACTATTTTTTCACATGTATAGAACTATTTATTCACATGACTAAAATATTGATTCACATGATGTACTATTAGGGGAAGTGGTGCAAGTTTGATATTACTTGTAGGACTAAATTAAAAATGAAGGAAAAGATGAAGGTATTATACTGTAGTATTTCAAGCCCCAAAACGTGCAATTATCGAAACTATATTTTCCTATAAATAGAAGCTCATTCTTCTTTCATTCTCACCAATTCACTAAGACTCACAAGAGCAATTATAGAGAGAGAAGATATAGAGAGAAAGAAGAAGAGTATTTATCTACTTCACTATTCTAGTATCCTGTCTTCTTCTAAGGTAATGGGTATTATTTCTTTCATATTCGTAAGGGATATTATTTTTGTTCAGTATTCATAAGGAATAATATTTTCTTTCATACTCTATAGTATGTGAGTAATATTATTTCACCTCATATTCCTGATTATACCCTCATTTTGTTAAAGTATTGCTTCTATACTTCGTGAAATTAGTAGAATATCTTTGAAATTTGTGCTTCATCTAGTATCGTTTCAAAAAGATATTTTCTGCACATTCTTGTTAAATTTTAAGCTTTTCATGCCAGAATACTGTCCATTAGTACTATTCATTTATACGGTACTATTCACAAAGTTCTATTCATGAAGTACTATTCACAAAGTACTATTCATAAAGTACTATTCCCGAAGTACTATTCAGGGGGTACTATTCACCCAGGTACTATTCACCTAGGTACTATTCACCCGGAGTACTATTCATGACAAAAATTAATTTCTTTTTGGTCCAAAACATTTTTGATACAATATCATTCTTGAATTTTACTACACAAAGTAGTATCATGTTGGAAATTTGATCATTATTGAATTATGGATAAATTAAATTATAATGTTTAAAAATTTATCCTTTGCTTTCTTTTAATTGAATTTTTATATCATTTTCATCATCCTCATGCTTATATTATGATGAAAATCATCTTTGGCTTACGTGCATACATGAACTGTTGATTGGTATGATTATGACCAGGGATCATTCGGTATAATCGTGACCCGTAATGTTACAAATGATGTGGTAAAAGTCTTCATTGGCCCATAGTGCATTGATGGACAGTTATTGGTATGATTATAACTAGGGATTATTCGGTATAATCATGACCATTGATGATTACATGAATATCCTTGGCCTGTAGTGCAGGGATGATTCGATGATGTGGTTTATTTATTAAGCTAAGTCTAAGCGATAAAATGGATGAAAAACTTTTTAAATCATAGAATATAGTAGATATCATGCTCTACTTGACTCTTCTAATGGATTGCTTGTTCCGCTGCAGTTAAACTTGATGTTTATTGTATTTTATCAGTTTAACACTGTTGAAGGCTAATTATAATTTATTCTGCATTATCTTAATCATAATATTTCTCACTGGGCTAGTTGAGCTCACCCTTTTGATTTTATTGTTCTCTTCACGAAATGAGAACGTAGTTGGGACTAGTCGAGGAATGGAGTGACGGTCCGAGATGGTTATTTTAGTAGTCCTCACTACTTAGTGTGATAATAAGTGAAATGAGGATTGAATTTTAGTTTGGATATTGTCAATGAGACAATATTCATGTAAAAACTCAGCTATGTTTTGTCGTATTTTTACACGACAGTTATATTAAAGAAGTTTGTATTTGATATTTGTACCATGTATTTGGTGACTCAAGATGGGATATGTATACCTATTTTGGGGGCGTCATAGCGGGCCTTGAAGGCAACATAACCACTGACAACTGGACTATCAGGCCTCAACTGGCTAAGAAGATGTAGATCTAGAGGATAAAGTTCTGAGTTCCAGGAGATGTTGGGACAGTATCACTTTCTTCGCAGTATGCCTTTTTTCGTGCATGTAAATATTAAAAAAAACAAATAAACAAAAAATAAAAAGAAGTCAAAATCAAAAAAAAAAATCAAGCCATTTAGGTCTCAGCCAAGAACAAGAACTACGCAGACCTGATCTCCCGCACATATAGGAGGACGTAGGCAGCCATCAGTGGTGCGGTTGGACCCTCAAAAGAAAAATCCAAACTCAAACATCAATCCCAAGATAACCAGAAATAGGGATGAAATGACCATCATCATAAGATGCAACTCATCAGCAACTTATCGCTCTTGAAGTGCGGGAAGACTTGATCTCTTTTGACCTCCAGCAATACATGGGCAACTGTTGTGACAAAATCTATCTCATACTTGATGACATGTTAACCCAGATCAAGATAACAAATCAAACCTTGCAGATCAAAACAAACTTGGGTGAAGTCATCACTAACCAAGCTGAGATCTTTGGGGCCAATTTAGTGTAGTCTGAAGGCCTCTCGACATCAATCATCAAAGTTGTAACAACAACACAGCAGTATATCAAACATGATCATCAGAAAGGACCTCGAAAAGCCGACACCCTCAATCACAAGCCTTCATCAAATCAGAAGAAAATCATCAAGGTCGATTGCACAAACAAGTCAGGAACAATTATTGAGGGCATCAAAGCCAAAGTCCACCACCTATTCACCATATGGTACAGAGGTAAAAGCCTCTTGTGATCTTGGCATCTTATCAGCCCATATGTCAAAGCAATTATCCTAGACAATAACCAAGTCTGGGTCAAATTTCAAAATTGGTGACAAATCGATATTGGGACCATTACAACAAGATTGGGGGCAATCTCAAAAACAATGACAACTCAACACTAGGGCATTTATCAACCATCCTAAAGAGGAAAATGCATCAGTTAGCACTATCAACATGGTACATCATCATCAGAGCTTCCCTCACATCATCTCACTGGTGATTCGATATGATTATTTGGTCTTTTCCAATCATATTGTTCTCATAATGAATAATCCACATGTGAGGATATTACTCACTCACGACTTAGTCAACAAAGAGATTTTCTCATATGAATCCCTGGCAACAATGTGCGAAAGGAATGGAACATTTTTTGATTCCAGAAAAGAAAAGGATTTTAAGGCGGGATCAAGCCTCACATCAAAAGAAAGGGGAGAACTCCTGAAAGAAATCATAGCGACATTAGCTTCCCCCTACAAAAGAAGGGGAAAATTCTCAAGAAAGTTCTTAACTCAAAAGTAAAAGCCCAATGACAAAAGGTCTAGCGAATGAGATCCTCATCATCAAATGTTCCAACCGGCGTTAAATCCTCACAAGTCGAGGCCTCTGCATCAAAGTTCAAATCTGAACAACGAAAGAACGGGTTGCACCCTCCAGGGATGTCAGCAGCACTTAGGTCATTAGTTCAGCCGGGTTGCGAATTAACGGCTCAAGGAAATGGGGTACAAGCACCCAACGGCGAAGAAAAAAGACTCCAAATCACCTCAAAAAGGATGAGGTAAAATTCTACTCCAAAAAATTTAAAATGTGCATCAACCTAGGACAATAGACTCCTAAGGATAAATCTAGATCATCACATCATGCATGATTTGCACATGTACAAATTCCCTACATAAGCGTACATCTCTATCAAGGTTTAGCATGCATCTCTAGTAGATTTAAATATGTGTGCACATTAAATGCCTATATTAGAGAAAAATTTCTTTATAGACATCTGTTGGTTGTCATCAATCCAGCGTAACATTAGGCAGAGTCTGGTGAAGCAAACCTTTGAATATTACTTCAGCGAAGGTATCAGATGATCTGGTATTCAAAACCATTGGCTTCAATTCAGTGTAACATCAAGACAGTACATTGATGAAAGCTTTGTAAACCACCATTCAAGTGGGAATTGAAATAGTTTGGTGATGTCAGCGTAGTCAACTACCAACAGGGTAGGATCCATTGTCAAACTACCATCAGGGTAGGCACCACTATAAACTACCAGCGTATACATCGGAAAGGTCCAGTGATTTCATAACGTCATCCCCAGTAGAGATGTAGAAAATATCTCAATTTCTCTTCATCAAACAGGCATCGGCAACACCGACAAAAAGCCAAACCGTTAGAGTCAACACCAGCATGGGCATCAATAATAACCGATAAAGGTAAAGTGATTTATGAATTGTGATATGCAAAATGCGATGTGCGAGTTGCGAAGTGCGATTGGCCAAAAACAAAGTGCGAAGTGCGAAACGCGATGTACGTTATGCGATTTGCGAACTGCGATTTGCGAAAATAGTTTAACATTGATCATAACATTCATTTCATTGTGATATACATTATTAGAAATACCTTGTCATATTTTAAGTGTCTAATAATCTTTATCATGTCCATTCCATTACATTACATGAACATGATAAAGAAGGGTATCTGTAGACACTCAAAATTTTGTTTTCCTGTTACTAATTATGTAGGAGGACAAAAGCACCTTTTTCACACTCTAGAGATAACCCTAGATGACCACAACATCAGTTTTAACCCCATACATAACCCCGAGAGATCCAATTTCCAACCCTGGAGATAACCTCGGGAAATTAATTTCAACCGGAGATAACCCCGGGAAAGTTAGTTCCAACCTTGGAGATAACCCCGGGGGATCAAGTTCAAAGCCTAGAGATAACCCTAGGAGGTCAAGTCAACCTCACATATAATCCTAAAGATAGTCAAAGTCAACAGCAGGCTATCCTCAGAGATAACCCAAAGAAAAGACTGCTACAACTGTACAAAAATCGGAGATAACCTCGGGAGGGGTAAAATGGTCATTTTGCTAATTCAACTTCAAATCAAATCAAATACACTCATTTGAACTCAAATTGCTTCAAAAGAAGTCCCACAAGAACCATATCTTAACTTCTGAGCGCAAACTACGCAAAACAACTCAACGGAGTGCCTGATAGAAACCAAGAAATGCCATTTCGGTCATGGAACCATCTTTCTGGAGTCAAAAAAGGGAAAATCCTATGTCATTGTGTAGCTCTCAAAAAGAGCTATCCGGAAAGGTATGGCACGCTTCCATCGGACTTCCGGATTGAAAGTTATGAAAGTTTGAGCAGACATCGCGTCGTTTGAGTGCACGTACTTCGAGATAGCAGGACCCACATGGTCCGGGGCACCCCGGGAAGACACAGGTAGACCTAAGGCTGCTACAAGTAGACCTATGGCTTCCCCCTCTACAAATAGAGGGCCTTGTGTGGCCATTTTGAGAAGAGAAAAGGCGAAGAAGCCCTTGTCCATTTTTCTTTGTACACACTTTGAACTTAGTACTTTCTTTTTCCAAACACATGTGAGCTTGTGTTTTGCTATATTTTACCAATGGAAATCGAGTATTCATTCATTTAAAACTATCTGAAGTCTTCTTGGCAGCCCACTATAAGACATCTCAAATTTCTTAAGCTCTTTTCTCACTTCCATCCACACATACTTATTCACGTTGAGAGTTGTGTTGTGTGCGTATGCCCGGATCGTCGATTCGTGGCTTTTATTGCTTTTACATTTATAAATACTTATATATTTATATATATTATCTAACTATGCTTTGATTGAGCCTAAATATAATATTCAGAGCGTTTACTGCTTTTATATATATAAATACTTATATATATACTTCCTATCATCAAACTCTGTTTTATTGAGCTTGTATTTACATCTGTAGCCTTTATTTCTTTTATACAAATAAATACTTATATATATATATGTGTGTGTGTGTGTGTGTGTGTGATGCCCCCAAATTCGGGTGTCTTCCAACCCGATAGATGGTGCTACACGGTACTACCATTCATACATTCATTCAATTGAAAAGTCTCAAAAGGACTAATATAACTTCTATATATCCAAAATAATATTACATTTCCCAGTTCTTTGTAACCCATTCATTTGTTCTTGTCATAATATTCAATATATTACAGACATTCAAATATTCTATTACATAAGTAATCTAAGAGTTCGTCTTCGCCTTGCTTCGTCTTGTCCTTGCTCGAGCCTTGATTGGCTCGATCCGCTCGATCTTGGCTGTGTTCATATGGTTCAAGCAAGAGTGAGCATGACTAGCTCAGCAAGTACTACAATTATAATAAACAACATGCTTGAAACATAGAACTCATATATCTTCAGTAACTGAACAATAGTTATGAAGTACTATCGATAATTCAAAATAGAACTACATTTCATTCAAAACGTTTTCCAACAACAATATACAGTAGAATATCAACTAAGGCTCAAGACTATGAGCAGTTCATAATTTCTTTTGAAAAGGACAACCCGGCACTAAGTCCGTAAGTCTGACATTACTTACGAGCACTTCTGGGTGATTAGCCCATAGTACTCTATGTTGATCAACACTACATTCATTAAACGTGTATACGTTTAAGTTGTGTCAACCTCACGTGCCTGTCGTTAAACGACAAAAACATTTTAGCATACTTAATCTTCAATTGAAAACCATACCAATATAACTCGGTAAACATTAATCATGCTTGACAAAATCATAATATAAGTCTAGCCGAAAGAATTGGCTTTAGACTTCATCGTTAAAAACTTCATGCGAAAGAATACATGAATTACACAGCTTGTCCAGACTGAACTGGAATAAGGGTTAGAATACTTGCCTTTAGCGTCTGCTACTGTTTATAACACGTACACATTAAGTATCTAAGTCTCTACAGTAATGACAATATCACATAACACATTAGGTCATGAATGAACATACATAGACCCTAGTATATCTTACCCTTCTTCTCAATCTAAATCCTGACTTAGATCTATTATTATGGGTTCTGACTTTTCATTATGTCATTCTCATTACGTTCATCTTCAATTGACTATTAACCTTTAATCATCATACATTAAGTGTTTAACAATGCCTTAACAATATTATGTTACACTTTAGTTCATTACTAATGAGTTATCTTTCATTCTATACTTGTAAACATTCTTGTCTGTCGAAACCCTAGGATCGGGTAATGCATGGCACGGCCATCATTGCTCTTCATCTCACGCCACGGCACAAGTTTGCGAGAGCTGTGGTTTCTACCTTGGCCGCAAAGATGATAATTTAATTTAGTCAAGGTCATGCAATATGCCACTACATGCACCGGAAATTTTTACTGACTTTTACAACTTTGCAAAATTCCCGGAATCATAACTTCTTCGTTATAAGTCTGAATTGGCTTGTTCAAAAGCCTACGGTTCATAAATTACATACTCTATGCATTCATGCAAGAATTTTATCTATTTGACTTTGTTTGCTAAAGTTTCACCTATTAGTTCATTTTTAATGAAAACGATAAACGTTCGTGAACGTTCAACGCTCGTTTCTTCGTTCTAAGTTAAAATTAGGTAATTTTCAAGTCCGCAACTCTATAATGCCAAATATGACTTGTCTCCATCGAAAACCAACGTTTTCGACTTCAAACACAAAATACAACTTCCATTCCGAGAATTTCACGAATTCGACAACTATCGTCTAATCGTGTGAATTCCGGCAAAACTTCATTCCTAATGATTCTAAATGGATTTTAACCAACATATGAACATTAAAAGTTACTTATTACACCAACTTATAGTCAAAGTAGGTTTTAACGTATTCTCATAAGTCAATGACTTATTTAACTTATGAACTACAAGTTCTCATGCTTATGACTTACTATGAATATAAGTCCATCAATCAATGTTCTCATACTATATTGAACATATTAGCATCATATGACAAACATATGATAAGTTCTTCATGATTCTATCAACTTATTAGAGTTCAAGTTACTTATTCAACTTATTCGGCTTAAGTTCAATCATCAATAACTTATTAAATGTTCTTAACAACAATCCCCCTTCTCTATCAATCCTATAATAGAAGAGATAAAGATAATAGGTATGAGTCTTACCCTTGAAGACTATTACTTCACTTCACTTTGGAAAATCTAGCAAAGGTTGAAGTAGCTTATAAGTGCTTATGTGGCTTTTTCTCTCTACCAAATAAGTTGATTATCTTGAGAGGAAATTGTTGGATGAAATAACAAACAACAAAATGAAATGAAGCTTGGTATTTATAGACAACTCAAAGTGAGGGCACCCTCCCACCTCCTTACTAACCTCCTCAACTTCCACCTCCTTACTATTCATTTCTTAACATCCAAGTCTACTTGCTAGCCACAACACTTGTTCATCACACAAATTTTTTGCCCATCAAGACTACGCACTTACACTTGGATTACTCCATGGATCATGGCTCATCATTAGGCTTGCTAATTAATCTAGCTAATTCCTTATTGGGCTTTCATTACAAAAGTTTGGACTTATGATTTATCAAACACTTGGGCTTGAGTATCACTTTTTATTGGACTTCTACCATTAAGCTAATAATCCTACAAGTCCCTTAACTTTCATTAATAACTTAACATATATACACCACGTATAATTCTCGTATACTAGCTCGTATATTAATTCGTAATATACGATATTTCATTCTTCATACTTATTAGTATAATACGTCGTATTATACTTACGTTCATTACCTCGTACAATGCATACACATCATACAATTAAAACTTTCTTTCCTTAACGCTTAATAAACCTAACGTTCTCAAATTAAGTCCGCATGCGAAATATTACGTTTTCCATACTTAGATTATTATTACATAATCAATCTCACCTTGATATTATAACGTTACGTATTTTCCGGAAGTTCAAAAATAATTCCTGAGCAAAAATCGATGAATAGTGTTTTTCGAAAAATTTCTCGGAAAGCTTTTATTTTCGTCTTAGAAATTCAAACACTTTAATTCTCCCACGTAATTAAAATACTACGACATTCTGACGTTTTTAGGTTATAGAACGACATTCATCTTATCAACACGTAATAATAATAAATAATATTATTTTATTCATTATTAAAAGTATTTACAAAGGTTTGATTTTCTGGGGCGTTACAATATATATATATATATATATATATATAGAAACCGGATCCTGTCCGGACTCCTAGACAGGTTTAAAATTCGGTCCTTTTTTTTTTGCTTTTTTTTTTTAAACATCTAAAAAAAAGAATTATGGAACTTGAATTTTTACATAATACAGTGTTTTAGGGGAATACACTCAAAACACTGTATTATGTAACAATTCAAGTTCCATAATTTTATTTTATTTTTTTTTAGGTGTTTTTAAAAAAAAAAGCAAAAAAAAAAGGTCCTGATTTTGGTCAGTCCGATAGTCCGAACTCGATCCTACTGTGATATATATATATATATATATATATATATATATATATATATATATATATATATATATAGATCAATATATATGTATAAAAGCGGTAAATGGCCATCAAGTGATCTTTATGTATAAAATATATATATATATATATATATATATATATATATATATATATATATATATATATATATATATATATATATGACTTTTATATATATAGATATATAACTTATGACCCCCCTCCCCAAAATAGGTATACATCACCTATTCTGAGTCAGTCAAATACATGGTACAGAATTCATATACAAATTTAATTATACAACTGTCGTGTAAAATACGACAAAATATAGGTGAGAGTTTTAACACAAATATTGTCTTCTAGACAATATCAAAACTCAAATGAAGTCCTCATTACAATTATTATCACACTATTTTATAAAATAGTGAGGAATACTACAGCCACCATCTCGGACCGTCACTCCATTCCCCGACTAGTCCCGGCTACGTTCTCATTTCATGGAGAGAACAATGAAAGCAAAAAGGTGAGCTCAACTAGCCCAATAAGAAATATTATGACTAAGATAATGCAGAATAAATTATCGTTAGCCTTCAACAGTTTTAAACTGATAGAATACAATATACAACAAGTTTAACTGCAGCGGAACAAGCAATCCATTAGAAGAGTTAAGTAGAGCATGAAATCTACTATCTTCTATGATTTAAAAAGTTTGTCATCAATTTTATCGTTGAGACTCAGCTCAATAAATAATCCACATCACTGAATTATCCATGCACTACGGGCCAAGGATATTCATTAGTATCACATCCATGAGTTATCAATGCACTACGGGCTAAAGATATTTGTGTTATCACCAATGGTCATGATCATGCTAACAACTGTCCATCAATGCATTACGGGACAATGAGAACTTTTACCACATCATTTGTAACATTACAGGTCATTATTATACCGAATAATACATAGTCATAATCATACCAATCAACAGTCCATCTATACACTACGGGCCAAAGATGACTTTCATCACAATATAAGCATGAGGATGATGACAATGATAAAAGAATTTAATTAAATGAGAGTAAGGATAAATTTTAAAAATTTATGATTCAATTTATCCAGAATTCAATAATTGTCCAAATTGTCAACATGATACTGCTTTGTGGAGTAAAATTAAAAAATAATATTATATCAAAAATAATTTGGACAGAAAAGAAATTAATTTTTGTCATGAATAGTACCCTGGGTTAATAGTACCAGAGTGAATGGTACTTCAAAAATAGTAACCTGTGAATAGTACTCCGGAATAAAAAAATTAAACATTAACAAGAATGTTCAGAAAAATATCCTTGTGAAACAATACTAGATGAAGCACAAATTTTAAAGATACTCTACTAATTTCAATGAGTATAGAAGCAATACTTCACAAAATGAGTGAAGAATTCGGAATTTGAAACGAAATAATATTACTTACATACTACAGAATATGAAAGAAAATATTGTTTCTTACGAATATTGAACAAAAATAATATCCCTTACCTTAAAAAGGAGAGTATTCCAATTGGTATAGCGGGGATATTCTTGAAGAAAACTTTCACTATTTTCTACACTAAAACCTTCTTAAACTCTAAATAAATACGCTAAATATTATAGAAGAAGAATTCTCTGATTCTGGTGTGATTTTCAATTCTAAACTAAGAATCCTATTTATAAAAGAATGAAATGATACTATTTAGAAACAGGCGCACAGTGGGAAAATCACGTTCGTCGAAAATTCTGCAGAAATTTTTTTGATTTATACTATGCAAATACTATGCAGACGCTATGTAAACACTATGCATAATAAAATATAATATATTCTATTTTTCATAAAAAAACAAAACTTATTATAATATATATATATATATATTATAATAATAATAATAATAATAATCATACTCCCCGTGACTTTTAATCCCCCCAAACACGTGATAAACATATATATATATATATATATATATATATATATATATTTATAATACTTTTATATATATAAATATATAAATAAAACTGAGATAACTTTTCCCGACTATTTTGAAAAATGGGTAAGTGGCGGTCCATATAATAAGCCAAATTTACAACAAAAATTTCATAAAAATCCTCTCTATTTATCTCAATTCACTTGGCTTCACAAAACATATTTCTAATAACATTCATCATTAATATTGTAACTCGCAATATTAACAACCAGATTATTCCCAAGAAAGAGGGGGATTTCCGATAAGGATTTCTCCCTATTGGCACGCAATTAGGTGACCAAACCCCTTTCCTCGACAGAACTTTCTAGACATCGTCAATAATACAAATAATAATATAAATAACTTTTCCATCTTAATTGTTGATTTAATAATATAAAATATTGTGCAGATGATACTTTGACAATAATTGAATCAATAATATGAGGTACTATGTATCAATTACTGTGACGCCTCCAAAATAGGTCCACACAATCCATTATGAGTCGCAAAATACATGGTACAGAAAATAACTACAAACTTCGTTATTACAATTGTTATCCAAAATACGACAACACATGTTGTGAGTTTGAATACAAATATTATCTTCTAGACAATATCCAAAATCAAATAAATTCCACATTATAATTATTGATACACTATTTTATAAAACAGTGAGGACTGCTATAACAACTGTCTTGAACCATCACTCCATACCCCGACTAGTCTCAGCTATATTCTCGCCTCCTGAGAAGAAAAATGGAACAAAAAGGAAAATAATGAGCTCAACTAGCCCAGTAAAGAATATTATGACTAAGATAAAGCAGAATAAATTATCTTTAGTCCTCAACAGGGAAAAATTTGGTAGAATACAAATAACAACAAATTTTAGATCAACAACTGCAATGGAAACAACAATCCATTTGAAGAGTTAAGTAGAGCATGATGTCTACTATCTTCAATGATTTAAAAGTCTATCATTAATATTTTATCCCTGTAACAACAATCAATATTTATTTTCAATCAATGAATTATCTATGCACTACGAGCCAAAGATAATCATTTTTATCACCAATGGTCATGATCATGCCAAACACATGTCCATCTTTGCACTACGGGCCAAAGATATTCATCAATCAACAGTTCATCTTTGCACTACGAGCCACAGATAACTTACAACAAGATTTCAGTCTGAGAATTATGATAATGATAATAAGAATGAATCAAGTGAGACCATAACATGGATTCAATTTCAAGAATAAGGGTCACAATAAATAACTTAGACGAAGAAAGAAAAAAAATTGTGAATAGTACCCGTGAATAGTACGTATGTATGAACAGTACCTAGTCATGAAAATTTTAAAATTTAATAAGAAAGTTCAAACCAATATTTCAGTGAAATAATATTAGATGAAGCAAAATTTCTAATCATTATAGGAATTATAGAAGCAATACTTATCATAGTAAGTTTAAATTTAGGAATATGAGATGAAATAATATTGCTTACATAATATGGAGTATAAAAGAAAATGATATCTCTTACGAATATGGAAGGAAATAATATCATTTACGAGTATCGAAAGAAAATAACCTCCTTTACAAAAAAAAATAATATCCTTTACCTTAGTAGAAACTAGATTTGACTGGAATATCGGATATTATTCTGAGAAAATCTTGCACAAAAACCTACACTCAAAGTATCCTTATACTCACAAGAAATACGCTCGATATTATAGAGAGAGAATTTTTTGACTCTTGTGTGAGTTTCATTGTTTAACTAAGCAGCCTATTTATAGGAAATTGGTAGCACACCAGGTTTGACAAAATTCACATACGCACATTTTTGAAAATAATGCAGCACACCTCATTTGAAAAAGTAGAGTTCAATTTTAAAATGAGAAATCACACTTAATCCATATGTTTAAAAGATTTAATATATATATATAGGTGATTGGTCCATCTAAGCATGTACTCGGAAGGAGAATGACTGGGGTTTGAAACGGAAGCTTTTGACTGATTAGAAAAAGGGTCAACTGGGACTGGGTCACTAGTTAAGGCTGAGCTGTATGGCTTGGGAATTGTTCCAAGAGTGGTAAATTTGTTAGTGGTTTGATAAATTGGGTTAACTGGATAAGGAACCAAGGTTCCTTTTGGTTGATTACTTGGGCCAGTAGGGCGACCCGGACCACGAGAGGAAGATGTTCCTCGAATACTCATAATGAATGAACGATACATGTATTAATAAATTCCCGAGTGAGAAAATCAGGAATGGAATTGTTACTACCTTTAATATACTCGATTTCAAAATCAAAAATGCTTAATAGGGCCTGCCATCTAGCAAAGGAATGTTTAGAGGCTATGTTTTCGACATCTTTTTCTAAAACATATTTTACTGATTTGCAGTCAATGCGAACCAAAAACTTTTGATTTAATAAGTCATTTTGAAATTTGTTAATACATAATACTAAAGAAAGTATATACCATTTGGGGCGGAAGTAATGATTGTGAATAAGAAAACGAATGGCGCATAAAATAACACAATTTAATTACTAAACATAAATAATTTTATTGATAACTGAAAAATATTTACAAAACTGAAATTTTAAAATTAACTTACTGATTTATTCAGAACATTATGAAGAGAAGAAGGAGGGGTTGAGAGAGGCTAACAGCGGTGGAGGCTAAAGATTAGTCTGAGAAGGAACTCAGAGTCTTTTCAAGTCTGCCTCGATAACTAAGTTCAAATTCCTTTTATAGAATAAGGAAAGAACTATTACAAACTTACTATTACAAAAGTAAATGATTACAGATAAGATTTACTATTGATGAACAGTAAAACAGTGCTCACTTTTTTTACTATTCATGGACGCGTCTGGCAACTTTTGATGAAGTGGCCAAAACTTTTGACTTGAAGAATGCTTTCGGTGGAAAAGCAGGAACATACTCAAGTGGTAGGGGACTGCTTTCGGTGAAGAGCATCTTTGAGCTGACTAGCTGCAGGAGTAGGTGCAAGTGGCTGGAATGTGACTAGGATGTCAAGCAAATGGGTCCTGAGCATCTTGCAAGTTGATGGTGCCATATGGATCATCATCATCAAAATGACTGGTAGAAGCATTATGGGAAGAAGATGAAGAACCTGCAGAGGCTTCTTCATGCAATTCATCAATTCTTTTATTTAATGCTTGAGCGATTAATTTTAATTCTTTACTGGAACAGTTCTTCAAATCAGAAATGTCACGAGAACAAGATGAACCAGTAGGACTGACTCTAGACTCTTTGGGTTTTGACTCTTTTGTTTGACTGAAAGGTTCTTTGGATGAAACTGGAAGAACCTTAAGAGAAATAGTGGGAAATTCTAACTGAACCTGACCAATAATTCTATTAACATCAAACTTATCCCACCATTTGATGAAGAATTGATGGGAGAGAAGGGGAAATGGATCAACTGTGGTACAAGCTACCACCAAATTGAAATCTTGACCATGAGGATCGGTTACTTTAGTTGGGGTTTTAATGTCATATTGCCATTTAAGAATCCAAGGAATCTTATATTTACTAACAAATTGAAGAATGACAGGGACGCCATCATACTTTGGATTATGTTTGCTGTGGTTGCAAAAATGACTAAGTTGAACATTCAAGGGTTCAGGAAGGAGGTCATAAGTGGAACCAAACCTTGTCCACCAGTGAGAGAACCAATAAGGGAACTGGCTTTTGAACTTATGATCGAACTGAAAAAACCATGAATGACTGTTTAAATCATTTTGGAAAAGGAAAACTCTATACCAGGCTTCCATGTAATCATAATAACAATAAGAGTTATTTTGATTAGAAAGTTGCACAAGATCAGAAGGATGTTTTCCCCAATCAGACATTAGAATGAACTGTTTAATATATAATGAATGATAAAGTACTTTGGTTTTATCATTATTAGCATAAATGGGTTTAATAAAGATTGACTCGGTTTCAACAAGGATATCCTTATAATACACAAGGGATTTATAAGGAGCAAGGGGCTGGAAATGCCATCTAGAAGGAAAGAATTGGGAGGCTAATTTGACTGGGTCGTCTTTAGGTTTCATATGGGGTTCAATATGAAATAGGTGATTGGTCCATCTAAGCATGTACTCGGAAGGAGGATGACTAGGATTTGAAACCGAAGCTTTTGACTGATTAGAAAAAGGGTCAACTGGGACTGGGTCACTAGCTAAGGCTTAGCTGTATGGCTTGGGAATTATTCCAAGAGTGGTAAATTTATTAGTGGTTTGATAAATTGGGTTAACTGGATGAGGAACCAAGGTTCCGTTTGGTTGATTACTTGGGCCAGTAGAGTGACCCGGACCATTAGAGGAAGATGTTCCTCGAATACTCATAGTGAATGAACGGTACCTGTATTAATAAATTCCCGAGTGAGAAAATCAGGAATGGAATTGTTACTACCTTTAATATACTCGATTTCAAAATCAAAAATGCTTAATAGGGCCTACCATCTAGCAAAGGAATGTTTAGAGGCTATGTTTTTGACATCTTTTTTTAAAACATATTTTGCTGATTTGCAGTCAATGCAAACCAAAAACTTTTGATTTAATAAGTCACTTTGAAATTTGTTGATACATAATACTAAAGAAAGTATTTCTTTTTTAATAGTACTGTAATTTAACTGTATACTATTCCATGCACCGGAATGAAAATGAACAATTTGTTCAGGAGAATGGGAGTAAGTTTTTGTTTGAGAATTCCTCTGAATCCAATATCAGAGGCATCGGTTTCAATAATTTTGAATGCAGAATCGTTAGAGATACCAAGGCAGGGCAATGCCTTGACATATTTTTTAACTTGCTGGACAACAGAAGTGTGAATGTCGGTCTATGGGGGGAGGATTGTCCTGAAAACGCTGAAAAAGGGGTTTACAGATCTTCTTGAGATTTTTGTAGAACTTGCCAATATAATTGAGCGAGCCTAAAAATCTCTGCAGTTGGGTTTTATTGGTAATTTTATCTGGGAATCTGTCAGCAAATTGAATAGCTTTGTCAATAGGCTGTACGAGTCCGTGATAAATATTAAATCCAAGAAACCGAACTTTAGCTTGAAACAAGCTACATTTGGAAGGTGAAAGGACAAGTCCATTGTCTTTAACTGTTTTGAAGAATGATTTCAAATGTTTAATGTGTTCTTCAATAGATTTAGAAAAAATGAGAATATCATCAATGTAGACAACAATAAAATGACTAAAGGGATTCAAAATGTCATTGAGGATATTCTGAAATTCACTGGGAGCATTCTTTAGGCCAAATGCCTCGACATTCCATTCGTAGTGACCAAATGGGGTAGTAAATGTTGTTTTGTACCTATCATCGAGATGAATGACAACTTGCTAGAAACCAGATTTGAGGTCAAATTTACTGAAGATAGTGGCATTGCCCAATCTATTAATGAGGTCGTCTTTGTTAGGTAAAGGGTACCTAATCCATTCTAAGACTTTGTTTAATGGCTTGTAATTGATTATTAGATGAGGAACACCTCTCTCCTTTTCTGCTTCATTGTTAACATAAAAGGCGGGACATGACCAAGGGGATTTACTAGGCTTAATTAAACCTTTACTAAGAAGATCATTAATCTCCCTTTTACATAACTCCATTTGTTCGTGATTCATTTGTATTGGCCTGACCTTAGTAGTAATCAAGTGTTCTTTGAATTCCTTAGCATGAGGAAGCCTTACTACATGCTTCTTATGATTCCAAAAGGCATTAGGAGAATCAGAACAAAGGTTGTCTTTTAAATAAGTTTTTAACTCTTCAATTTTTTCTTGAACCTCTTTATTGTGAAGTTGTTCTTCAACACGTTTGTAATTGATTTCTTCTTTCAAGAAATTTAAATGGGTGGATTTACAATTTAATAAATTTAATGATTTGGAAATAGATTCTTCTTGAATAAATTTCAAATCTCTTTCTTTAGGCTTAATAAGGAATTTAAATGTTATTCTTTTTCCTAAATTTTTACAACTTAATCCTTTATTACTGGTAGTAAAAGGGTATAGTAAATATATAAATGGTAACCCTAAGATGATCTTATTAGTAAGATTGCGGATTAACACAAATGATGTTTTAAAACACATATTATCTTCGATGAGATATGAACCTTAGCGGTTTATATTTTATTTCCATTTGACTACCATTAAATTTGAATTTAATTTTTCATTAGTTTTCTTATATAGAATTTAGTTGGGATTAGACCTTCTTGAATACAATTAAGATCTGCGCCAGTGTCCACTAGGGCCAGAAGTTGTATTGAAAAGGTTTTATCAACAACTAAGTTAATGGAGATATACCATTTTTGAATAGTGATATCTTTAACTCTTTTAAGAGAAAGACCTTGGACAAAGATATCTGGCTCTTCTTTTGTTCCTGATGATTCAGGCTCATCGTGATCTTTATCACTAGAGGAGGAATCATGGACTTGAAGATTGAATTTTTGTCATCAAACTCTTTTCTTAAATTAGAAACTTCCAATTTTAAGTTAGAAATTTCTCTTTTCAATTTATTAACTTCTTGATTCAACTCTAGAAGGGTAACTTCCTTAACAGGAGTTTTAAATCTTTCAAGAGTTTTATTAAGGCTAAATATTGGTTTTTCTTTGGCTTTAATAATCTTGTCTTTAACTCTATTATCTTTGGTTAATAAATCTTTTAACTGCTTAGTGTATTGAGATTTTAACTTAAGATCAGAAATCTTACTAATTAAATCAATTAGCAAAGAACTTTCTTCGTCATCTTTGGTAATTACATTTAATCTTTTATTGCAACAATTTTCATTGCAATTATTAGCACAAATGGTGACTTCTTCGTTACTATCCATTTCATTGCTACTGGTACTGCTATTAGATGGATAAGGAATATCAGAACCTTCATCATTACTGACGTTGTTTTCTATTCTCATTAATTTTAATAGTTGTTCAGTATCTTCACTTAAAATATTTAATTGAGATAATTTCATTTTAATTTTGCACTCATTTTTGAAGTGCCCTTTCTGTCCACAATTGTGGCAAACTATTTTACTTTTATCAAATTTTTTAGACCTTTTATTATATTTTTTATTTGTTGGTTTGGGTTTATTATAATATTCATCTTGATTTTTGTTCTTTTTATGACTGTGTTTGTGTTTATGATGCTTGTGACTTCTATGGTGATCAATATGTTTATGCAATTGCTTTCTCCTAGAGAGAGCAACTGATGGTAAACCATATTGTTCACAAAATGTTCCTAACTCATACTTAGCTTTTTTCTTGTCTTTACTAGCTTGCTTGGCTAATTTAAAATCAATACACATTTTTAATCCAATTTTTTGAATATAACTGATTATGTCACCGTAAGTTAGGTTATCATAATCAATATACCCTAAATTTTTGCTTAGCTCTTCTCTAACTTTATGAGCGAATAATGAAGGTAAATCATTGACGAATTTTTCTTTCAGAATGGTTTATTGCTATCATTTCGCATCATAACTCGAGAGGTAAATAAATCCTTGTACCATCTAAAATCGCTTAGAGTGGGACAAGTGAGATTACTTTGCTGATCGTGGATTCTTTCAGTAATATTACTGGGAGTGCCAACAAAATGTTTAATTATGGTAAATATTAAAGTATTGACTCCATTAGGCGGACCAACGGCAACATCTTCATCAAAGATGGGGTTGTCGTCATCATCTAACTGGACAGCATGAATTATTGATAATCTAGTATCTTCAATGAGATGTTATTCCCACCAAGACCTGAGAATACCAGTGAATCCACTAGCTATTAACTCAACAATATCTGGCTGAGTCTGATTGCTGAATTTAGTTATATAGCTATTTGCTACCATAGACATGTGATTTAACTTGTTTAAAATCTCATGTTCACTAAAACCATCTATGTTCCATTCATAAATTTTATTGGATGAAACAGAGAATTGCTTATCTAGATTTTTCTCTTCGAATTGTAGATCCGGAGGAGTAGGTCTAGAATACCAATTCCTGGTTATACTAGTGTTTTTAACTGTTAATTTATTTAACTGATCATTAAAATCTAGGACTGAAGAAGTATCAGAATGATCTGACTTGTTATTGCTTTCATTGTCGATTTCAACTTGATCAATGATTGCTATAGTGCCACTTGATTCAGGCTCGGTTTTTAATTTTTTAAATAACTTATCAATAGCTCGAGTGAGTTCACCATCTTTATTAGGTAAACCTAATTTACTTCTATTTTCTAGTAATTTTAATAAAGGATGTTCAATTTTTGAATCAGGTTTCTTAATATTGGTTTCTTCAAATTTACTTCTATCTAGCTGTCTTCCAACGGTCGCTAGATATTGATTACTAAAGTTTAATTGTTCAATAATTTTTTTATCATCTTTATTACCATCTGAAATCTTAAAAGGGCTGGCAATAACAGACGTATTTTTAACTGGAAGTAAGACAGTTTCTAGCGGGGGATGACTAGAAGAGACCTTTGACCTATCTTCTTTAATCCATTGACTTTTAGTTATAACATTACATTTACCTTGATATTGATCATACCAGTTGTAAAAGGTAATGTTTATTTTTTCATTATTAATGAATCGTTTCCATCTATTAACAATTTTATCGCGCTCTTTTTCTGTTGAATGATTAGATCTAAATAAATGTCTTTTTTCTTTATTAGATTTGGAATTAAATTCTTGTACAAGATTGTCCCAATCTAACTTGAATTCCTTTTTAATAACTCTTAATTGATTGTTAATTGGAATCTCAAAATCGGATTAAGTTGGATACTCAGAAGGGGTAAGAGAAGAAGAATCTTCTTCTTCTACAGGATCCTTTTGAGTATAAAAAGGGTGACTAGCTTGACCTTGATTAAGGATACCCTTTAATTTAATATCTCTAACAGAAGGGTTACTAAGTACTTCAAATCTCTTCTTCGTGTGTGAACTGAAAGGTCTTTCAAGAACTAGTAAAATCTTCTATAATAACTGGCCTTCTAGTACGCTCAAAACTTATCTTGACCGTTCCATCAGAAAATTGTTTAACATTTTCAATATTTAGAAGGTTGTTAACAATAGGTTGTTGAGGTATTTCACTGGGTAAAGTCCATTGACTAGGTAACGTAATATCCTTCTAGAGGATGGTTCTCGGGATCTGAATATTAGCATCACTAGTTGAACTTTGAATTAATACAGTTTGATCTTTAGGACTTTTATTAAGAGCATGAACGTTTAAGTTCGTTTTCATGGTCTTATAATAAATCCTGTAAATCAAAGCTATGGGCTGAGAACCCTCAATCATATGAGTAATTTCTCCAGCAATTTTAATGTTTAATGTCAAAGCTTTTAATAAATGTTGATCACTTAGGCTTAATGTGAAATCAGGAAAGCAATTGAAATGGATAGATCCATTGTGCAAATTTGATTCCATAGCGCCAATCATACTTGGATAGTAATTCAAGAATCTGGCATCTCTGAGACAGAGATAGATACTTGAATTAATTCCTTTAATATTCAAGGGTTTAACTGCAACTTGAACTAAACCAATATGAATGAAATTATAACCCTTTTTTCTATGTTTTTTAATAACATCTGGAGATAAAAGACTATAATTTTCGTATTCTTTGTTAATTGCATAGACCTTTTCAACTGTTTTTACATTATAATCAGTTTTGAAATTGTCTAAAAAGGTTGACTGATAAATTTCTTTGGGGAAAACTCTAGGTATCTTCCAATTGTGTAAAGCTTGACTAATATTTTCATAACTGTGTGTTTCTTGGTTAACTATGTCAGGAACGGGGGGCAAAGTTGACCGATTACTAGCTGAGGAGTTAGATCTGAACAATCTACTCATCCTTTACTAAATTCAAAATAAAATTTCACTCTTTATTATTCCATTCATACCCTCTTACCTTAAGTAGACTCATGCCTATGTTCTATAACCAGACACTGCTCACCCAAGAGACTTATACAGGTTAAACGTGAACCAGGTGGACTACAGTAAGTTAGGTGACTTCGAAAAAAGAGTAAAAGAGAAATTTTGAAGATAGTAAGTAAATGAACTAATTACTGAGATCTTATTGGCAACTAGAACAAAAACAACTTGGCTCTGACACCATTTGGGGCGGAAGTAATGATTGTGGATAAGAAAAAGAATGGCGCATAAAACAACACAATTTAATTACTAAACATAAATAATTATATATATATATATATAATAGAAATCCAAATTCAATTTGATCTCTTCCTCCTTATTTTATTCTTATACCATATATTTATTATAATAATATTACCATTTAAATTACAAAAATTATACTATTATATTATCACATTATACTATTATAATGTAATATTATAATAATATATAAATATATTATTGAAGAAGATAATTATGATTTCATAGAAAAAAATAACAAATTTTGACAAATGTCTCAAACTAAAATTCCTCTATTTATATCAAAATTTAAAGAAATAATTACTTACCAAATTCATTAATTATTTATAATTATTTAATAATTATTTCTAATTAATATTATAGATTCACAATACTGATAACCAGATCGTTCCCAGGAAATAGTGGGCTTTTCGATAAGGATTTCTCCTTACTGGCGCACGCAATTATATGACCTAACCCCTTTCCTCGACAGAACTTTCTATACATTATAAATAATGCTATCTAATAATATCACTTCAATAATATAAGTTACTGTATCGCGACAATTTGAATCAATAATGCAAAATACTATTCAATTATCACTGTAGCAATTATTGGACCAATAATATGAAGAACTGTGCAATTTTTACTCAATTATTGAGTGACTTCTTACGTAAGAAACAATAATCAGAGATACTGTGCAATATCGTGTGCCACTGTGCAACCACGTATATTACTGTACTTTTATCACCGGGTATTTTCAAAAATAATATTTAGAGAATATAAATCTTTATTCATAAAAAGTTGGGGTCTTATAACCTCCCCTCCTTATGAAATTTTGTCCTCAAAATTGATGTACGTACCTGATATGTTGAAGAGGTAAGGATACCTTATTTTTATTTCTGATTCTAACTCCCAAGTCATTTCCTCAATATCATGGTTTCTCTATAAAACTATGACTTGAGGTATAACCTTTAAGCGTAAAATATGTTCCTTCTTATCTAAGATTTTAATAGGTACCTCTTCATACGTTAAATCTTCTGTTATCTCGTCTAGTTCTAACTCAATAATGTGGTTCGAGTCTTTCACATATTTACGTAGCATGGATATGTGGAAAATGTTATGAAAATGAGACATACTTAGCGATAAATCGATTCTATAGGCCACAGTTCCTACTCGATCGAGGATTTCAAATGGACCAATGAATCGAGGGTTGAGCTTTCCTCTCTTCCCGAAACTCATAACTCCTTTCCATGGAGAAACATGTAACAATACATAATCTCCAACATTGAATTCCACGTCCCTTCGATGAAGATCAACATAACTCTTTTGTCGATCTTGTGAGGTTTGTATACGTTGTCGGGTCATTTGAATCTTTTCCATAGTCATGCGTACTAATTTTGGTCTCAACAACGTTGCTTCACCCCCTTGTCCCAACATACTAGAGAGCGACACTTTCGTTCATACAACGCCTCAAATGGAGCCATGCCTATACTGGCTTGATAACTATTATTGTAGGAGAATTCCACTAATGGAAAGTACTTGTCCCAACTTCCTTAGAAGTCTAGAACGCAAAGTCTCAATAGATCTTCAAAAGTTTAAATAGTCCTTTCTGATTGCTCGTCCGTTTGAGGATGATATGCAGAACTGAATCGTAAATCAGTGCCCATAGCCTTCTGCAAACTGACCCAAAATTATGCTGTGAATCATGGGTCTCGATCAGAAACTATGGATACTGGCATACCATGCAATCTCATAATTTCATTTATGTACATATGAGCAAAACGTTGAAGTGAATAAGTTTCTCGTATAGGCAAGAAATGAGAAGACTTGGTTATTCATGTTGATGGGCTCCCACTTCCATTCTGGAATCTAAAGTGGTTGCAATGGACCTTTTGATACTTGATGTTCTGCCTTAACACATTGACAACTTAAACATCTTGAGATAAACTCCACGATCTCTCTCTTCATATTGCTCCACTAAAATGTATGTCGAAGATCACGATACATTTTAGTACTTCCTGGATGAATTGCAAATGGTGTGTTGTGTGCCTCCATCATGATTTTGTACTTCAAATCAGAGTCGTTAGGAACACAAAGTCTGGAGTTGACTCGAAGTTTTCTTTCTTCATCTATTCTTGCTTCTGGAATAGCACCTTCTTGTACTTTCTTCTTTATACGCATTAGCTCTGGGTCTGTGGCTTAAGTAGCTTTAACTTTATCGATTAAAGTCGGT
The DNA here is from genome assembly GCA_020205615.1 of Panax quinquefolius. Lineage (NCBI taxonomy): Eukaryota > Viridiplantae > Streptophyta > Magnoliopsida > Apiales > Araliaceae > Panax > Panax quinquefolius. The sequence goes on from CM035168.1 coordinate 59,558,778, forward strand.
TCTACTCGTATATTTGATATCATCACGTGGGTACCTGAAGCCTTTAACTCTATCTACATCCTTTTTAAGTCATACCAAATGGGTCTTTATGTTAACAACATCGAACTCTTACCAGCATACGATCTTCTACTCAATGCGTCAGCTACCACGTTCGCTTTTCCAGGATGGTATTGAATGGTATGGGTAATGGTCGTTAATCTTTTCGGGATGGTATGAATGGTAGCGTAATCTTTCAACATTGAGCAGCAGCGTCATTCTGCCGATATTGAGTTCCTTTTGGGTAATGAAATATTTCTGGCTTTTATGATATGAATATATCTCCACTTTCTCCCCATGCAGGTAGTGTCTCCAGATCTTTAACGCGAAAACGACTGTTGCCAACTCTAGATCATAAGTAGGATAATTCCTCTCATATTCTTTAAGTTGTCGCGAGGCATAGGCTATGACTTTTCCAAGTTGCATGAGAACACATCCTAAACCTTTGCCTGAAGCATCTTTGTAGATGACAAATCCCTCCGAACCTGATGGTATTATCAGAACAGGTGCCGAAATGAGTCTCCTCTTGAGTTCTTGGAAGCTCTTCTCCAATTCCTCGCTCCATTCGAATTTTATATCTTTTTGAGTCAGCTGAGTTAATAGAGTAGCGATTCAAGAAAATCCTTCAATGAATCTCCGATAATAACCAGCTAAGTCCAGAAATCTACGTACTTCGGTTACTAACTTAGGTTGCTCCCAACTTTGTATTGCTTCAATATTTGTCAGGTCAACTGATATTCCATACTTCGATACCACGTGCCCAATGAATGCTACTTACTCAAGCTACAACTCGCATTTCTTCAACTTGGCATATAGCTTATTTTCACAAAGCTTTTGGAGTATCAGCCTCAAGTGTTGTTCATGATCTTCACGACTTTCGGAATAGATAAGGATGTCATCAATAAAGACAACCACAAAATGATCCAAATATTCCTTGAATACTCGGTTCATCATATCCATGAAGGCCATAGGAGAATTAGTCAATCCAAAAGACATGACTAGGAATTCATAATGCCCGTACCGAGTCCTGAAAGCAGTCTTTGGAATGTCATCAGTTTTAATCTTTAATTGATGATATCCAGAATGAAGATCGATCTTTGAGAAGAATTTAGCACCTTGCAACTGGTCAAACAAGTCATCAATGCGAGGTAGTGGGTACCTATTTTTGATGGTGATATGGTTCAAATCCCGATAGTCAATGCAAAGTCGCATACTCCCATCTTTCTTCTTTATGAATAAAATAGTAGCACCCCGAGGAGGTGTACTAGGACGAATAAAACCAATGTCTAACAGTTCCTGTAGTTGGGTTTTTAACTCCTGAAGTTCAATATGAGCCATTCGATATGGGGTTTTAGAAATGGGTTTTGTACCGGGTTCAAGGTCAATACAAAATTTGATATCACGCTCTAGGGGTAGGCGAAGTTCTTCAGGAAATACGTCAGGAAATTCACTAATGACATAAAATCCCTAAAATCACATCAAATGCAAGTATTTTCGAAGAGATGAGATCAACAGGTAATGTGATGGTCCCAACTTGAATCAAGCAAGATTTATAAACAATGGATGTAATGAAGGTTTCTCCTAACGGAGTTTCAACAGATAAGTCAAAGTCTAATTTCTTAGGGGTCAAGTTCAAATGTTGAGCACAAGCGGGAGAGATAAAAGAATGGGTAGAATAGGTATCTAATAAGGTATAGACTTCGCAAGCGTTTATAATTAGCTTACCCATGATAACTTCGTTCGGGTTCCTCGCCTTTTGGGACTTTATGACAAATATTATCCCTTGAACCACCGAAATTATTTTGTCCTTAGTCGCCTTTAGTGCCCCCGTCCCAGCTGGACTTGACTTCGCTACCGGACAAAATCGGGCTATATGACCATCTTTTCCACAACTGAAACACACCTTGGAAGGCTATTAACAGTTTGGACTTATGTGTCCCTCCTCTCCGCTTCTGTAGCATCTTACTGGCTGTCGTTCAACTTTCCTAGAATTTGTTGCTGGTGCTGGTGCTGGTGTCTTCCTGTCATTGTTGAATCTCCTCTTTTTGAAATTTCCACTTAACTCACCTCTCCCATTATCTTGGCCATGATTACCACCGAAATGGTTATCATTTCTGACATGTTGGTTATCACTGCTTCAATGATTGTTGCCAATGGTATGACTATTATCGTGTTGTCGGTTGTTGTCTTTCAGTTGAGCTGACTCATAATCTTGCTCCAATAACTGAGCTCTATTCACTACATCTGAATACAAGAAAATTTTATGAGAGATAAGATGTTTACGAATTTTGGGTTTCAAACCTTTCAAAAACATTCGCGTCATTCACTCTTCATTGTCTACCAAGTGGGATGCAAACCGAGATAACTCCACAAACTTGGCTTCGTATTGCGACAGAGTCCTATTGTTCTGCTCCAGTTTGATAAACTTCACCTCTTTCATGTGACAAATACTTTCTAGAAAGTACTTGTCGATGAACAATTCTTGGGACTTCTTCTAAGACATCTTAAGTGCGGATGGATGAGTACGCTTTACAGATTTCCACCAGTAATCTACCTCTCCGTGCAACATGAAGGTGGCGAAGGGAACCTTCTACTCTTCAGTGCATCCCAAGACATCAAATATCTTGGTAATCTGCTTAATTCATGCCTCTGCCTTAAGTGGCTCAAGCTTTCCCAAAAACTCCAGCGGTTCCAACTCCTTGAATTGCTTGGCAGTAATAAATCGTGAGTTACCATTGTTTTCACCTACATTTTGAACAATAGTCTCTCTCGTCTGGTTTTACATGAATTTTAGAAAGCTCCTAAACATCCTATCATTCATCATTTGGTTGGTGTTGTTGTTTACAGGAGGATTATTACCTTTCTGATGCACATTATCTTGGTTGTTGATTGCCAGTGTCTCAACGGTCTCATGTGCTCCATTGCTCATCTCAAAATTTTTAGTTGTCATTCTCAAATACTGCCACAAAAAAGGGTTAATTAAAGAAATTAACATATCACATATTATCCCTATATTCTGACCAACCAAACAAATAAGCTTAGGTAGGACACACTAGCGAAGGATTTACTCGTCTCTTCCCTTATAGTTCTAATCCCAGATCTCCACCAAAGATCATATTCCTAAGCTCTGATACCAACTGTGACGCCCCCAAAATAGGCTCACACAACCCATTCTGAGTCGCCAAATACATGGTACAGAAAATAACTACAAACTTCGTTATTACAATTGTCGTGCAAAATACGACAACACATATGTTATGAGTTTTAATACAAATATTGTCTTCTAGACAATATCCAAACTCAAATAAAGTCCTCATTACAATTATTGATACACTATTTTATAAAATAGTGAGGACTGCTATAACAACTGTCTTAAACCATAACTCCACACCCTAACTAGTCCTAGCTATATTCTCGCCTCTTGAGAAGAAAAATGGAAAAAAAATAAAAGAAAAGGATGAGCTCAACTAGCCCAGTAAAGAATATTATGACTAAGATAATGCAGAATAAATTATCCTTAATCCTCAACAGGGAAAAATCTTGTAGAATACAAATAACAACAAGTTTTAGATCAACAATTGCGGTGGAAACAACAATCCATTAGAAGAGTCAAGTAGAGCATGATATCTACTATCTTCCATGATTTAAAAGTCCATCATCAATATTTTATCCCTATAACATCAATAAATATTTATTTTCATTCAACGAATTATCTATGCACTATGGACCAAAGAAAATAGTTTATATCACCAGTGGTCATGATCATGCCAAATACATGTCCATCTTTGCACTACGGGCCAAAGATATTCATCAATCAACAGTTCATCTTTACACTACGGGCCAAGGATAACTTTAAACATGATTTAAGTCTGAGAATTATGATAATAATAATAAGAATGAATCAAGTGAGACCATAACATGGATTCAATTTCAAGAATAAGGGTCACACCAGATAACTTGGACGAAGAAAGATAAAAAAAATTATGAATAGTACCCGTGAACAGTACTCGTGAATAGTACCGTATGTATGAACAGTTCCCATGAACAGTACCCAGTCATGAAATGTTTTAAATTTAATAAGAAAGTTCAGACCAATATTCCAGTGAAATGATATTAAGATGAAGCAAAATTTGTAATCATTTCAGGAATTATAGAAGTAATACTTACCATAGTAAGTTTAAATTTAGGAATACGAGATGAAATAATATCGCTAATGTAATATGGAGAATGAAAGAAAATGATATCTCTTATAAATATGGAAGGAAATAATATCATTTACGAGTATCGAAAGAAAATAACCTCCTTTACGGAAAAAAATAATATCATTTACCTTAGTAGAAACTGGATTTGACTGAAATATCGGATATTATTCTGAGAAAATCTTGCACAAAAAGATACACTCAAAGTATCCTTATACTCACAAAAAATACGCTCGATATTATAGAGAGAAAATTTTCTGATTCTTGTGTGAGTTTTATTGTTTAACTAAGTAGTATATTTATAGGAAATTAGTAGCACACCAGGCTTAACAAAATTCACATACGCACATTTTTGAAAATAATGGAGCACACATAGACCTGGCAAACATGGCCCAAGCTGCTTGGTAGGAAGAACCCGCCACCAGTGGTAAGACAAAGTCATTTGTAGAATTTTAGCCTAGTAAAATCCGGGCATTTTTGGCCCGCCCATTTTTTGCCTAGCCCACCACCCGCCTGGCCCGTTTGGGCCAAACCCAAAAAATAGCATAAAATAGGCACAAATTGGTCTTGGTAGGCGTCTTTGTCGGCCCTACTGCCTCACCACCACTGGCCGAGCTTTAAAGAAAATTTAGCCAAAGAAAACTCGAGCCTTTTTTGCCTCACTCTATTTTGGCCCTACACGGCCACACGCCACAAATTTGGTTTGGGCTTGGCCCTCTCGTTTTCTAGGTCTAAGCACACCTCATTTGAAAAAGTAGAGTTTAATTTCAAAATGAGAAATCTCACTTAATCCACATGTTTAAAAGATTTAAAAAATTCTAAATTCAATTTGATCTCTTCCTCCTTATTTTATTCTTATACCATAAATTTATTATAATATTACCCTTTAAATTATAAAAATTATACTATTATATTATCACATTATACTATTATAATGTAATATTATAATAATATATAAATATATTATCGGAGAAGATAATTATGGTTTCATAGAAAAAAAATAACAACTTTCGACAAATATCTCATTCTAAAATTCCTCCATTTATATCAAAATTTAAAGAAATAATTACTTACCAAATTCATTAATTATTTACAATTATTCAATAATTATTTCTAATTAATATTATAGATTCACAATAGATCATTCCCAGGAAAGAGAGGGCTTTCCGATAAGGATTTCTCCTTACTGGCGCGCAATTATATGACTTAACCACTTTCCTCGACAGAACTTTCTAGACATTATCAATATTGCTATCTAATAATATCACTTCAATAATATGAGTTACTGTGTCGTGACAATTTAAATCAATAATGCACCAATAATATGAAGAACTGTGCAATTTTTATTGTATCAATTATTTAGTGACTTCTTATGTAAGAAACAATAATCAGAGATACTGTACAATACCGTGTGCCACTGTGTAACCACACGTATTACTGTACTTTTATCACTGGGTAGTTTCAAAAATAATATTTTGAGAAATTAAATCTTTATTCATAAAAAGTTGGGGTCTTACCATTACTGTTGCAATAATTGAAGTAAACTGAGTGACTTCTCACGTAAGCATCAATAATCAATACCGTGTGCTACTATGCAACCACGCGTATTACTGTACTTTTATCACCAGCTATTTCTGTGACGCCCCCAAATTCGGACCTCTCTCTTGGTCACACGAATTCGGTTCATCACGTGCACAAAGTATTACCATAATAACTAACATCATACATTCACAACGGAAAATCTAAATTAGAATAATATACAATGATTTATTATAATTATTCCCCCAAGTCTCACAACCTACAGTACTTAATAGATTACATAATAGTATCGAATAAAGACCTATTACATAATCCTACTTAAGTTTAAACATATTCTGTAAATAGTCTTAACACAACATAATAGTTTTTAAACATAAAGGAACAAGCTAGTCGATAGCCTTGCCCTTGCCCTTGTTTGTTCCAGAGACCCCTCCATGTTCATCCTTAACTGAAAGGTTTTAAATAAGCAAGGATGAGCACAAATTGCCCAGCAAGTAATATACACCAAGGGTGTAGGATATAATATCACAAGGTTTAAAATATCGAAGTGTCATTTCTAGGATAGTTCAAAGTGTCAGAATAATATCATGGATAAGGAATATCAACAATTCTTGGAATAAGAACGACAATTCAATATAAATCAACAGATATATATATATAATTTCAACGGCTAACAATGTATCCAACCGAATAAGAAATGTATACTGAGCAGTCACTAAGGACTATTGAACCTCCACTAGAGCTACCAATATTAAACTGATAACCCAAATTATATCAAGTACTATAGATGATCAGTCTACAATAATTTACGTTATGCATAACACCATGATAATATTCATTCATGCGTTGGGGTTTCCAACTACATACACTCCCCTTACCAAAAGGGTTGTCCAACTCAGTTTTCAAGGTTTCCGAAGTAATCAATTGGTTTGGACAGCTTTTGTAGACATGCATACAGTCTAGCTGAATCAAGTGGCATTGACACTTTCACAATATTCAAGAAGAATACCAAGTTCAACATGAATAATAACTTTCACAAGGGTTTAAACATACTAGCTCATTTGAACGAGAAAGTAGTATAATTTGTATTCAATAAGCTTATGGTATTCGTCGAATGAGAATGCAAAGATACTCGCACAATAAGATTAGGGTTCGGATACTTGCCTTAAGCGTAGTTTATCCACTTTAAGAAATCAACACTTTCGAAGCCTATTTATAGCGTATTATATGTTCAAGATGTCCATTAGTTAACACAGTCTTTAAACAAGCTTGACATGATTCAAGTATGCACATATGGTACAGAAATCAGATTATCAATTCACAAAGAATCAAATACTTAGTTACTTCATAAGCAAATCAAGAATGCTTAGTTTAGGACCTCCTTACTCATGGACTTTCCATTGCAAGGCAAAACCAACTTATCATCTAAGCATCATATATATATATATATATATATATATATATATATATATATATATATATATATATATATATCAGTAGGTTTTAAACCACCTCTAGCATTTTAGGTACCATACAAGTTGACTGCTAAAGTTCAAATCTCACCATCCCAGATTCCAGATCATGAGGCGCCACATGGTTAAGTTTAAACTGGGGCCACAGCAATTGCTTACCGATCCTCTAGCCAAGCTAAGACTTAGCTACTGCTTTGTGGTTTCTGTTCGGTTTACTCAACACAATCATACATGATGTGACAGCCCCAAATCCGGGTCCCAAATCACCACAGATCTGGTACAATCATTCTATAACTATTGCGAAAGATATAAACATAAATTGTTTATACAATACACTTTACACACTATTCCCCAAAATTGAGTAACCTTAACTTATACACAATTCATAAACTATCTAACACATAACATTATTATCACATTATACTATTACAAACTAGATGCACATTTTATCCCAAGCTGAACTTGGCATTATCCTTTTTCCTGTATCCGAACGTATTTGCCTTATCTGTAATGTTTATTATGATATAGTAAGGGTGAGCATGAAAGTTGCCCAGCAAGTTTAAATATTATTTAAGGATATATCATGATTGAAAGAGTCTGAATAATAAGCTGGCTATAATTCCACAATATAGTTGTGAATTAGCACGAACAAACTGTTGACTGAACAAGTATTAAACATAAACAAATATATCTGGACCAAACGGTAATGAAGGTGATCAGCCTTTCATACCTGACTTTTACATGCAATATGTACAGAGTATAATTCTACATGGCAATCAGCAATGATTAACCATAAGCATATCTGAATGAAACAACTCTTAGTAGAGTTAAGTAAAACTTGCATGTTTCGTTGATTATCGTTACGCAATTTATATCGCTTTATCTGAAGACCTAATATTAGTAATATAGATCTCCAATATTAGAATAATATCATCACAATATAATACAATTATATATATATACATAGAATAACCTAAACACATAACATAACCCTATCAGTCTACAACACACATAAGACTTAGTATCAGGTCAAACTATTTCAGTCTAACTTGAAACCGACACAATTTTATCATCCCGACGGTCTAGTCGGACAAATATCGAGTTTAATTTCAATTAAACTCTGTCTAAACATTAAACAATATCTTAGATAATCATATTATTAGTCAAAACAATTTTCATAGACTTGAAATAATTTTCAGATAATTAATATCATTTATCATAATTTTTCAATCACTTATATCGTATTTAAATGAATTAAATACCACATAATTCCTTAATCATTAATATTTATTTAATATTAAATATTAATGAAAATCATAATATTATAATATAATTAAAATATATCAAAGTATTTTTAATACTTTAAAATCATATTTATATGATTTTTAAATAGTTAAATCGATTATCCGATAATTGCTTTTAAAATATTAATATTTTCATGTCAAAATATCAAAAGTTATATTTCATAACTTAAAATATTTTTATAACACTTAAATCATTTTTATATGATTTTTAAATCATTAATTTATTTTTATATAATTTATTTAATATATTTATTAAATAAATTAATTACCATTAATAATACATTATTAATGAAATTCATCACAAAATATTAAAAGTTATTAAAAATAACTTAAAATATTTTTTAATATCATAATATAATTTTTCATGATTTTTTAATGAATTAAAATCATTTTAAATAATTTATTTAATATTATAATTAAATAAATAAATAAATACCTTTATATTCTAAAAATATTAAATATTTTTGAAATATACTCAAAATAATTAAAAACTATTTTTCAGGCTTTAAAATAATTTTTCATAATTTATTATATATTTTTAATAATTAAAATCCATTTTTATCTATTTATTAATTAAAATAATTAATTTCTTAAATAAATTGTCGCTAAAAGAGGCTTAGGCGACAAATTTGTCGCTAAATGTGTTCTTGATGTGTTCTTCATCAAACCCAGAAGTGCATAGGCAGTGTTCAAGGTGGTAGGTTTGACCGGCTATAGATCTTGGATCTTGAAGCATCTGGGTTCGATTAGGTGTTCAAATTATAGTATTGATGCAATACTACAACCTTAAACAAATACCATGGCAATTCTATACAAAAGTAGAGAGATCTGGGCCCTTAAAAATCTTGTCAGGCCTATTCTTCATTTTTTGGGTTACCCAGAAATGAAGAACAGCTAAGACACCTATTTTGCAGCTTAAAATCATAACGTTCTGGACTCGGTTTGTGTGATCTGGTGGCTTAGTCTTGTAGAGGAGATGTCAGGCTACAATAATATATCAACAGATCAACATAACAACATCCAAATCATAAGATCCAAGGCAGTCAAACTAGGGATCAGAATACGGTTCGTGAAGATCTGGGTTTCCCAGAAATCTTCATCCGGTCAGTTGGTCAACGATGGTTTGACCATGAATTTCTACGATCCTGGTACAGATCTGGGTGATTAAAAGGTTTTAGTATGCACACCTCATGTCTGACTACAAGGATCAAACAACAACATAGCCAAAACACTAACATACAGAAAGATCAAGGGCTTTAAAAATCTTGTCAGACCACCTGGGAAAATTCTGGGTTGCCTAGATTCAAATTTTGTGATCAGTCAACTAGGTTTGACCATTCATAACTTTCAATTTAATCAGGATATGAACCTGATTTCAGTTCCATATCCAAGTCCACATGACATACTACAGATCTATAACATAAAATACACAAAACACTTAACACACACGGATCTAAAGGCCCTGACATATGACTGTCAGACCAAACTTTTTAACTTTTCTAGATTTCTAAAAATGCTATTTTCGAGCATCAAAATGATATGGATCTAGGTTTTAGCAACCCAGATCATCAAATGACACCTTAATACACAACTTTAAACAATCAATTACAACAAATAACATGGATCACATGATTTAGGGTTTATACCTTCCAAGCTTAGATCTTTAAATCTGATCTTGGATTCTGTTCTTGGAAGGCCAGAGACTTGATATAGGCTTGTCTTCACTCCCTTTCCATTCTCATATTCGGATTTAAGCTAGAGAGAAAGAGGGTTGGCATGTATGAGAAGTAAAGTGACATTTTTTTTTCTCTCTTTAATCTATATAACTTACAAGTTAATGTATATAGCTGGAAAATTGATGACTGATTGCTGGGATTATTAAGTCAAGGAGTGGTTAGAGTTGTTCAACAACTCAATATACAACAATATTTGCAAGCCACTTATTAAAGAATGTGTCAAAAGGGCATAATGGTCATTTTTCACATAATTTTAATTCTAAAATGGTCATTTGATGAAACTCTTAGGGTTTAACCCTTAGGGTTTAACCCTTAGAGTTAAAACCTAAGCTTTCCAAAAATACCAATTTCTAGGATTTTCAACTTAGGGTTTTCAAAATAGAAAATTAATATTTCTAAATTGTAATTAGAATTCTCTAATTAAATTAAATTTTCCCATTCGTAAATCAATCTTGTTAATTAGGATTATTTTATCCCAATTAAAATTGATAATTTAGAAATTAAGTCCACAATTGTGCACTAGGGTTTCTGACGAAATAATTAGGGTTCAAAAATTTGAAATTAGGGTTTGCTAATTAATTAACTTTACCCTAATTAATATTATAATTAATAGCACTTAAGCATTAAAATTCTCCGTTAAGTTCCCAGATTAGGGTATTCAATTTCCGAATTAGGGTTTCAAATTTCCAAAACTGAAATTAGGGTTTCAGAACCAGTTTTTAGGGTTTCTTATCAGACGTTAGGGTTTTCTAACAGAACGTTGACGTTCTTCATAATATTAGGGTTTGACACTGATAAAATTTATCTAGTCTACCCTTGACCATTAACCACATTCTGTACACATACATAACCATATACACAGAACATTTTCACATATACACTTAATCCTGAATAATTCACCTAAATCCTTTACAGAATTTTGAAATCCTCAAAATTCCTTCCCAAAAATATCAAACGCATACACTTATTTTCTGTTTAGGTTCTAATTTTGAACCTTAAATCAATCATTTAAGATTTTGAAATTTTTCTAAATTCTCGGGTTGTCACACATGATATACTTGTCATGTTAAGGGTCTTTTCATGTTCCTTAAGTCAATTTAGTTTCCTTTTTACATAATAGAATTCTAAATTGATCATTTCAACAAGTTAAGGCCATTCAAGGTCATGAAACCACAAAGTCTATCATGCTTGCTCTCTAATCATACAAGATAGTTACAAAACTCATATTAGGCAGGCTTGTAAGTATTCATAACACATATGTGAATCTAACACCGATGTAGTTGAAAATATGCTTCGTTCATGCTTTATTTCAAATATGATACATAAGCATGGTATATATATATATATATATATATGTCTATATTACATGAGTGAGTCTAAGAGTGTCATCAAACGTGATCAAAAATATCAAATTTTAGTCCTCATGGTAAGTTGACAATATTCTTATTCAAAGCTTATTAGTAGGTTCAACATGCTCATGTTTGCTTACTAACCATATAAACACAATCTAAAGGTTTATTCATGCATTTCTAAGTTATATCAACATGCTTACAAAATCAGATTATACATTATGTAGAATCATGTATGTTAGCTCACTAGACCAAGTCTCTTCTTGAATACATCTCTAACACAAGGCTTAATAAGTTTGATCATGCTCAAAGGAACTACGTACACTATAACATGCTCATCTATGTGTAAAATCAGTCATGTATAGCTTACTAGGTTCAAAATTTGCAGAACATGATCTCTAACATAGTTTGTTTTCAAAATCTAACGTCCAAATCTCCATCTAAACCACATGTTTTCATTAATCGTGCAAATCTATTAAAACATGCCCAACTTAGATTCATATAATTATATATACACCTTTAACATGTTTTTGTGCTAGTTTAAACCATAATGGTCGATCAACACATAGCAGATTTCAAAATGTAAATTCAAATCGACTAAGAATGGCAAGTAGCAATTGCACATTGCAAAGATATATATCTGGTAGCAAGCGCCTATGTTCGGTTCGAACAGAGCAGTGAACCTCGACAACCGTATTCAATTTAAACACGTAATTTACTCACGAATTCACTCCTAAACACTCATATATCAATTGCAACATGCTTATATGATCATATAACATTTATATAAACCATACCCAACCTCATTAACATCTATCTTCATGAATTCAAGAATTTGAATTTAAAGAACTCAAGAACTCTGTTTAATTGAAATGGAAATGGAAGCAAGAAGAAAGGAGTTATACCTCTAAAATGTGATAGGAACTTGCTCCAATGAACTCCCAAACTCTTAGAATGTTTGTATGCTGTCAACCTCACTTAGCAAATGCCAGGCAATTCAAGCAACACCAACTGATAAAACATGTCTGCTATTTATAGAAAATTTCTTACCCAGACATAGCAATTTTCCATTGAATCAAACCCATGGATTGTAGGATTGCATGAAGGTTATAGAGGAGTTGTTAGATGGTGGTTGAAACTCATCATAATCACCACTCCCTACCATAATCATCAGCTAAAAAGTTGGAAAAAAGAGTAGGCTTAACCTTTTTGTTCCACACGTGACTGAGGAAGGAGCAAATGGGACACTCAATTTGGGACAATTTAAATGCTCAGCATTCTAGCAACACTTAGACTATACTTATGCACAACCCTTATTCTTATGTTATATCAACCATACATTAACTATAAATATATGTCACACTTTAATAATTAATGTTTCAAGGTAGTAGATGAAATATGGAAATGTAATATACATATAATCCATGTACATTTTATCACACTGATATATTTATTAAAATACTAATTTACAATATGCTCATGGTATATTATTTTAATATATGCCCACATACATATTGTCACATAGATAATGTATTTATAACATATAGTTCCAATATGTTTGCCTTTATACAATATAGTTTTATAAAACTTAATATATAGTCATGTAAATGTCATATCATACTATATAGTATAATTGTACATGGACATAACCACAAGTATAATATTATTATATTACTAACTTACTTATTTATGTTAAATAAACCAACCATGCACTTCCTTAAGTAATCAACACAAATATTAATTGATCCAACCATTGATTAATGTAGTTATGGATTTCCATAATCAATATTTATCTTTATAATATATATTGCAAATAATAGTAATCACACATCATGAGTTAATTACCAAGAAACCAATTCTCTCCCCACAATCAATTAATATTAATTATTGGCTTACTCATAACATGCTTTGTTCTATGATTTATCAATGTTACACACATCACATAATTGTTTCACTTAATTCGTAAAGTGAAACTAATTAATTTTGTTCAATTGTCCACTTTGGCAGGCAATTGCTTGATTTGTATCTTCATTGGGACGACGCAATTGCGTCATGCCCACAACGATGCCAAGACCTAGTTTAGCTTTAGCCTGTGTCAATTTTCATCACTAAACTCATTTTATATTACATGAATTACTATCCACAAACGTGTTACTACGAGTCTACAAGTGTATTGATTACAATTATGAAATCATCTTATCAACACGATTAATCTTCTTAATATTCGTTTTAATCTACTTAATGGATTTCCTCTTTTCACATTATGCCACACAAGGCATTTCACAAATCTCATTACCACTTCACACATCTTAATACGCATTGATCTAATACGAATCAATTGAATTCACCAATTCACAAAATAATAACACTTTTATTCACAGAAATTTTATTTCCATTAATATATTCATTTAATAATACGTGAAAATTCTTGGGTATTACAATTTCAACATTTAACGGTAAAACTTTCGTTGTTATTTTTATAAAAAATTATTTCTATCGTTTTCTATCTCCGACAGTAATTCCGTTGTGGGATCCACCAATGATTGTGCCGTCGTACGAATATTTTTTGTTTAAACGAATATTCTCGACCAATCGAATATTTTATAACAACTTGCTTACTTTGCAAAATTTATAAATATTACCTACAACTATAACATTATATCAAATCTACACCATAATATTCAAAAATATATTTCGCGAAAAATTAATCTTTATTCATAAAAGTTGGGGTTCTTACATAACTGTTTACAACTTTTGTACATACTGCATCATCATGTGAGCTTAGGAATCATGTGATCACAGATTCAGTTCTTGAATCTAGATTCGGTTCCCATGATGGACATTTTTAACTGCAACCAGCTTGTAAATTATTCACGGTGTCTGAATTTCCTTAGATGACTCTCATGTCCACAAGGAGTTCGGCGCTGCTATATATTTTATTTTCTCAAAGATGTCTCGCATCTCAAAAAGAATCAAAGCAACCAAGCTGAAAACATAATAAAATGGAAGTATCAAATGCCTCAATTACTATTGAGCACAAGGGGTTGAAAAACCTATTTTACAAAATATCACTGTCATATTTTGTTAAAATTGAACTTTTATACAAAATTCAAACCCTTTGTATGTAGGTGTAAACGAGGCATAGCACTACTTCTAAATAATTGCACATTGAGCTACACACACACACACATTCAGATAAAAGTTTAAATTAAAAAATAGCGGTAACCGTGTCACCACGGAAGTCGGGGGGTGCCTAACACCTATCCTCTGCTTAATCAAGCCCCCAAACCCTAACGAATCTCGGTTTCACAGATCAGTTAAGCAGTGTCACATCACTAGATATTTGTGCAAACCTTTTTTCGATTGAGTTGGTACAACCATTTAAAAATATCAACTAGCGACTCTTACAATCCAATTGTCGACATATACATGTCGAACCTTTTCAAACTTGTTTTTTTAAACAAATCTAATCTAACATGAGAACATCAAAAGACAAGAACAAAAAGGAACAAACAAAAATCCTAACGTATTATAAAAAAAATTATATTATTTATCTATAAAAGTTTTATTTCATATAACGACAAATTTAAATGAATATTAAATATTGATGTATAATATGGATTCATAGAAATGAATAAATTAAAAATAGGCCATGTTTAAGTTGGCACCCATTTCAACATATCATGTCGTTTGAGTTTAAATTTATAAGGGGCAGAGTCCCAAGAATATTAAGAATAACTATAGCACATCCATTTAGAGATCAAGCAACATATTTTCATACTATCTTATCGTTTAAAATATCAACTTATTTTCCATCAATCTTCTTAATTGTCAACATATATATTATTTTCATGTCCACAATAATTTAATTGATAGAACATGCATACTACTTCTTAAATAATTACTCTATAATTGACTGTGACGGACCGGGTCAATTAACTCTACTAAATTTTTAGGGGTAAAAAACATAAAAATAAATTTTAAGAAGTTTAATAAAAAAAGTTTAAATTGAAATTGAAAAATATTATCTACGTTCTAAAATTAGAGATACATTTTAACTTTTTAAAGTCAATTCGTGAAATTCTAAAATTCAAAATTGATATGAAATTATTTAATTTTAATACAACATATATAATAATTGTAAACTAATTATAAAACACTATTAATTATTATCTTTTTTATTTTCAAAATTTGAACGAATTTATATCAATTCAATTTGAATTTTAAGATTTCGCGATTTGATTTTAAAAGTCAAAATGTATATCTAATTTTAGATTTGAGGTAGTATTAAATTCTTCAAAGTTCATATCTTATACTATATTTAGTTACTACAATACTTTCTGTCTCTACGTTTCTCGTCTAGCGGTTTGACCTAATTCTTCTCACTAGTTCGACTTTAGAGAAATTTCGATATGTTGCATCTTTGATTTATAATTGCATAAATTTAGCAATTACTTTGAGATTTTTAATAATTATTTGCGATTTTTTTTATAATTGTTTGTGGATTTTTGTAACTAATAAAAATGAGACTATCATATAATAATTTTAAGTAATAAAATTTTGAAAAATATAACTATAAATAATATTTGGATATTATTTAATTTTTTAATTTATTTTACAATTTTTTTTACAAAAAATTATTTATTTTAAATTTAATCCCACCTACCAAAGAGTCTGGATCCTGTTAATGGACCACTTAATCTTATTAACCCCGCGTTTTATATTAACTTTTTCTTTTGGCAGTCTGAAAACAATTGATCCTGCCATTGACCACCACGAAGAAATCCCACTTGAGGAATTTAACGCGTTACGCGTAAATGGTGGACGACTTAGACTTAATATGTTGACTTTGTAGAGTCAGGTTTCTCTACGCTCTTTGTTGTTTTGTAAGATGTACATACATCACAATAATATAAATTTATGAACATTTTTCTTTGGTTTGAGATTTAAAGCAATGGCGAAGTACATATAAGATTGAGGGGTTAATTAACTCTACTGAAAAAAATTATTATTTTATAATATAAGATAAATTTTAAGTATTATATATAAATTAACTCTATTAAAATTTTATAAATTTTTTACTATAGGGGTCAAATTAAAAATTTATAACTTTGTCAATTAAATTTTAATCACATAGGACTCATATCCTCTCAATATATGTGTATCTCTATAATATTTTAAACTAAATAATAATCTAATTTATATTGTTTTTAAAAATAATTAATGAATTAATTACTTATGAACAGTTGTGATTAAAAAAATCTATAATGTATATATACTATATATTATTACTTATTATATTGTAATTGTAATATAGTATATGTGTGTGTGTGTGTGTGTGTGTGTGAGACAATACAAAAAAATTGACTCAAGGCACTGCCCCGAACCCCCATTAAATTATTTATAGCTTAGTAATAATTTTGACCCCATTAAAAATTATTTTTGACTTCGCCACTAATTTGAAGTACTATTATTTTTTAGAAAACAGCAAAAAGAAATTCATTTTTCATAAACCAACTAAAAAGAAATTGATCGAGGGTCATTTTAACGCCGGTAAAAACGGCCACATCATTCGTTCTTTTTTATTTAAATTTACACCTTCTGAAAAATATTATTAAGAATTTATTCAATTATTAGCGTTTATAAAATTTATGAATTTACACCGTTTAGATTTTTAAACAAACCACATTATTTTTAAGAGTTAATGATGTTATTTACGACTATATTCACCATCGAAAGTACTTAAAATTATTAATGGGTACATAGATTTGTCTCTGAATCCAACTCCGATAGTAAAATCAAAAATCAACTTGGAGAAATTTAGTAAATCGCCGCCGCCCTAAAGTTTTGGTGAATCATGGTGGAGACTCGATTAAGATAACCATTTCGATAAGGACTTGGCCGAGATAAGTCGTCTTAACAGATCGAAGTCTACACTTTCCGTGTATCGTACGATGTAGAAGGCTAAGTGACCCAATGATCACATTCACATAGTCGGTCTCGAGGTCACCCCGTATGAACTGGGACATAACTCATAAGTCGGGCGTTGGACCTTCTTGGGGCCCGAGGCGTACTCGAGCTATTCGGCCTTAATTAGTGGTGTGTTGCGGTTAAATTTTAAAATTTGTGGTATGAGTTAATTAAATTGTATTTGAAATAAAATATTTTTAATCGAAAAAGATTTAAATGAAATTACCGAGATTACTGAGTATTTGATTATCAATAATAGAAAATGATCATATTATGTTATTTTTGTTGGAGAGAAGATATGTGATTATCAATAATTATTATTTCATCAAAGTACTATCAGACTAATTAATTATGTACCCCGTTCCTTAATTTAAGTCATTTAAAGTTGTGCACAATTATTAAAGAAATGATTGTATAGCATTAAATATAATATCAATTGTCTATATTGCCCTTATATTGGAAAAAGAGAGTGTTATTTATTGGACAAAAAATAGTGAAAGAACCAAAGTTATATTTATTACTTGGGGTAATATTGAAAACTAAATAATTAATACTTACTTGAAATTCTCAAACGACTTATATTAAGAAACAAAAATAATTTTCTAAAATGACTTATATTAACGAACGGAGGAACTATTACTTAATAAATTGTATTAAATTTTTTAATATGTTTATAAAATAATAATTCATGATTTATTCCATTACTAAGTACAAAATTTTCAAGAATGTAGTTAATAATAGATAAAACTTAGGATCCTTAACACTAATATACAACAATTAGAAAGTATTTACAAAAAAAAAAATACACAAAATAATTACAAAAATAACAAAACACAATATATTAGGATTCCTAAAATCACGTATCATTAACTCCTATACGCCAGTTATTTTCCTTTCATATTTGTAACCAGCCGCACCTAAATTCAAGCAACTGAGAAAATCAATCGGAGAAGACAAAATCAATCGGAGAAGACAGACTAACGCCTAATCAATCGGAGAAGACAAGATCTTCTGTCGCGACACAACTCTGATATCGGAGAAGACGAAGCCTCCTGTCGCGACTAAACTCGTAATTGGAGAAGACGAAGTCTGTTGTCGTGATGCATCTCTAAGATCAAAAATAGCATATGAAATCAACAACGCCTTCAAGTTCAGTAACCAAATACTGCAGTGATTGTTGAATACAAGATCAACATCAACTTCGATACAAAATACTGAGGTATGTGAGTTTAAAATTTATAATCATATAGTTACCTATGGTTACTACGAATTACTATATTGGTTACCTTTCTTAAGTTTTTTGCACTTAAAATGGTCACACAGTAAGAATAATGAATGTTTTGATTGCAAAATGTATTTGAAAAAATGTTGTATATTATGGTTACTAAGGTTATAAAAATTGGTTACTGTCTAATGTTGTCTTGGTTACTGACTATTCTGTCTTAGTTACTGTGTAAACTGTCTATTGTTGTCTTAGTTACTGTCTAATGTTGTCTTGGATACTGCACAATATTACTAATTAATGTTGAATTGGTTACTGACTAATGCTGACTTGGTTACTATGTAACATTATTTTGATTCTTGACTAATCTTGACTTTAACTTTGTGTAAAACTATAATGGTTACTGACTAATGCTGACTTGCTTACTGTGTAAAATTATAGTGCTGACTTGGTTACTGTGTAAAATTATTTAGTGACTAATGCTGACTTGGTTACTGACTAATTCTGACTTGGTTATTAATTAATGCAAACTTAATTACTGCAGAGATTAATTAGTTACTGTAATATTGGTTGCTAAAGCATATTAATGTACACTTCTACTTATGTTTTTTATATTAATGGTTACTTGTTATCTACATTGGTTACATTCTTACAAAAGCTTGTCTTTAGTTGGTAACAAACAAATTATACTGGTTGTTTTTTACTATAAAAATGCAATACATAATGCATTTATCTTGTGGTTACTAAATAAATATGTGTTGGTTACAATCTAAAATGGATTTGGTTACTGTATAATGTTGTCATGATTAATGTATAATATTGAATGTATAATGCATTTTAAAATATGTTTTATACTACCGTTACTAAATACATATAAATTAATTCTTTATTTATTATTGATTTGGTTGTTGTATAATGTTTATATGCTTGCTTTATAATTTTAAAGTTTATTCTCTTGATATTTTTATATTAATGATTACTTATTAAATACATTGGTTACCTTCCGCTGAATTGTTGGTTTCTTGTCTAATCTGGATGTGGTTAGTAAATAATCTTGACTTAGTTCTCGTGTAAAATTGTAATAGTTCTTGCATAATATTACCCCAGTTCATGTTCGTTACTAACATTATGTAGTTTTAGTTCTTGTCGACATTGAGTTGGTTACTTTACGGACCATACGCTAACAAAGAACTAAAAATATACTAAAAGGTTGCTTCATCGACATCTTGGTGATTGGAATATCGCTTATAATCGAAATTTGATTGACAATGTTGTTGTGTATATATCGGTTGTATGATTGACAATGCAAAATGCATTTGAAAATATATTTTATATTCTGGTTACTAAATACATATAAATGGGTTACTGTATACTATTTAATTTGTTACTGTATAATATTTATTTGGTTGCTGAATAATATTTATTTGGTTGCTGAATAATATTAATGTACACTTGTACTGATGTTTTTTATAGTTATGAAAAGATTTGACCAAGTGGCAATTTGGTAATTTCTGTCAAGATTGGAGTGTCGGATATTGGCGTTTTCGAAGCCTAATTTCATTGGAAAGGGGTCAACGATCAAAAATCACTAGCTTTGCTAGTGAACTGCAGGGTTTTTTTGGTCAAATTCCATCATTTATGTGACGCCCCCAAAATTAGGTATTCATCACCCATTCTGAGTCGCCAGATACATGGTACAAAATACAAATACCAACTTAATTATACATCTGTCGTGTAACATACGACAATACATAAACTGAGAGTTCTAATAGGAATATTGTCATTTAGACAATATCCATACTCAAGGAGTCCTCATTATATTTATTGTCACACTATTTAACAGAATAGTGAGGACTACTAATGCTATCTTCGGGACCATCACTCTTTTTCCGACTTCGTCCCGCCTATATTCTCATTTCTCAAGAGAACGGTGAAAGAAAGGGTGAGCTCAACTAGCCCAAAGAAGAAATATTATAACTAAGATAATGCGAATAAATTATCAATAGTCTTCAACAATTTTAAAGTGATAAAATACAATAGACAACCGGTTTAAGCTGCGGATGAATATGCAATCCATTAAAAGAGTCAGTAGAAAATAAAGTCTACTATCTTTTAGGTTTTAAAAGGTTTTCATCAATTTTATCACTAAGACTCGGTTTAATGAATAAACCACAATATCTAATCATCCTGCACCACGGTCAAGGATTTTCATCAAATTATCAATGGTCATGACTATCTTGAATCACCCCCGGTCATAATCATACCAAAAACTATCCATCACTACATTACTGAAGCCACCGAGGACTTTTATCACATCATTTATATCAAGCCATGATTATACCGAATGATCCCCCGGTCATAATCATACTAAGTTCATCTATGCACGTAAGCCAAAGATAACATAATATAACATGAGGATGATGACAATGACATAATAATTCAATAAAACAAGTTCATGAATTAATTTATTCAGAACTTATTACGGCCAAATTGTCAACATGATTATGCTTTATATAGTAAAATTCAAGAATGCTCAGAAAAATATTTTCATGAAAAATACTGGATGAAGCGCAAATATCAAGGATATTCTACTAAATTCATGGAGTATAGAAGTCAAAATTTTAACCAACTAAGTATAATAGCGAATGAAATAACAAAAGAAATCACCATGCATGCGGTACTTCGCATAGACAAGTTATTCCAACAGAATAATAAATACAGAATAATAAAAACGGAACTAGGTCCGGTGTAAAACACATATACAGGATATTCCAATAGAATAATAAAGACAGGATAATAAAGATGGAACCAGGTCCGGCGTAAAGCACAGACAGGATGTTCTAACGGAATAATAAAATAATAGAAGAATGTCACCAAGTATAGGGGATTCCGCATATACAGGTTATTCCAACAGAATAAATAAGAATGGAATAATATAAGGATTTCACCAAGTATAGGGTATGCCACTTTTACAGGTTATTCCAACAGAATAAATAAAGAATGGAATAACAGAAGTTTTCTTCATGAATAAAAAATAACACCCCTTACGAGTACAACAAATAATATTCTCTACCTTAGAAGAGCTGAATATTGGAAAAGTGAAGTAGCAAAATACTTTTATTCTTTCTCTCTATAGTTTCTCTCTCTAGAGTTTCAGTGAATTCGTAAGAAATAATAAAGGAATGAGCTTTCTATTTATAGAAAAACTGAGGGTGGCTCTTGGTCTTAACGAAGGGTCAAAATGACTCTTGGTAATATTATCAAGAGACAACTACTATTTGCGAAGGGTAATTAACCCTTGGAACAATCAAGAGGCGATTAACTCTTGGTAATATTGAAGGGACAACTACTATTTGCATGAAAGGGTAATTACTATTAACGAAGATAATTACTATTGAAGAAGGTAATTACTATTGTGAGAAGGTAAATTATTGGCGAAGGTATTACTATTCACAAAGGTAATTACTATTCACAAAGGTAATTACTATTGACGAAGGTAAATACTATTGACGAAGGTAATTACTATTCACAAAGGTAATTACTATTCACAAAGGTAATTACTATTGACGAAGGTAAATAATATTGATGAAGGTAATTACTATTCACAAAGGTAATTACTATTCACAAAGGTAATTACTATTCACAAAGGTAATTACTATTGTGAAGGACTCTTAGATGATGACATATGCCCCCCCATAAAATAATCAAACTTACAAATGTCTCATAATGGACTCTTTATATACATTAAGGATTGAATAAATATTACCACAAATCATTTTATTTTTAATCAACACATATTTAATCTTTCAACAATTATTAATCATTTATAACTTGTCGTCTCAATTAATAATTTAATACTATAACATATTATACAGATGATACTGTGACAATAATTGAATCAATAATATAAGAGATATGATGCAAAGAATTATTGTAGTAATAATTGAGCATATTTGAGTGACTTCTCACGTAAGCATCAATAATCAATATCGTGCTACTATACAACTACTGGCAGACATCTTGTACTTTTACTACCGGGTAGTTCAGCAGGTTTTAGCAGTAACACCTCTGTAGTTATTTTTATAGAAAAATAATTTTGTCGCTTTCTAACTACAACAATACTTCCGTTAATGGGGTCCATTAATGATTTAGCCGTCGTAAGAATATTCCCAAACAAAAGAAGAATATTCCCACCAAACGATTATTTTATAACAACTTGCTTACTTTTGCAAAATTTATAAATATTACCCACAACTATAACATTATATCAAATTTATTCCATAATATTCAAAAATAATATTTATAGAAAATTCATCTTTATTTATAAAAGTCGGGTCTTACAACCTCCCTTCTT
The DNA here is from genome assembly GCA_020205615.1 of Panax quinquefolius. Classification (NCBI taxonomy): domain Eukaryota; kingdom Viridiplantae; phylum Streptophyta; class Magnoliopsida; order Apiales; family Araliaceae; genus Panax; species Panax quinquefolius. Next base: position 59,581,959 of record CM035168.1, read on the forward strand.
ATGAAATTTCGCCCTCGAAATTAGAAGTGCGTACACGATATGATAAAGAGGTGAGGATACCTTGAATACCTTTATCGTTAAAATATTAAATTCATCTTCATAATCAAACCCAAAGATATTCATTAACAATTCATCTTTGCACTATAAGCCAAAGATATACAATTGTAAAACCAATAATGCTAAGACGCCTTGACTTAATAAGTATCACGACCACGAATTATCCATGCACTACTGGCCAAGGATATTCGTTTTTTTCAATTACGGTCATGATTATACCGAACAATCCCTGGTCATAATCATACCAAGTCCATCTATTCACGTAAGCCATAGATGACTTTCAACACAATATAAGCATGAGGATAATGATATAAAGAATCAATCAAATGAGATAAAGGATAAATATTAAACATTTATAATATAATTTATCCAGGATTCAAGAATATCCCCATGTTATCAATCACTTAATAATCTCATAATCTAATATCATTAATATTATAACAATATTTAATCACTTCTTAAATTTATAAACAATTTATCTCAATTGTTTACGCTTTACCATATAATGCATTTAATCGTTCAAAAATGCCATACTCATAAGATATCATCACCAATTATCAAATCCCTCATCAAAAAAAAATATATGCATATACTCTATATAGGATTCTCTAGCCATAAAATCCTATTTTCAACTTTGTTACTTCACATAACATATTTAACTCATATGTTCGTAACTAAACTATTTTCATAAAAAATACCAAATCAGTCCCAAAAATATTTCTTTTCTGGGATTTAGCATAATATAGTCCCATAATGAAAATATATTTTTCTCGGAATTTTTAAAATTCATTTACTATTTTTCAAAAATCAATTTCTAATTAATTCCTTAAGAAATTAGCTACCTCAAGTTTAACTCCAAAAATTCCCAAATCTTGGCAGGACCTTACACATGTTAATGTGAGCCTCCAGTTTAAATTTCATGGTCATCGGAGTTATAGAACTCCAGTTATAGCATTTTTCGTCAAAAAAACCTAAATATTGAAATGGTCATAACTTGTTCATTTTAAGTCAGAATGAGCTCATTTTTGGACAGGAGGTACTTTATAACATATATTTTCATGTCCCAAAAGGCCAGAATTTTTCACATAAATTTAGTGGCCGAAACAGCCCCTTAAAGTTTCAAGTAGCGTTTTTGTAATTTGCAGCTTTGGACTCTTTTGCTAAATTCAAGGTCCACACGAAAATCTCTGAGACCTTTTCCGGTGATTCCACTTGGATAAGCTACAAAACTCATAGATCTAACTCTAGGACTTGACCACACTCAAAAATTCAAAATATAATAGGAGATATGGTCAATTGAATTTCATGTTGCTTTTACCAAAATCGATTTTTCAACCCTTTGTGATTTCTAAGAAACTTTCATGTTTTCACATAATAACCAACATAACTCATCATAACACTTACTAATACTTTATATACCCATGATTTTCATTAGTCCAATGCTTTTATTATGACTTTCATCATAATCCTAAAAATGCAGATCCTTTTAGTTGAAGAAATATTTGAGGGTTTAAGAAATGGGTTTTTGACTTTGGGTCAATGCAAAATTCGATTTCACGCTCTAGGGTAAGCTAGAAATCTTCAAGAATACGTCAAGAAATTTATTAATGATAGAAATATCATTCAAAATCGCTACTCTTATCCAGGACTTGGATAAGACGTTACATTGATACCAACTGTGACTTCTATCCTTTAACCTAGATAGCACCTCACAATGATATCTATCAACTTGTCATCGTCATTCACGACGTCGCCTAACGTAAAAAAATCGGCTTTGCATTCCACACAAGGAAGTCAACAACGAAAGGATCGGGGCTCTTTACTTATGGCTTGATATATAAATTGCTTAACTTTAGGGTTTGGTTACTTTGAATTCAGTATAACAAAGTTGGTTAGGAATATGAAAGCTAACAACCTTACAAAAAGAATAATGAGTAGTTAATCAATCGCTTTCAAAAAATTACCTCAAAGGCAAGTATTTTCAAAGAGATAAGATCGTGAAAGTATTTATTTGAAACAACAAGATTAATAAGCGAGTGGAGGTAACGAAGGTTTCTCCCAACGAAGTTTCAATAGATAAATCAAAGTCTAATTTTTCCTGAGTCAAATTTAAACATTGAACACAACTAGGTAGAATAAAAGAGTGGGTAGAACTTGTATTGAATAAAGTATAGACTTCGCAATAATTTATAATTAATTTACCCGTAATAACTTCGTTCGGGTTTCTCGACAAAACGCCTCCTCGCTTAAATTACCGAAGTTTGACTTTACTATAGGGTACATTCCACCCTTAAGTGCTTCTTCACATTTCTGATCCATGATTTGAATCATTATTCTCCAATCCATATCGAATTCGGGTTGACCGCTATGCACAGGGTAATTTCGAATTCGATGTTGGGTTCTCCCAATTGTTGTCTAAAAAGCAAAGTCCATTTCATCTATTTTGGTTTTATTGGATGGACGTCTTTTTCTACACTATCAACGCGTTGTGCAAACTTTTACCCATGCATCGTCTATTCTCCTTCGATTGATTGTTTCTTCTTTCAAATTGATCTTTGATTTTAAATTCTCGATTCCAACTTTAATATCTTACACACCGCCAAAGCGTGATTTTGTTCGAGCATCACATATCGGGTAACTTGATTTTGAATTGTTGTATCCCTTTGTTCCACGACCGTTTTGCTTTCTTCAACCTGTTCTTCTAGCTCACGAACACGATTTTGTAATTCTAAGTTTTGATCATAAACTTCTTCTAACCAATTCTCCTCAGGTTCCTCTTCTTCCTCTTCTTCCTCTTCTTCCCCACTCTCAGCTGCTACCTCTGCAACTAGCTCGGGTGCAACAATTAGTTCTTTATTCACTACGTGGATATCTCTAATTTGTTCCTCGTCGACACCGCATTAACGATTAGTGATTAAAGGTGTCACAACGGTCACATTCACTCCATTGTGAATATTTTCAATTTGCCATTTTCAAACACCGCCACAACACAAGGGTTAATTAATATATCAAATATTATCCCTATACTCTACCGACCAATTAAATAACAAATAAACTTAGGTAGGTCATACTAGCGAAGGAATTTCTGCCTCCCTCCTAGTTCTTATCTCGCATTTTAGCCAGGATCATATCCTAAGCTACGATACTGTTGTGACGCCCCCAAAATTAGGTATTCATCACCCATTTCGAGTCGCATGGATACATGGTACAAAAAATACAAATACCAACTTAATTATACATCTGTAGGTGTAACATACGACAATACATAAACCGAGAGTTCTAATAGGAATATTGTCATTTAGACAATATCCATACTCAAAGAATCCTCATTATATTTATTGTCACACTATTTAACGTAATAGTGAGGACTATTAATGCTATCTTGGGACCATCACTCTTTTTCCCGACTTCGTCCCACTATATTCTCATTTCTGAAGAGAACGGTGAAAGAAAGGGTGAGCTCAACTAGCCCAAAGAAGAAATATTATAACTAAGATAATGCGAGAATAAATTATCAATAGTCTTCAACAATGTTAAACCGATAAAATACAATAGACAACAACCGGTTTAAGCTGCAATGATGAATATGCAATCCATTAAAAGAGTCAAGTAGAAAATAAAGTCTACTATCTTTTAGGTTTTAAAAGGTTTTCATCAATTTTATCACTAAGACTCGGTTTAATGAATAAACCACAATATCTAATCATCCTCGTACCACGGTCAAGGATTTTTATCAAATTATCAATGGTCATGACTATACCGAATCACCTCTGGTCATAATCATACCAAAAACTATCCATCACTATATTACAGGCCACTGAGGACTTTTATCACATCATTTATATCAAGCCATGATTATACCGAATGATCCCTGGTCATAATCATACTAAGTTCATCTATGCACGTAAGCCAAAGATAACATAATATAACATGAGGATGATGACAATGACATAATAATTCAATAAAACAAGTTCACGAATTAATTTATTCAAGAACTAATAATGTCCAAATTGTCAACATGATCTTCGCTTTATAGAGTAAAATTCAAGAATGCTCTTAGGAAAAATATTTTAATGAAAATCTTTGGATGAAGCGCAAATATCAAGGATATTCTACTAAATTCATGGAGTATAGAAGCCAAAATTTTAACCAACTGAGTATAATAGCGAATGAAATAACAAAAGAAATCACCATGCATGCGGTACTTCGCATAGACAAGTTATTCCAACAGAATAATAAATACGTAATAATAAAAAGCGGAACCGGTCCGTGTAAAACACACGTATATGATATTCCAATAGAATAATAAAGACAGAATAATAAAGCGGAACCGGATCCGGCGTAAAAGCATGATGAGGATGTTCCAACGGAATAATAAAATAATAGAAGAATGTCACCAAGTATAGGGGATTCAGATATATCAAAAGTTATTCAAATGAATAAATAAGAATGGAATAATATAAGGATTTCACCAAGTATAGGTATTCCGACATACAAGTCATGTATAGGGTATGCCACTTTTACAAAAGTTATTCCAATGAATAAATAAAGAATGGAATAATGAAGTTTTTTCATGAATAAAAAATAACACCCCTTACGAAAGTACAACAAATAATATTCCCTACCTTAGAAGAGTGAATATTGGAAAAGTGAAGTAGCAAAATACTTTTTTTTCTTTCTCTCTATAGTTTTCTCTCTAGAGTTTCAATTGAATTCGTAAGAAATAATGAAGGAATGAGCTTTCTATTTATAGAAAAACCGAGGGTGGCTCTTGGTCTTAATGAAGGGTCAAAATGACTCTTGGTAATATTGAAGAGACAACTACTATTATTCATGAAGGGTAATTAACCCTTGGAACAATCAAGAGCAAAGTTAACTCTTGGTAATATTGAAGGGACAACTACTATTTGCGAAGGGTAATTACTTATGGCGAAGGTAATTACTATTGAAGAAGGTAATTACTATTGACGAAGGTAAATACTATTGACGAAGGTAATTACTATTCACAAAGGTAATTACTATTCACGAAGGTAAATACTATTGACGAAGGTAATTACTATTCACAAAGGTAATTACTATTCACAAAGGTAATTACTATTGAATGAAGGACTCTTAGATGATGACATATGGGCCCCCATAAAATAATCAAACTTACCACAAACGCCTCTCATGCGGACTCTTTTATATACATCAAGGATTGAATAAATATTACCACAAATTATTTTATTTTTAATCAACACATATTTAATCTTTCAACAATTATTAATCATTTATAACTTGTCGTCTCAATTAATAATTTAATACTATAACATATTATACTGAGATGATCTTGTGACAATAATTGAATCAATAATATAAGAGATATGATCAACAATTATCGTAGCAATAATTGAGCATAATGAGTGACTTCTCACGTAAGCATCAATAATCAATATCGTGTGCTACTATACAACTACTACGCGTACATTATACTTTTACTACTGGGTAGTTCAACAGGTTTTAATGGTAACACCTCTGCCGTTATTTTTATAGAAAAATAATTTTGTCGTTTTCTAACTACGACAATACTTCCGTTAATGGGGTCCATTAATGATTGAGTAGTCGTCATCGAATATTCCCCACAAAAAGAATATTCCCAGACCAAACTAATATTTTATAACAACTTGCTTACTTTGTAAAATTTATAAATATTACCCACAACTATAACATTATATCAAATTTATTCCATAATATTCAAAAATAATATTTATAGAAAATTCATCTTTATTTATAAAAGCTGGGGTCTTACAATTTATGCCTTCAAAATTGCATGTAAAAATTTGGTTTATTTTCTGGTTACTAAGATTATGTAATTTGGTTACTGTCTAATATTGATTTGGTTACTTTATAATGTTTATTCAGTTGTTAGACAATGGAGATTGACTCTAACCAATACAACAAATTTAATTGTTTACAGGAATATATAATTGTTTACTGCTAGTAACTATTAACCACATGGTTGGTAACATTTTTGATGGTGTACAGTAACCAAAATTGATGTTGATTAATATTTTAATTTTTGATTCCATCATGAGTTATCAATATAAAGTAAACATATACAAGCTTTATAACAGTCTTGATACAAGCTTATAACAGTCTTGATACAAGCTTATAATTATCTGGTTACTAACAAGCTTGTAACTATCTATGATAATTATCTAGTTACTAATAAGCTTGTAGATAAATAGGACACTCACACATGTACATTTAACAATTGATGTTTGTCCTGATACAAGCTTGTAACTATCTGGTTACTAATAACAGTAACCATAATGTAACATAATAAAACAGTAACCATATAATTATATGATAGTAACCAGAACGGGTTTTAATGGTAACCAAAACAGAAACATCATGTAATGAAACCCAGTTTAGGCAATCCATGTATACTAAACAATTACATATTAACCAGAATAAAAAAATAAAAGTATCCGAAATCCCACATTGAGGACACAATAATAGTAGCCAAACCATAAGGTAACAGTAACCAAAACATAATAAAAAAGTAACCAAATAGTTATATAAAAGTAACCAGAACATGTAAGATGTGTTTGTGTAAATGAAAGTAGAAATAGAATAGCATAAAGCTTGTAGAATATATTTGGAGGAATTTACAAAAATAATACATCAATTTATACTAAGCAAATACATGGTTTATTATGACTTGGGTTTATTATTTACAAAAATAATACATCCACAAACTAATGATGCCTTAAACTTCTTCAACTGTCTTGGGTTCAATTTCTTGGTAATAATGCCGGGGACTTCCATGTCACACCAATATATAACTTTTCCAATAAATTTTCTATTGCATTCCTCATAGTAAAGATTCCATAACTGCAAATAAAAAAAATCAGATTTACACAGTCATTAGTAACCAGATATAAACAATATTTATATCATAAACAGTTTACCAAACAAATGAAAGTAGTATGCACACAAGCCAATCATGTTTGATGATAAAGCATATACTTTGTAACAATCTTATTCATTTATTAATAAAAAGTATTAATTTATTAAAGGCTTTTAATTATCTACATGATCTTTGTTTTATAATATGTGATAAACCCATAGTTTTAAGCAATGCTTTTAGAATAATGATGATGATCATTCTAATGAGATCTAAATTCTTAGAAGGCTTAAAACTAAAATAGTTCCCAATCGTTGGATTACTAAATTGGGGATTAGTGAATCCGGATAGATTGGTACATACGTTGCTGCTTTCATTGGATGAGGATGATTGATCTCATGATCATTTGTGTGGAGACACTAAAGCAAGTATGTAGGTGCTTATTAGAGAATAAGTTCTTTGAGCATTGGCTCGCTAAGGAATACCTAATGGAGTTTTATTTGCTGTCGATAGGAATTTCTGTAGTGATAGTAGTACAAGTAATCCTTGGACTTGAGATCATCATAGTATCTTGTGTATGATGAGTTATACTTTGACTTATTCCTTAAGACCCTTAGGGTATATCAAAGGGTATGCTTGGGTATAATAAGTTGTACATGGAGATAATGTATGATCGATAAAGAATCTACCACTTCTAATAAAAGAAGAGAAATGTCTATGTGATTCGATAAATGACAACCCAGTAGTCCTTGGTTAAGCGAGAATGAAATTAGAAAGGAGTTTCTAATTTGCATTATCTGAGTTGTGCATTTAAGAAGTCGAAATACATATAATTAAATAAAATAAGACTCGACAAAGTAATTCCATGTCTTATATTTAATTGGGACATTGTATGGTGGAAGGATTGAATTGTACGGTAACTATTTACTCAAAGGTTCTTTAATGATTAATGTTGAAATCTATATTATCTGGAAAGTCGTTGATCATCGCTAGGAGGCTTATCCCTATTGTAGAATAAATATTATTTATTTAAATAAATTAATTGTTTAATTTATTTATTTAAATAAGATTAAAATTGTTCTAATTGATTTATTCACAAATAGGTTTAATATGAAGAACCTAAAAGGTCACACCATAAAAGGAAGAATAATTATTTAAGAAGTTAATGGCATAATCGTAATAATATGTTATGTATATTTAATTTAATCTATGGTGATAGAATAAATTAAATAGCTTAATATTATTATTTAATATTTTAGAAATATTAAATATAAATTAATAAGAGGAGTCTTATTAATATTATTACAATTATTATTATTTTAATTTCTAAAAGAGTTTAGGAATTAATTTAATATAAGTACTCTCATTTATTCCTAATTGGATTAGGAAGAAAATTAGTTAAAGGAGTTTAATTAATTATCCCTAATAAGATTAGGGAGCTTAATTAATTAATTTAATTAATTAAATAAAACCCAATTCCTTAATTGTTAAGGTGGGTTGCCCACATCTATAAATAAGAGGAGTCTTATTATGGGTGATATGGGTTGTTGACTTTAACAAAGTACGTAATAATTCAAGTTGTTGGGAGTATGCCTTTTCTATAGAGATAGAAAACTAGGGTTAGCCATAACACCCATCTTCTTGAATTTTCTTCTTCTTGGTGGATCACCTCAGAGGCCAAACATTTGGGTGGCTAACGTTGATCAAAGGAAGGAACCAAACCCGGTGGATTCAAGTTGAAGCGAAAGGATTTGGAGGTGAACTTGTACTGAGGAAGCTCGATCTTCAAGGGTATGATTTTATTCTTTATCTTTTGTTTAATTAATAATTATGCATAAAGGATGATCCGGTATATGGTTTATAAATTTTTTAAACTCTGATTTTTACACGCTTCCGCATTAATTTTGCAATTTGATTGCGCCCATGAACATTACAAACCTAACAGTGGCATCAGAGCCAAACCTTTATGCAAATTATTAATTATTTTAATTTGATATTATATTGATATGTGTTTAGAACAATTTAATTGGGCATAATTTTATTGTATAAAATTTATTTAATATATAAAAAAAAAAAAAAAAAAAAGGAGCTGCTGATATGATAACAATCCGGAAATCAAGCCAATGATTGTTAATGATGGAATAACGGATATCGAAGGCAGCAATATAACAGTACACGGAAATCAAAAAAAAAAAAAACCGGACATAACAATGCTGGCACGCAAATCAAGGAAAGAAATTTTGTAGTTTTTTTTTTAAAATTGACGCGATTTGATGAATGAACGAAATTTTAGGTTATTTTTTTTTTTGTTTGTTTAATGCGTAAGTTTTCCGTGTGCTTTAATAAAAAAATAAAATAAATCGTGGCACATCAAAGTTGTTAACACGTGAGATTTCAAGGGAATCTAATATTATATATATATATATATATACTAGTATTATATATATATATATATATATATATATATATATATTTTAATTATTATATATATAATTAAAATAAAAGTTTATTTTAATTTTAAAATAAAAGGTTTATTTTAATATTAAAATATAAAGTTTTATTTTAATTTTAAATAATTTTATAATTAAAATAAAAAGGTTTATTTTAATCTTAAAATAAAAGGTTTATTTTAATATTAAAATAAAAGATTTATTTTAATTTTAAAATTAGAATTTCATGCTAACTAATTAGAGTTGGAATTGGATTCCATGCTAACTAATTGGAGTTGAAATTGGATTTTATTTTTCTAAAATAAAGGAGTTTATTTGTGAATAGGAAGTAAATCCATCTTTCCTTAAATAAAGGAGTTTGTTTAGATATGAAATAAGATTTCATATTATTCAAAATAAAAGAGTTTATTTGTGAATAGGAAAGAGAATCCTAATTTCCTTAAATAAAAGAGTTTATTTAAATATGAAATAAGATTTCATATTATTCAAAATAAAGAGTTTATTTGTGAATAGGAAAGAATATCAAGTGTTTCCTTTAATATTTTTTTTACATGGAATTGGATTCCATAATTAATTAAAATAAAAGAGTTTATTTTAATTAAAGATTTTTTATATATATATATATGGAATTGGATTCCATAATTAATTAAAATAAAGGAGTTTATTTTGATTAAAATTTTGATTAAAATAAAATAGTTTATTTTATTCAAAATAGGATAAATTAAAATAAAATAGTTTTATTTTGATTTAAATTTGGATTTAAATAAAGGAGTTTATTTTTATTCAAAATAGATTTTATACTAACTAAATTTGCCCATTAAATGATATCAATATATATATTAAATGTTTATTATTCATGAGATGAATGTTATTTATTGATGCGTATGGTGATGTGTATGATAATAAATGGGATTGATTATGGACTATTGACCCGATGCGATTGGATTTTATTTTAGTTGGATGCGTGAATGTATGGGTTTTATTAAATGGGGTGCTGTATGCCTGTCTTCTCTAATTTTTCTAAATATAAATTCTATCTCCTCCTATGTACTTCCCTTGATGCTGCGATCAAGGTTTCTATTTATTTTAAAATAGTTTTGTAATAGGAATAGTTAGAATTATTTTGAAGAATTGGAGATCAAGGACAAAGAAGCTTGAAGACCCGTTTGTAATGGAGCCGGGTTTAAATGTAATAGTTATATTTAAATGTTATTTCTTGCACACCTAGGGTTTGACCTTTTGGTTCACTTGGTGGTTCTAGTGAACCAAACTAGAATAAAAGTCCATAATCAATCCGGGTAGAATATAGTATTCTATATGTGCATGCTTATACTATATATATATATATATTATGCAAACATGCTTCGCATGTTTATTAATACGACGCGTGTTTTTTATATATATATATGCATGCATGCAGCTAAACAAGATGAGACAAATTAATAACAAACCCCTCAATTTTTTATATTAAGTCCTAAGCGTTCAAAGATATTTGGAATATCGAGCGTCGCCTTCTAGCATGATAAAATTAATAGAGTATTAAATATTTAATATGAGTTTGTTGTGTCACCACAAGGCAAGTATTAAGTATTTAAGATGTTAATTTATCACATTTGATGTTTATAAAGAAAATTGAACAATATTGTTTTGTTGTGTCACCACAAGGATGATATTTTCTTTTTGAATATATGGAGTGCTAGGTCGGACTTAACTTAGATAATTTTGATTTGGATGTGCCACCACTTGATCAAAATAATCTAAGAGGCAAAATCAAGGAGTTGCATAGTTGATGTAATTGACAAAAGTTGTCTACCTATTTATTTATATATAGTTTGTTGTGTCACCTGAGGCTATATACATTTGAAATGGGATCCTTATTCTCACTAGCAAATCTTTAATTAGATTTTTTTGCGAACTATATAAGTGAGGTAATATAGTTTGAAGAAAATAGTGGGAGATACCAATCTAAAACAAGACCTAATTTATTTTGGTAATTAATAAAAGAATGTATGTTAAAATGTTGTTAATTACAAATTCATTTACTGAGAATTTTACAATGTCTAAATTACTATCATCACTGCGAAGCATATTAGATGCTAAATTAATCGGACCAAATTAAGCAGATTGGTTAAGGAATTTGAGAATAGTTCTCATGGTTGAAAAGCTATCTTATGTCATAATCGCTTTATCCTCGCAATGGTTGCGAACAATGCCTCGAGGAAGAGATTGCTACTTTTAGAAAGTGGCAAGATGATGCATGATTGGCTCAATGCATCATGCTCGTATCCATGAGTAACAAGCTTGACGTCGACTGAAACTATGGATACTTCTACTATACTCCTGCACGTCAAGTAGTTGATGGTGAGGAAAGTAGGACTGATAGATATCAGATATCTAAGGAGCTCTTCTGATCTAGAATGGGCAATGGCACTATAGTACAGACAAAAAGTTCTTAACATAATCAATTTGATTGATCAATTAGGACAACATGTTTTGTCATGGATGGAGAGTTGAGCCAAGATTTGATCTTGCACTCACTCCCGGACTCCTTTCACAATTGTTGTGAAATTTTCATATGGACAAGCTAGATATCAGCCTCGCTGATTTGCTTAACATGTTGAAAAATGTTGAGAGTCACTTTCCAACCAAGAAAGATCAAGTCTTCTTGGTAGGGGCCAAAGGATCTTACGAAAGAAGAACGATTCAAAGAAGGTAAATAGAAAGGCATAAACAAAGGATAATAAGAACAAAATCGATACTGGATAGCAAAGGAGTTTGCTTCCACTACAATAAGCTTTGGACATTGGAAGAAAGCGCTGAAAGAAGCATCTTGCAGAGGCTAACCAAAGAAGCTTAGTGAAGTTTGATTTACAATACAATTTTGTTCATGATTTAAATAAATTTTTCTTTAAGTCGAGGTTCTACTTGGGTATTGGATACCAGACTTTGGTTATCATAAATATAGATTTATGAAGGACCAAGCAGAAGTAGAAAGCTAAACAAATATAAGTAATCCTATATATGAAAAATGAAGCAAAAGGTTCTTTGCATTAGCCATAGAAACTTATAGTTTAGCAATGCCTACGGGCAAATCTATTAAGTCAATAAGTTGTTATTGTATTCCAATTCTTGTTAAAAATATTATTTCCATTTTATTGTTGGACAATGAAATTTTTGGTATTATAATTAAGAACAATTGTTGTTCTATTTATAATAATAATATTTTGTATAGAACTGGAATATTACTTAATAAATTTTGTATACTTGACTTACATAAAAATTATTTTGTAAATTGAACAAACTAGTATAAGAAAAGGAGATGAACATTCAAAGAGTTGAATGTATGTATTTGTTGAAATACAAGTGTGAATTATTTGAAAGGTTCAAAGAATTCAGAAGTGAAACAAATTGGCAATGTATTAAGATTCTTTGATTAGATCAAGGAATAAATACTTGTGCAATAAGTTTCTAGATCATCTCAAATGGTTTTCTCATAATGGACACATCTTGATACGCAATAATTGATTGATGTATCTGAATGAAAAATCGTACCTTGTTGGACATGGTGCGGTCCACAATGATTTTACCGACATTCCAGTATCCTTCTAGGATCATGTCCTAGAAATGGCTGCATATCTACGAAAAGGTAACCTCAAAATCCGGCCCCAAGACTCCATAAAAGTTATGGACGGGGAGGATTCTAATCTTAAGTATGTTAAGATAAGGGGTTGTCAACTTATGTGAAAAGGTTTCAAAGGATAAGCTTGGGACAAGATTTGACATGTCTGATTTGTGGGACATCCCAAAGTAAGTTTAGGGTATATGTTCTATAATTCTACTTAGCAAAAGGTGTTTGTTACGAAACACACGCCTTCTAAGATAAAGGTGTTTATCATTGAAGGGGCTAGTGGGAGGATAATAGATCTTGAAAAGTTCAAGAACCACAAAATACTATAAGTCGAATAAGAGGAAACATGAGATAGACCTATTGTACCACAAATAAGATCGTAAATCTGGAATAGTACCAAAGATACCTAGGAGGTATGGATTCATCATGGATGATGATGATGAGGTACACATCATAGAAGATGATGATCCGAGTTACATACGATGAGGTAAGAGTTCTAGTGTGTATAAAAGGGTCGATTGGGGCGTCGTGACATTCCTAGTATTATATGTTGATATACTACGGATAAGGAATGACATACTAATGCTACAATCAGTAATGATAAAGTTGTCTAAACATTCCTCCATGAATGGTTTTGAAAGAGTATCTTAATTGGGGATATAAATCTATATAGATAGATAGATTTAAGAGGATGCTCGACTTAACCCGAGGAGCGTATATTCATTTGATGCTAAAGTCGTTTAGTATGGCAAACTCAAGAGATGTCTCATGTTGATGAGCCATGGAGTGTATATCTCTTAATAGTCCCCATAGACTCCAAAGAAGAGAGATCGCATGAGTGACAATCATGTATGCAATGAAATATATGAGACACGATGTTGATCGGTCATATTGCGAGAAGATCACTTTGTAAGGCGGTGAAAAACATCTTAAAGTTCTTAGCAGGCACTAAGGATGTGAGCATACATGGTGGGTGCGAATTAAAACTAGAGGGCTTTACGGACTCAGTTTTTTGAGACGAGACCAAGACGACAGAAAATCCACTTTAAGGTAAAGTGTTACCTTGAGCAAGTGGTGCGATTGAATTGGAAAGGTTCCAAACAAAGAAAGAGTTCTTTGGTTTAGTAATAAAGACAAAGTATATAGCTATAAATGAAGCTACAAGTTGATTGTTTGGATTAAAAGTTCATTTCAGAACTAGGAATAGTTCCTAAGTCTCATCTTGGATCTAAACATGTGTTGTGGCACTTTCATTTGATTATTAGAATCATTGAAAGATGGGAAATCACTATAGAGATAGTGGACTCTCATGAACAACATTACATATCCATTAACTAAAAGCTTATCCAAATGGCAGGATAATCGTCACTTAGAGAAGAAGAGTATGAGATACCATGACGATTGGCTTTAGTGCAAGTGGGAGATTGAAAGTAGTATGCACACAAGCCAATCATGTTTGATGATAAAGCATATACTTTGTAACAATCTTATTCATTTATTAATAAAAAGTATTAATTTATTAAAGGCTTTTAATTATCTACATGATCTTTGTTTTATAATATGTGATAAACCCATAGTTTTAAGCAATGCTTTTAGAATAATGATGATGATCATTCTAATGAGATCTAAATTCTTAGAAAGCTTAAAACTAAAATAGTTCCCAATCGTTGGATTACTAAATTGGGGATTAGTGAATCCAGGATAGATTGGTACATCGTTAACTTGCTCATTGGATGAGGATGATTGATCTCATGATCATTTGTGTGGAGACACTAAAGCAAGTATGTAGGTGCTTATTAGAGAATAAGTTCTTTGAGCATTGGCTCGCTAAGGAATACCTAGTGGAGTTTTATTTGCTGTCGATAGGAATTCTGTAGTGATAGTAACAAGTAATCCTTGGACTTGAGATCATCATAGTATCTTGTGTATGATGAGTTATACTTTGACTTATTCCTTAAGACCCTTAGGGTATATCAAAGGGTATGCTTGGGTATAATAAGTTGTACATGGAGATAATGTATGATCGATAAAGAATCTACCACTTCTAATAAAGAAGAGAAATGTCTATGTGATTCGATAAATGACAACCCGGTGTAGTCCTTGGCGGCGAGAATGAAATTAGAAAGGAGTTTCTAATTTGCATTATCTGAGTTGTGCATTTAAGAGTCGAAATACATATAATTAAATAAAATAAGACTTGTGATGTAATTCCATGTCTTATATTTAATTGGGACATTGTATGGTGGAAGGATTGAATTATACGGTAACTATTTACTCAAAGGTTCTTTAATGATTAATGTTGAAATCTATATTATACGGAAAGTCGTTGATCGTTATGGAGGCTTATCCTATTGTAGAATAAATATTATTTATTTAAATAAATTAATTGTTTAATTTATTTATTTAAATAAGATTAAATTGTTCTAATTGATTTATTCACAATAGGTTTAATATGAAGAACCTAAAGGTCACACCATAAAAGGAAGAATAATTATTTAAGAAGTTAATGGCATAATCGTAATAATATGTTATGTATATTTAATTTAATCTATGGTGATAGAATAAATTAAATAGCTTAATATTATTATTTAATATTTTAGAAATATTAAATATAAATTAATAAGAGGAGTCTTATTAATATTATTACAATTATTATTATTTTAATTTCTAAAAGAGTTTAGGAATTAATTTAATATAAGTACTCTCATTTATTCCTAATTGGATTAGGAAGAAAATTAGTTAAAGGAGTTTAATTAATTATCCCTAATAAGATTAGGGAGCTTAATTAATTAATTTAATTAATTAAATAAAACCCAATTCCTTAATTGTTAAGGTGGGTTGCCCACATCTATAAATAAGAGGAGTCTTATTATGGGTGATATGGGTTGTTGACTTTAACAAAGACGTAATAATTTCAAGTTGTTGGGAGTATGCCTTTTTTCTATAGAGATGAAAACTAGGGTTAGCCATAACACCCATCTTCTTGAATTTTCTTCTTCCTTGGTGGATCACCTCAGAGGCCAAACATTTGGGTGGCTAACGTTGATCGAAAGGAAGGAACCAAACCCGGTGGATTCAAGTTGAGCAGCGAAAAGGATTTGGAGGTGAACTTGTACACGAAGAAGCTCGATCTTCAAGGGTATGATTTTATTCTTTATCTTTTTGTTTAATTAATAATTATGCATAAAGGATGATCCGGGTATATGGTTTGTAAATTTTTTAAACTCTGATTTTTACACGCTTCCGCATTAATTTTGCAATTTGATTGCGCCCATGAACATTACAAACCTAACAACAAATGCATTGTAACCAAAACAACATATAAAAGTAACCAAAATCTCAATTGAGGGAAAAAGAATGGTATCCAAATCATAAGCTAACAGTAACAAAAAATATACTAATGAAGTAACCAAACAGTTATATGTTAGTAACCAAAACATATATTAATGGTAACCAATACATAAACAACATATAGACCAAATAAAGTTTAGTCAACCCATATATTAAGCAAATATATGGTAACCAGAACAACAAAAAACAGTAAGCAAAATCCCAACTCAAGGAAACAAAAATGGAATCCAAATCAGAAACTAACAGTAACCAAAAACATACTAAAGAAGTAACCAAATATTTATATGATAGTAACCAAAACATGTTTTAATGGTAACCAATACATAAACAACATGTACACCAAAACTAGTTTAGTCAACCATGTATACTAAGCAAATACATGGTAACCATAACAACATAAAAAAGTAACCAAAATACCAAATCAAGGTAACAAACATGGTATCAGAATCTCAAGCTAACAGTAACCAAAACATAATGCAGAAGTAATCAAACAGTTATATGATAGTATCTATTTTTTATTGCTTGACTTAGCTACAACGGAAGCATTACATCAAGCCCCCAGAAATTAGTCTAGTATACTAAACAACATGTAGACCAAACTCAATTTAGTCAACCAATGTATACTAAGCAAATACATTGTAACCAAAATAACATATAAAAGTAACCAAAATCTCAATTGAGGAAAAAAGAACGGTATCCAAATTATAAGCTAACAGTAACAAAAAATATACTAATGAAGTAACCAAACAGTTATATGTTAGTAACCAAAACATATATTAATAGTAACTCAATACATAAACAACATGTTTACCAAAACCAATTTAGTCAACCATGTATACTAAGCAAATACATGGTAAACATAACAACATAAAAAAGTAACCAAAATACCAAATCAAGGTAACAAAAATGGTATCTGAATCCCAAGTTAACAGTAACCAAAACATAATGCGAAGAAATGTAGAAACGGTTATATGATAGTAACAATAACAAAATTTAAATTGACACACCTTTAAAAAAAATTTGTTTGAAAATATCTTCTGGCTATGAACTTGAGCTTCTTCCCATGACATTTGTCACCATGATCTCTTTCCGAATAACATCAAGAGGCAAGTTTAAAGCAAAATTTCTATTATCTCGATAATAGAACATGTATTTTTCGATCCAAAACCTTCTTTTCACTAACTTGAACAACTTTGTGAATCAACAAGTCAAGTGAAAGAAAAGTAAATTAAAAAACAATCAAAAAAATAAAGGAAAGAGATCATGGAAGGAGATCAATATTCATTAACCAAATTACGCCACCCAGTACGAACAACTATGATGAAGAAGAAGAAGAAAAATATTCATTAACCTTGTATGCAGATCTAGTTAATTAGTCTAACAACTATGAAGAAGAAGAAGAAGAAGAAGAAGAAGAAGAAGAAGAAGAAGAAGAAGAAGAAGAAGAAGATTTTAGAGAGAGAAATACTAGTACGAAAATTATGGAAGTTGAGAGAAAAAGAATGTTTAACAACATAGGAACACGCGTATAAAAAAAAAACCCACCCGATTTGCCATATCAGCCCATTAATACTAATCCCTTAAATTAAGAAATCCTAATTGCACTAATATTGTAAATAAATATGAAAAAGTATAATATTTTTGTAATTATTTTATAGGTGTATGATTTTTGTAATTATTTCTAAAAATGTACTAATATATGTAATTATTCCTAAAACTTATAATAATAAATAACAAACAACACCATATATTTTGTATGGACAATGAGTTATTTGAGTTAAATTAAACATGTCGACAAACAAAAAATCAAAAAAAAATATAAATTATGTGATTAATAAGAATATTTATATCCCATTTATTAAATATAAATGATATTTTTGTTTAAATAAAATTTCAAGATGAATATTATATTATAATCTCATATTATTATCTATTTTTTGGTTATCTGATTTGTATCTTATTACTAAAAATATAAGATTTATCAGTGTAACAAACACAGTCTATAAAGATATTCAACTCATATTATCAAATATTTAAAATAACCACTTTAAATGAGCGGTAACAAGCCCTTTCTTAAAAAGTTATTAACTAATAAAATAAAAATAGATAAAATTATAAAATAAATATATCTAATTTTTATGTCCAATTATAATGTAAAACACTCCATTCAATTTTTATATAGTAAACTCCTTTGTCATCATTTGCCCACAAAGTCATCCTGTACGTACAGTCCATGATTATAGGCGTAACCATTCTAACATGTTTGTATTTTTATGGCTATTATTTGTATTATAAAATCGTTGACCTACTAAATTATATACGATTTGTATATGTGATATTGGTACATACTCTTTGCAAATGTAGGAATGAGTTTCCCTAAAAAAAACATTGAAAAATGTTCATTTTAACCATACAAAATATGTAAGTTATAAGCCCACTCAGATACCTACTTTTCCCACTAAAAATATCAATATTTTATATATAGACATAACATAATATCTATATGAAAATTGAAATTTTCATAACACTTTTTTATATTCTTACATAAAAAGTGTTGTTATAGATGTATAACAATGGTAAAAATCGTTGATATAAAATCTATAACAACGATTTTAATATGAAAATATTATTTTACATTATAGATTTATCGGTTTCCGCCAATGCGTAACCAATGTTATCATACTAGTTATAGAGTGAAAAAATTATTTAGCTAATAGATCACTAATTTAAATAGTGATCAAATCATTAACAAATTGGTAATATTCTAATATATATATATATATATATATATATATATATATATATAAAGATAATAATTAATAGCATTTATTTGTTATAAATTAAAAATAGGTATACGCTATTTCTATCGTTCAATATAGAAATCAACGGGCGAAATTAATTTACGTCCGCTACTATTAGTAATGGACGACGGGTTATGTTCGTAATAGCGGACGACGATACTATTTTTAACGTCATATGCTACTAGTAGTAACGGACGTAACTCGTCTGCTACTATTAGTATCGGACGTAAATTAATCCCAACTGTTAATTTCTGTATTGAACAGTTGAGATAGTGTGTTTTGATTTATAACAAATATATGCTATGAATCATTTCTCAATATATAATATTATTACTAATTAACAAGATTTTAGAACATTTTTGTTAAATAAAATAAATCTAAATAAATTTGTGGTTTAATATGACTATGCATGTTTAATTATTAAAGATAGATATTTTTACCTTACAAAATATGTAAGTTATAAACCCACTAAGATACCTACTTTTCCCACTAAAAAGATATTAATATTTTATATATAGATAGAACACAATATTCGTGCAAAGTCGATGTGTAACCAATATTATCGAACTGGTTATCAAATGAAAAAAAATTATTTATTGGATAGATTACGGATTCAACTAATGGTCGAATTATTAATAAATTAATGATATTATAAATATATATAAAATATATTACTCCATTAAATTTATATTATTTAATTATTATTAATTCTTAAAAATCAATTTTAGAGATTTTTAAATTTAAAATTGACATAGATTTTATTAATTTTAATTAATATAATGATGAATTTAATAAATTATCTAAAAATGACTCACTCCGTTCTAAAAATAGAGATACATTTTGAATTTTTAAAGTCAATTTGCGAAATTCTAAAACTTAAGGAGGGTATATTCAATTAAAATTTTTAAAGACTTTTAAAATTTTTAAAAGTTTAGTTGCATTCAATTAAGATATTTAAAGAGTATAAAAGTTTACTGGTATTCAATCTAAACTTTTGTAATGTCTTTGGAAGTTAGATGGTATTGAATTGAGACTTTTACAAATTCTATAAAAGTATTTTGGTATTTAAAAAGTCAAAGATTTTTCAGATTTCTATTAAATGTTAGAGTTTGACATATTTTAAAAAAAGAGATACCCATATCCAAAATCTAACCTCATTTCTAAAGACTTCTAAATATTTGAGAAAGGAAGAAGATGAATAAAGGAGAAAGAGAAAGAGATAGATGATATCAAACAAAGAAAAGAAAACAAATAAAAACCCCAAAAGAGAAGAGAGCCATTATAACATGTGAGGAGAGAGAGAAAAGAGGAGAAATGTTAAGGGTTTCAAATAGAACCAATGGTATAAATAGAGATAACAAATATTTTAATATCATTTTATATTTATTCTCTCCCATAAAAAAAATCTCATTTATTATATTTGTAAGTATTAAGAAGGTATTTTGTTTTATGTTTATTTTTAAAAGTAATAAATTTGGTAATTTTATTATTTGTTGAAAATTATAAATTGTTAGTTTAGTAATAATGACTTGATAGGAAAAGCGACAATGAACAATTTTAAAATCGAAATTGTTATTTTATATTATTGTTAGTAGAAAATGACTTTTTTTTATGAAATATAAAAATTATGAAATATGATATTTTCTTGTAATAAATCGAGTATGATCTAATAATTCAACTTCAATAATACCTTTTATTTCAAATTAGGTTGTGGCGTGGACAAAATATTTTAATATTATTTAACATCATACTCATTTCATCTAAAATATAAAATTTTTTGTTGACTTTTTAACAAATAATATAAGTTGTAAGATATATTAGAAATATACAACAAAATCTTGGTAAAAACTTTATAAAAGTTTGTCATTTATTTCATGGAGTCTTTAAAAGTAATTTTAAAATTATTAAAAATTCACAAACTCTACAAAAGTTTGTCACTTAAAAAAGTATTTAAAAGTCTTTAATACACCCTCATAAAATTAATATAATTTTGTTCAAGTTTTGAAAATAACAAATATGATTATTAGTGGTCCTTTATAGTTAGTTTACAATTATTATATTTGTTGTATTAAAACTTAACAACTTTATATCAATTTTGAATTTTAGGATTTCGTAAATTAACTTTAAAAAGTTAAAATGTATATCTAATGTGACGCCCCCAAAATAAGTATACACAACTCATTCTGAGTCGCCAAATACGTGGTACATAATTTAAATACAAACTTAATTTATACAACTGTCGTGCAAAATACGACAAAACATATGCTAAAAATTTTAACACGAATATTTTCTCGTAGACAATACCAAACTCAAATGGAGTCCTCATTCCAATTATTATCACACTATTTATTAAATAGTGAGGACTACTATAACAACCATCTTGGACTATCACTCCATTTCCCGATTAGTCTCAGCTATATTCTCATTTCCTGAAGAGAATAATGAAAAAAATGGGTGAGCTCAACTACCTAGTAAAGAATATTATGACTAAGATAATGTAGAATAAATTATCATTAGCCTTCAACAGTATAAAAACTGATAAAATACAACATACAACAAGTTTAAGTGCAGTGGAACAAGTAATCCATTAGAAGATTCAAGTAGAGCATGATGTCTACTGTCTTCGATTATTTAAAAGTTCATTGTGACGCCCCCAAAATAGGTATACATCACCCATCTTGGGTCGCCAGATACATGGTACTGAATACAACTACAAACTTAATTATATAATTTTCGTGTAGAATACGACAAAACATAAATTGAGAGTTTAACACAAATATTGCCTTCTAGATAGTATCCAAACTCAAATGGAGTCCTCATTACAATTATTATCACACTCTTTTACAAAATAGTGAGGACTACTAAGAACCATCTTGGACCATCACTCCATTCCCCGACTAGTCCCGACTACGTTATCATTTCCTGAAGAGAACAGTGAAAGCAAAGGGTGAGCTTAACTAGCCCAGTAAAAAATATTATGACTATGATAATTCATTTATCAATAGCCTTCATCAGAATAAATCAGAGATTTAGAACTTATGGTAGATAATAAAAGTTTTCAACCATAATTGCAGCGGAATCAACAATCCATTAGAAGAGTCAAGTAGAACATAATGTCTACTATCTTCTCCAAATTAAAAGTCCATCGTTAATATTTCATTCCTGTAATACTCATCAACGGTTCTTTGTTATACCCAAGACAAAGAGAACTTGCATCACCTATCTTCACCTGAACCACTAAAGATTATAGTTAAACACACAATTCATATTTATAATCATATAAATCAACAGTTTCTGTTTGCCACAAAGGCTTAATAGAACGTTTACTCAATATCCTTACCCCAAAGGCTAAAGATATTCAAATATAATAACAATGATCATACCAATCAGTTGTCTATCTTTGCACTACGGGCCAAAGGTATTCAACTGTAAAACTAATGGTCATGATCATACCAATCAATTGTCTATCAATGCACTACGACTAAAGACATACAAATGTTAACTAATGGTCATGATCCTGCCAATCACATCATCGAATTATCCATGCACTACGGGCCAAGGATATTCGTTAGTATCTCTCAGTGGTCATGATCATTTCATACACCTGTCCATCTTTACACAACGGGCCAAAGCTATCAATCAATAGTTCGTTTTTGCACGTAAGCCAAAGATATACAACTGTAAAATCAATAATCAACAGTCCATCATTGCACGTAAGCAAAATATATACAACTATAAAACCAATAATCAACAGTCCATCTTTGCACATAAGCCAAAGATATACAACTGTAAAACCAATAATCAACAGTCCATCTATGCACTACGGGCCAAAGATGACTTTCGTTACAATATAAGCATGAGGATGATGACAATGATATAAGCATCAATCAAACGGAATAAAGGATAAATATTAAAGACTTTAAATTTATCCAGAGTTTAAAAATATCCAAATTGTCAGCATGATACTGCTTTGTGGAGTAAAATTCAAGAATAATATTCATGTATTAAAAATAATTTTGGACAGAAAAGAAATAATTTTTTGTCGTGAATAGTATTTCAGGAATAGTTTCCCGTGAATAGTACCCCGACATGAAAAGTGCCCCGAATACCTGAGTGAATAATATTTGAGTGAATAGTTACTAGGTGAATAGTAACTCGTGAATAGTAACCCGTGAATAGTACTCCGACATAAAAAGTGTCCCGAATACCCGAGTGAATAATATTCGAATGAATAGTAATCAGGTGAATAGTAACCCGTGAATAATAACCCGTAAATAGTACCCCAACATTAAAAGTACCCCGAATACCCGAGTGAATAATATTTGAGTTAATAGTAACCAGGTGAATAGTAACCCGTGAATAGTACCCCGGGTGACAATATTAAAATTTAATAAGAAAGTTTAGATTAATATTCCAACAAAACTATACTAGATAAAGCGCAAAACTCAAGGATATTCCACTAATTTCAGGATTTATAGAAGCAATACTTACCATAGTAAGTTTAGATTTAAGAATATGAAAAGAAATAACATAAGAAACTGCAAATGGATTTTCACCTGTCATACGGTACGTAATCCGCGTAGACAGATTATTTTGAAAAATTAAAGGATGAATATGAAAAATAGTATTCCTTACGAATACAACAAATAATATTCCTTACAAATATAATAAATAATATCACTTTCCTTAGTATAAGACTGGATACTGCAATAGTGAAGTAGCAGAATACTCTTTGTAGACACTCAAAATTTTCTGCACGCACATTACTTAACATTGTAGGAGAGGCGATTAAATCTTTCGGAGATAACCCAGAAGGCGGTTTACATCCGATTACGGATACTACTAGGAAGTTCGGTTGTAACAGAAACTGGTTGGGGACATCGATTCTAACCCGGAACCTGGCGGGAACGCGTATTCAAAACCCAGAACACACAGGAATGTCATTTCCAATCTCGGAGATAACCCCGAGGTATGCAGATCAAAAGACCGATAACAACAACAAGAAGAGGGCATTACGTCTCGGCGATAACACCGCATGACGCTTCGGTTCCAACCCAGAACTAACTTTGGGAGTAGCGACTCCATCCTTGGTGATATCCCGAGGATGCTTTTGCAGTTCCGACGATAACTCCGGAATTGTTTGTTCCAAATACATGCGATCAGCTTCAAGCTCAGACCTCCTGCCGAGGCACTCATACCTCAGACCCGGAGCTAACAACGGGCAGACAGGCACATCCATAAGATGACCTTACGGCATTCAAACACTTGCAGCAGTCCAATCTCAGAAGTAACCTTGAGCAACGTATGCTTTCCGCTCAAACCGACGATAACCTGGGTGAGGAGTCAAACGTCATCTTGCCACCTTTCAAACACCTGTGCGTCGTCTCAACACTTCATACATATATACATACAACAATGTCCCACAAGAATCGAGGAGTAACAATCCCGAGTGACTATTACGCGTGGCAGTACTTTGGATAGAATTTGAAGCTTGAAGACCATGGGCATATACCCCTCTTCCTAACTTCGTACAACCTCTAATCCATGTCATTGCGTAACTCTCAACACAAGCGGTCTGAAGAAGGTCAAATATACCTCGTTCGGATGCTCGAATTGAAGTTCTGTAAGTACGAGCGGACATTATAGTGCATGGGTGCACGTACTACAAGACGACAGGACCCGCGAGGCTCGGATGCACCATAACCAGCAACAGGTACAACCACGGCTGTCGCAGGTGTACCTGTGGCCATCCGTCTATATATACAAGCCTTGGGGTCAGCCATTTGAGAGGGAGAGGGAGAGGGAGAGAGAGAGAGAAAAAAAAGCGAGGAAGCCCTGTCCATTTTACTCTACATACACATCTTTTGAGTGTTTCCTCATCTTTAAACACTTGTTAGCTCACATATAGCTATCTTTTATCCGGGGGGAGCTGAGTGTTTATCCATTTAAAGTCATAGAAGTCTACATTGGCAGCCCACTGTAAGCCTTCTCACATTATATAAAGCCTTCTTCTCATATTAGCACACACTGTTATACACATTCAGAGTCGTGTTGTGTGCGTTTGCCCGGACTTCGGTCCGTAGTTTTCATTTCTATCTGTATATATATACTTATATATATGTATATATTATATATATGGACTGACATTATCGAGTTATGCCTCAATTGAGCCTAAACTTTGGTCTGGAGCGTTTATCGCTTTTATATATATATATATATATATATATATATATATTCTTATATATATAATTGTTGTGAGACATATCTGATGAGCCTGGATTTTACATCCGGTGCATTTACTCGCTTTTATATATATATACTTATATATAACTGTTGTCGGACATATCCGATGAGCCTGGATTCACATCCATTGTGTTTACTTCTTATATATATATATACATATATATATTTACATTTCTGTCAGGCCTGGAGTTTACTTCGTGGCCTTTTTACAGCTTTATTTACATTTTCGTCCTACCTGGAGTTTACTTCGTGGCAGTTGATCGCTTTTACAGCTTTATTTACATTTTCATCCTGCCTGGAGTTTACTTCATGGTGGTTGATCATGTCCATATATATATTTACCGCTTTTATATATTTATATTTCCGATCCCCCATGGAGTTGCTTCGTGGTGGTTGATCATGTATGTATATATATATTTACAGCTTTTATATATATAACTGCTTACTGCTTTTCATACAAACTGAAGTATCATGTGAGCCTAGGAATCATGTGATCATAGATTCAGTCTACTGAATCTAGATTCGGTTCCCATGATGGACATTTTTTCAAATTTGTAAGCGACTTGTACATTATTTTCTGATTATGCGAATTTCCTTGGATGGCTGTCATGCCCATGAGGAGTTCGACACTACTGTATATTATTTTTGCGAGAATGCTTCGCATCTCGAAAATAAAAACAAACAAGCCAAACATTTAATAATAAAATGGAAGCATCAAAGGCCTCAATTACTATTGAGCACAGGGTTTGAAAAACCTCTTTTACAAAACGACATTGCTATATCTTGTTTAAAGCTGAATTTTTCTATAAATTCAAACCCTATGTATATATAGGTATGAACGAGGCAGTCTTGCACTACTTCCAAATAATTGCACATTGATCCACACACACACACACACACATTCATATAACAGTTTCTTTGAAAAGTGGCGGTCACCGTGGTAACACGTATGTGGAAGGGGTGCCTAACACCTTCCCTCCGCATAATCAAGCCCCCGGACCCAAAATGAATCTCGGTTTCATAGACCCGCCTAGCAGTTGTCAAATCACTAGGTCGATGTGCAAACCTTTTTCGATTGCGTTAGTGCAACCGATTAAAAACACCAACTGGCGACTCTTAAAGTCAAATCGTCGACATTATACATGTCAGACCTTTTTCACTTGTTTTTTCAAACAAATCTCACATTAACATTAGAACACCAAAGAACAAGTAACGAAAAGGGACACTCAAAAATCCTGACGTCAACAGGTGGCGACTCTGCTGGAGACTCCAGTAAGAGGGCTTAAGCCGGTATTATAAGCTTTTCAAAATTGTTATATGCTTGTGTGTGAATGTTGCACTTACATTTATGATGAATGTGTACGAATGCATCTTAATTACTGCACTGCTAAATATCTATCTATGATATTAGTGCTTCGCACATGTCATCATTTTGCATAAACGGTGAGACACATTGTATGTGAATATATGTTGTGTGGTCCCTCCACTAGGAGGCTATCCTGTCGGTGTTTGATTACTGGACTCGTGGGAAGAATAATTCCCCGGGGCTCAGGAAAGGCACCACTCAGATTCGCTCCAGTTGAACGACCGGATTAACTTGCCGTCAAGTAGATTGCGATGATCTGGGAACCTTCATGCCAAAAAGCCGCGAGAGTAACCCTAAGATAGGTCAGCCTCTGATAAACCAAACATGGAGAAAAGTCTCTTCATACTTTCTATTTTCAATTACTTGTAAACGCATTTACTTGTAATTTTATTCCATGTTCATCCATATGTAATGGAAAATATGAAGAATATCTGTACATGCATAACATGTTATCAATTAACAACCGGTTTTGCAGGACAAAATTCTTAAATGGACATGTTATGATAACATTTGCATTACCCTAAGACTAAACTACATAAGTCATTTGTAGGGAAACAATTGGGCCTGTTACCCGCTCAAAATCCAAAAAGGCCACGAGCCAACAACCAAGTATGTCTTCTTCTGACCAGTCTAATGCTGTTTCCCGAGAAGAATTTGACGGATTGAGTAAACAAATTACAGACTTGGCTGTTCTACTGAAAGAATTGCACCAGTCCACTCAGGGTACGAAGATACTTACACATACAGAATCCTCTACACAAGGAGGAGTTCAAGGTCTGGAAAAGACAATTCCAGAACCTCAGTTGGATACAACCAAAAAAGACCCTGAAAACACCCATCTCAAAGGAGATCTAGACACCGGTGATATCAGGAAGAAGGTCCTTCAAATGGAGGAAACTATTCGTGTTCTCAAAGGGATTGGAACACATGGAAGTGTTTCATATGCAGACCTTTGCATTTTTCCTGGTGTTCATTATCCAGAGAAATTCAAGATCCCAAATTTTGAGAAATATGACGGATTAGGGGATCCTTATACACATTTAAAGGTGTTCATTGAAGAACTTGGGTCTTACGCAGAAAATGAAAAGCTCGAGAATATTTTTTTTGAGAAAAGTCATTTGGAGAAGCCCGTTCATGGTATACCAGATTAGACAACTCAAAGATCCATAGCTGGGAAGAGTTGGCTCACGCCTTCCTCACTCAATACAATTTTCAATCTCAGATGGCTCCTGACCGGTACCAAATTACCAAAGTTAAGAAACAGTCTAATGAGTCATTTAGAGAGTACGCTCAAAGGTTAAGGCGCCTTGCTGCTCAAGTTATTCCTTCCATGACAGAATCAGAAATGCTCATGACTTTTATAGATTTACAAGAAGCTCCATTCTGTGAAAGAGTTCTAGATGGTATTGGCAAACCATTCTCCGAAATGATCAAACACAGAGAAATGGCTGAAATAGGATTAAAGTCTGGAAAGATTCAAGACCCCGCCGCTCTTAAAGCCGTTGCTAAGCACATCCAGTCCGGATCTTATGGAAACAACCTCGGAGGGTCCATAAAAAGAAAGAGGAGGATGTTTCCTTGATACTACAAGTATAAAAAGGCAATCAAAGCATGCCTATGCAGAGGAGAAACTAATCCCCTTTTCCAGCACAATCTTCCAACCCTCCATTGCCTAAATATGGAGAAGTAAAGTGACTCTGATCGTTCACACCCTTAGGGGACTCGCTCGAGAATATTCTTGCTCTTCTGACTGCTCAGAAGAAAATTACACATCTTCTTCCACCAGCCAACCCTAATGGGAGGGGTTTTAATGCTACTCAGATGTGTGCTTATCATGTCGAAGCACCTGGACATGATACTCAAGATTATTGGGCCTTGAAACACAAGATTCAAGATCTAATAGACAACGGTGAGATCGTGGTCACAAAGCCAGATCAACCTCACGTGCAAGACAACCCTCTTCCTCAACACAAAGAAGAAGAGGTCAACATGATCAGTTGGAGCATTGGACAAGGTTCCAATTCTAACGGCGAATCATCCCAAACCATCAAAGACGGTGTTGGAAAATAGGATTATGCAAAGTTCCAGTTTACCATGGAACTAAAGATGAAAGCTCTTTGCAAATAAATTGAGCAACTGGCAGAACTGGTGACCCACCATCATCAAGTCACATGCCAATTAATCAGGCAGGAGCATGCTTATCTCCTTCCTTTTCTTATGAATGCTTCCTCACCACCTTCAGAAAGCGAAGCTATAGAGGATACGGTTGCGAAGAGAGCAAATGCTAAAGCCCATCGGGATTTTGCCAATCAGAGGGAATTCACCTATTTGGGCCAATCCATGGAGGAGATACTGCAGATGTTGATCAACGAAGGAAGAATTACTTTCCTTCTCCCTCCAATCAATCCCCGTTTAGGACGGTTTAATTCTGATGAAATGTGTCAATATCATTCACATTCTCGCGCTCACAGCACAGAAGAATGCTGGGCAGTCCGCCATCTTAATCAGAATTTTATTGATAGTGGTGTCTTGCAAATAGGAGATGATTATACTGTACAACTTAAGGGTGGGAATGCACGTCCTACCAAATGGAAGGGATCAGTAGCAGTCATATCCGAAGTGGATGATGAGACTGTCAAAGTATTTCCCATACAACCGATTCAACTCAAAGGAGCTGACTATCCTTTGAAAGTGGCCGCACAGAGCAATTTCTTTATCTTACTGGACCTGATATCCTGTTGTCGACACAAAAGTTCCATGGAATTATGGAGAAGCTGAAGGATCCATGTCTCATACTACTGCTATAGTATTGAAGGAAAATCCACTGTATCTTCCTCAACGGGTTATTAAACCTACTTACGAAGCAAAGGGGAAGTTGCCCATGGAGAAGATTGAAAAATTCCTTCGCACTATGGGCCACAATGAAGCTAAAGTGGTTTTAAGCTTGCAAGAAGCTCCACACCAGATTTCAATACTGGAGTTGGTTTTCTCTTCTGAGGATCATCGGAAGATTTTACTGAAGGTTTTGGAAGAAGCCTACTTGCCAAAATCAGTGAATGTGGAAAAATTTCAACATTTGGTTGATCACATTTTCAACAACAATGTGATATCCTTCACTGATGATGACATACCTCCCGAAGGGACCGGTCATTGTAAGTCATTGCATATTACAGTTTTGTCTTCCGGGTACATGCTAGCTGGAGTTTAGATAGATGGAGGCTCATCTCTAAATATCTGTCCTTATGCCACCTTGGTGAAGATGAATGTCAATCTCAGGTGGATCCAAAGCAGCCATACGGTTATCAGAGCTTTTAACGGATCTCGACGGAATGTCGTCGAAAAGATTGAGTTGCCAATTGAGATTGGTCCAAATACATTCAACGTATCCTTCCACGTCCTCAAAATAGACTCAGGATACAACCTGCTATTGGGGAGACCATGGATACATATGGCTGGGGCCGTTCCCTCCACACTACATCAATAACTCAAATACATTATCAACAACAGTCTAGTTGTGATGCCCCCAAAAATAGGTATACATCACCCATCTTGGGTAGTCAGATACATGGTACAGAATTTAAATACAACTTACTAATATAAGCGTGCTGGTAATACAATACGACGTAAACTGTGAGTTTGAATACAATATTGTCTACTAGAGATCATACAAACTCGAAAAAGGACTCCTCATTACAATTATTATCACACTTATTTCACAGAATAGTGAGGACTACTAATGCTATCCTCTCGGACCATTACTCCGTTCCCAGGCTTCGTCCTAGCTATATTCTCATTTCAAGAGAAAACGGTGAAAGAAAGGGTGAGCTCAACTAGCTCAAGAAGAAATATTATGACTAAGATAATGCGAGAATAAATTATCATTAGCCTCAACAAAGTGTTAAGCCCGATAAAATATAATGAGCGTCAAGTTTAACTACTGACGTGAAACCAAAGAATCCATTAAAAGAGTCAGTAGAAAATAAAATCTACTATCTTTTATGATTTTAAAGGTTTTTCATCATTTGTTATAATTTGAGACTCGACTTTAATAAATATTCCACATCAACGAATCACCCCCACTTTTCACGGCCGAGGATATTCTTTAGTATCACGACCACCATTATTCATGCACTCTACGGGCCAAGAATATTTGTGTATTCATTAATGGTCATGATCATGCCAACAAAGCGTCCATCAATGCACTACAGACCATTGAGGATTTTTACCACATCATTTGTAATATTACGGTCATGATTACACCGAATAGTCTCTGGTCATAATCATACTAAGTCCATCTATGCACTACAAGCCACAAATGACTTTCAACATAATATAAACATGAGGATGATGACAATGATATAAGAATTTAATAAAACAAGTTCAAGAATTAATTTATCTAGGAACCAATAACATCCAAAGCTGTCAACATGATCTTTGCTTTGTAGAGTAAAATTCAAGAATCTTTGAGAAGAATATTTCCATGAAAGGATTTGGATGAAGCGCAAATATCAAGGATATTCCACTAATTTCATGGAGTATAGAAGTCAAAGTTTTAACCAATTTGGGTATAACAAAAGAATGGAATAACAAAAGAAATCACCATGCATGCGATATAACCGCATACGAGTTATTCCAACAAAATAATAAATAACGGGAACAGTCCGACGTAAAAGCGCATGCGGACATGATATTCAATAGAATAATAAAGAATGGAACCGGTCCGGCGTAAAACACCTGAGCGAGGATGTTCCAACGGAATAATAATAAAAAAGCGGAACCCGGTGGGTGTAAAAACACAGACGAGGATGTTCCAATAGAATAATAATAAAAAGCGGAACCGGTGCGGTGTAAAACATACTGAGCATGGATGTTCCAATAGAATAATAGAAGAATGTCACCAAGTATAGGGTAAACCACGTATACAAAGTTATTCCAAGCAGAATAATAAGCAATGGAATAACAACAGTTCTCTTCATGAATAAGAAAGAATAACACCCCTTACTTTTAGTTGGAGATTGAATCTTTGCGGTAGTGTGTAGTAACAAAATACTCTTCTTCTTTCTCTCTTATTCTCTCTATACTTTCTCTCTCTATAGGTTGAATGAATTCTTGAAAATAATGAAGCACTAGGCCTCTATTTATAGAAGATTTCTAGCTTAGCTTTTGCCATGTGAAAAGGCAAGTGGCTTGATTTATTTGGTGATGTGAAAAGAAAAGTGGTTTGGCGCTTTTGTAATGTGAAACGACAAGTGGTTCGGCCTGTTTGTAATATGAAGCGGTAAGTGGTTTGACGTCTGGTAAAGGTAATTACTATTGACAAAGGTAATTACTATTCACAAAGGTAATTACTATTGATGAAGGTAATTACTATTGATTGAAGAGACTCTTAGATGATGACATATGGGCCCCCATAAAATAATCAAACTTACCACAAACGTCTCATAATGAGACTCTTTATATACATCAAGGATTGAATAAATATTACCACAAATCATTTTATTTTTAATCAACACATATTTAATCTTTCAACAATTATTAATCATTTATAACTTGTCGTCTCAATTATTGATTTAATACTATAACATATTATCTGAGATGATCTTGTGATAATAATTGAATCAATAATATAAGAGATATGATCGTGACAATTATTTGTAGCAATAATTGAGCATAGGTGAGTGACTTCTCACGTAAGCATCAATAATCAATATCGTGTGCTACTATACAACTACGCAGACGTATTCTTTGTACTTTTTACTACTAGGGTAGTTCAAGCGGTTTTAACGGTAACACCTCTGTAGTTATTTTTATAGAAAGATAATTTTGTCGTTTTCTAACTATGACAATACTTCCGTTGTGCGGTCCACCGATGATTGAGCCGTCGTAATAAAAAGAATATTCCCGACCAAAAGAATATTCCCACTTTTGACCAATACGATATTTTATAACGAATATACTTGCTATACTTTGTAAAATTTATAAATATTACCCACAACTATAACATTATATCAAATTTATTCCATAATATTCAAAAATAATATTTATAGAAAAATTCATCTTTATTTATAAAAGTTGGGGTCTTACAACCTCCCCTTCTTATGAAATTTAGCCCTCGAAATTAGAAGTGCGATACTGGTATGTCGAAGAGGTAAGGATACCTTGATTTCATTTGATTCTAACTCCCAAGTCATTTCTTCAACATCGTGGTTCCTCCACAAAACTTTGACTTGAGGTATAACCTTGGAGCGTAGAATATGTTCCTTCTTATCAAGATTTGAGCAGGAACCTCTTCATACGTCAAATCTTCCGCTATTTCGTCCGGTTCTAACTCAATAATGTGGTTCGAGTCTTTCACATATTTACGTAACATGGATATGTGAAAAGCGTTATGAACACGAGACATACTTAGCGGTAAAAGCGAGTCTATAGGCCATAGTTCCTACTCGATCGAGGATTAAAATGGATAGATGAATCGAGGATTGAGTTTTCCTCTCTTTCCAAATCTTGTAACTCCTTTCCATGGAGCAATTCTTAACAACACATGATCTCCTATATCGAATTCCACATCCTTTCGATGAAGATCAGCATAACTCTTTTGTCGATTTTGTGAGGTTTTTGTACGTTGTCGGATCGTTTGAATCTTTTCCATAGTCATACGTACCAACTCCGGTCCCAACAACGTTGCTTCACCCACCTCATCCCAGCATACTGGAGAACGACACTTTCTTCCATACAACGCTTCGAATGGAGCCATGCCAATACTTGCTTGATAACTGTTGTTGTAGTAAAACTCCACCAATGGTAAGAACTTGTCCCAACTTCCCTTGAAATCAAGGACATAGAGTCTTAATAGATCTTCAAGAGTTTGAATAGTCCTCTCCGTATCCGTCCATCCGAGGATGATATCTGAGAGCTAAATCGTAAGTCTATGCCCATAGCTTTTTGCAAACTAACCCAAAATCGTGAAGTGAATCTTGGGTCTCGATCGGAAACTATGGATCTGCGGGATACCATGCGGATCTTACAATCTCGTTTATGTACATACTGAGCAAGGCGTTCAAGTGTATAAGTTTCTCGTATCGGTAAGAAATGAGCGGACTTGGTCGATCTATCAACAATGACCCAAATCGCATCTATGCCTTGAGAAACCTTAGGAAGATCGATAATGAAATCCATGGTAATGTGCTCCCACTTCCATTACGGAATTTCAAGTGGTTGCAATGGACCTTTTGGTACTTGATGCTCCGCTTTAACTTCGTTGACAAGTTAGACACCTTGAGATAAGCAAGCGCTTATCTCTCTCTTCATATTGCTCCACCAAAATGTATGGCGAATATCATGATACATTTTGGTACTCCGAGGATGGATTGCAAATGGTGTGTTGTGCGACTCCATCATGATATTATACTTTAAATCGGTCGTTAGGAACACAAAGTCCGGAGTTGACTCAAGTATTCCTTCTTCATCGATTCTTGCTTAAGATAGCACCTTCTTCTTGACGTTTCTTCCTCATACGCATCGACTCCAGTGCAGTAGCTTGGCGACTTTAACTTTATCGATTAAAGTCGGTTCTACTCGTATACTCGCTATCATCACATGTGTCCCTAGAGTCTTTAACTCTATCTCCATCCTTTGCAAGTCACACAAAATGGGCCTTTGCGTTGACAATATCGCATTCATACTTGCATATGATTTTCTACTCAATGCGTCAGCTACCACGTTCGCTTTTCCAGGATGGTATTGGATGGTATGATCATAATCTTTCAACAGTTCAAGCCAATGTCGTTGTCGCATGTTGAGTTACTTTTGAGTGAAGAAATATTTGAGGCTTTTATGATCCGTAAAGATCTCCACTTTCTCCCCATACAAGTAATGCCTCCAAATTTTAAGTCAGAAGACAACAAATTGCCAACTCTAGATCATGAGTAAGATAATTTCTCTCATATTCTTTGAGTTATCGCGAGGCATAGGCTATAACTTTTCCATGTTGCATGAGAATACATCCCAACCCTTTGCCCGAAGCATCACGATAGATGACAAATCCCTCAAGAGCGAGATGATATTGCCGAGCAGTCTTTGAAATAAGTCTCCTCTTGAGTTCTTGAAAACTCGTCTCACATTCTTCGCTCCAACCGAACTTTGTATCTTTCCGAATCATTTGAGTCGATGGAGTAGCGATTCGAGAAAATCCTTCCACGAATCTCCGATAATAACCAAATTAAATCGAGAAAGCTACGCGCCGGTCCATCGATTAAGGTTTTTGCCAGCTTTTAATAGTTTCAATCTTTGCTGGGTCAACAGATATTCCATGACTTGATACCACGTGCTCAAGGAATGCTACTTCTTCAAGACAGAACTCGCATTTCTTCAACTTGGCATAAAGCTTATATTCACGAAGCTTTTGGAGTGTCAGCCTCAAGTGTTGCTCATGATCTTCACGGCTTTTGGAATAAATAAGGATGTCATCAATAAAGACGACCACAAAGTGATCCAAATATTCCTTGAATACTCGGTTCATCATATCCATGAAGGCGGCGGAGCATTAGTCGATCCAAAAGACATGACTAGGAATTCATAATGCCCGTCTCAGGAGTTACGAAAGCCGTCTTTGGAATGTCAATGGTTCTAATCTTCAATTGGTGATATCCGGAACGAAGATCAATCTTTGAAAAGAATTTGGCTCCTTGCAATTTGGTCAAACAGGTCATCAATACGTGGCAATGGATACCTATTTTGATGGTAACATGATTGACTCCAGATAATCAATACAAAGTCGCATACTCCCATCTTTCTTCTTCACGAATAGAACAAGAGCACCCCAAGGAGAAGTACTAGGGATGAATAAAGCCAATGTCTAACAATTCCTACAGTTGGGTCTTTAACTCCTGAAGTTCAATAGGAGCCATTCGATATGCGGCTTTGGAAATAGGTTTTATACCGGGTTCAAGGTCGATACAAAATTCAATTTCACGCTCTGGGGGTAGGCCAGGAAGTTCTTCGGGGAATACGTCAGGAAATTTATAAACAATAGAAATATCATTCAAAATCGACGCGTATTTTTGTTTAAATCGTGACATGAGCTAAGAAAGCTTGACATCCATTTTTCAATAAACGAATAGCTTTATGGCTTGAGATGACCGTGATTGATTTTAATGGTTTGGTCGCTTGAATTCGCATAATAGGTTGGTTAGGAATATGAAAGCTAACAACCTTACGAAAACAATTAATTTTTGCATGATAAGTAGTTAACCAATCAATCCCTAGAATCACGTCAAATGCAAGTATTTTTAATGAAATAAGATCGACAGGAAATATGAGGGTACCGATTTGAACCAAACAAGACTTATAAACAGTGGATGTAATGAAGGTTTCTCCCAACGGAGTTTCCACAGATAAGTCAAAGTCTAATTTCTCGAGTCAAATTTAATCGATGAGCGCAAGTAGAAGAAATAAAAGAATGGGTAGAACCCAGTATCAAATAAAGTATAGACTTCATTAGAGTTTATGATAAGCTTACGTGATGACCTCATTCGGGT
Source organism: Panax quinquefolius (assembly GCA_020205615.1). Taxonomy (NCBI): domain Eukaryota; kingdom Viridiplantae; phylum Streptophyta; class Magnoliopsida; order Apiales; family Araliaceae; genus Panax; species Panax quinquefolius. Next base: position 59,618,280 of record CM035168.1, read on the forward strand.
TCCTTGCTCTCTGGGAGGTCACAACAAACGCTCTCCCTTACCTTCTGGGTTTTGACTTTTACGGGACTGACCTTTGGTGCCTCCATCCTATTTGAATTTGTCTTGAGAAAGCGACAAAATCGAGCTAAGTGACCTTCTCTTCCACAATTATAACATGCTTTGGATGGCATGATGCGATTTGGATCGATGTGTCCTCTCCTCTCGCATTTGAAGCATATGATAGGTGGTCTTTCTCCTTCCTTAACAACGGGTCTTTGGTCTTTGGCGTCTTTCCATCATTGTTAAATCTCCTTTTCTTGAAATGTCCATTCTTATTGTTTTGGTACGATTACCACCGAAGTGGTTACCATATCCGCTTTGTTGATTCCCTCCACGCTTGTTGTCACCGCTTGATGACTACTCTCTCCTTTGGTATTATAATTTTGCTAAATTTGCTCTCTTTTAGTTGCGTTGACTCGTTATCGCGCTCCACTAAGCGAGCCCTATTTACAACATCCGAATACAAACACGGTTTATGAGAAATAAGATGTTGGCGTATCTCGACTTCAAACCTCTTAAAACATTCGCGCCATTCTCTCTTCATTATCCACCGAGTGGGGACGAAACCGTGATAACTCGCAAATTTTTTGCCTCGTATTGCGACACGGTCGTATTGTTTTGTTCCAACTTGATAAACTCCACCTCCTTCATGTATGGCGAATACTTTTAGGAAAGTATTTGTCGTTGAATAGCTCTGGAACTTCTCCCAAGATATCTTGATCTGACGAGTTGAGTACGTTTCCGATTCCCACCGATGAATCGCCTCTCGCGCGCAACATAAAAGCTAAGAAAGGAACCTTTTGCTCCTCGGAGCATCCCAAGACATCAAATATCTTGGTAATCTGCTTTATCCATGCTTCCGCGAAGTGGTTTTGGCTCTCCCTTAAACTCCGGTGGTCCCAGCTCCTTGAATTGTTTAGCGGTGACCTTTGAGAGTTTTTCGTGTTTCCACCTACGTTTTGGGACGAGAGTCGGCTCTACTTTCTTTATTGCATGAATTTCATAAAGCCTCTGAACATTTGATCATTCATCATTTGGTCAGTGTTGTTGTTTGCATGAGGATTGTCGCCTTCCTGATGCACATTATCCTCATTATTAATATGTGGTGAATCAACGATCGCCTGTGCTCCATTGCTATTCTCAACATTCTCAGATGTCATTTTCAGATACTGCCACAAAACAAAAGGTTAATTGACATGTAACATATTATCCCTATATTTACGTGAGCCAATAAAATAGCACATAAACTTAGGTAGGTCATACTAGCGAAAAGGTATTCCCCGTCTCTCCCCTCCTAGTACTATTCTCACATCTTAGCTAGGGATCATATCCCTAAGCTCTGATACCAACTATGACGCCCCCAAAAATAGGTATACATCACCCATCTTGGGTAGTTAGATACATGGTGAAATTTAAATACAACTTACTAATATAAGCGTCGTGTGCAATCGACATAAAGCGTGAGTTTGAATACAATATTGTCTACTAGAGACCATACAAACTCAAAAGGAGTCCTCATTACAATTATTATCACACTATTTCACGAGAATAGTGAGGACTACTAATGCTATCCTCGGACCATTACTCCGTCCCCACTCTCGTCCCGACTATATTCTCATTTCAAGAGAACGGTGAAAGAAAGGGTGAGCTCAACTAGCTTCAAGAAGAAATATTATGACTAAGATAATGCGTAATAAATTATCATTAGCCTACAAATGATGTTAAAGCGATAAAATATAATGAACATCAAGTTTAACTCTGGTGAACCAAGAAACCATTAAAAGAGTCAAGTAGAAAATAAAATCTACTATCTTTTATGATTTTAAAAGGTTTTTCATCATGTTATATATTTGAGACTCAAACTTTAATAAATATTCCACATCAACGAATCACCCCCGCACTACGGCCGAGGATATTCTTTAGTATCACGACCACAATTATTCATACACTACGAGCCAAGAATATTTGTGTATTCATTAATGGTCATGATCATGACAACAATCGCCCATCGATGCACTACGGCCACCGAGGATTTTTACCACATCATTTGTAACATTACGGCCATGATTACAACCGAATAGTCTCGGTCATAATCATACCAAGTCCATCTATGCACTACAAAGCCACGGATGACTTTCAACATAATATAAACATGAGGATGATGACAATGATATAAGAATTCAATAAAACAAGTTCAAGAATTAATTTATCTAGGAACTAATAACATCCAAATATCGACATGATCTTCGCTTTGTAGAGTAAAATTCAAGAATCCGAGAAGAATATTTCCATGAAAGGATCTTTGGATGAAAAGCGCAAATATCAAGGATATTCCACTAATTTCATGGAGTATAGAAGTCAAAGTTTTAACCAACCTGGGTGTAATAAAGAATGGAATAACAAAAGAAATCACCATACATGCGATAGAGGCGCAAAAAGTTATTCAACGAGAATAATAAATAACGGAACCGGTCCCGGCGTAAACGCATGCGAAGACAAGATATTCCAATGTAATAATAAAGAATGGAATCGGTCCGTAAAACACATGCATGAGGATGTTCCAACCAGAATAATAATAAAGACGAGAACCGGTTAGGTGTAAAACACACGCATGAGGATGTTCCAATAGAATAATAATAAAGAGGCGGAACCAGTGCGGTGTAAAACACATGAGCAGGATGTTCCAATAGAATAATAATAAAAAGGCGGAACCGAATCCGGTGTAAAACACACAGACAGGATGTTCCAATAGAATAATAGAAGAATGTCACCAAGTATAGGGTAAACCACGTATACAGGTTATTCCAACAGAATAATAAGCAATGGAATAACAACAGTTCTCTTCATGAATAAGAAAGAATAACACCCCTTACTTTTAGTAGGAGATTGAATACTGCAGTAGTGTAGTAACAAAATACTCTTCTTCTTTCTCTCTTATTCTCTCTATACTTTCTCTCTCTATAGCTTGAATGAATTCGTGAAAAATAATGAAGCACTAAGCCTCTATTTATAGAAGATTTCTAGCTTACTTTTTGCCATGTGAAAAGGCAAGTGGCTCGATTTAATTGGTGTTGTAAAAGAAAAGTAGTTTGGCGCTTTGTAATGTGAAAGCGACAAGTGGTTCGGACTTTGTAATGTGAAACGGCAAGTGGTTTGACGTCTGGTAAAGGTAATTACTATCGACGAAGGTAATTACTATTCACAAAGGTAATTACTATTCGACGAAGGTAATTACTATTGACGAAGAGACTCTTAGATGATGACATATGCCCCCCATAAAATAATCAAACTTACCACAAACGTCTCATAATGGACTCTTTATATACATCAAGGATTGAATAAATATTACCACAAATCATTTTATTTTTAATCAACACATATTTAATCTTTCAACAATTATTAATCATTTATAACTTGTCGTCTCAATTATTGATTTAATACTATAATATATTATGAGATGATCTTTGTGACAATAATTGAATCAATAATATAAGAGATATGATGCAACAATTACTGTAGCAATAATTGAGCATAGCTGAGTGACTTCTCACGTAAGCATCAATAATCAATATCGTGTGCTACTATACAACTACGCGTATTCTTTGTACTTTTACTCTTAGGGTAGTTCAACGGTTTTAACGGTAACACCTCTGCTAGTTATTTTTATAGAAAGATAATTTTGTCGTTTTCTAACTATGTGATAATACTTCCGTTATGCGGTCCAATTAATGATTGAGTAGTCGTACGAATATTCCCAAACAAAAAGAATATTCCCCGACCAAACGATTATTTTATAACGACTTGCTTACTTTGTAAAATTTATAAATATTACCCACAACTATAACATTATATCAAATTTATTCCATAATATTCAAAAATAATATTTATAGAAAAATTCATCTTTATTTATAAAAGTTGGGGTCTTACACTAGTCACTATCAATCATTTGGTAGGAATTTCTGAACAAGGAACTCTACCAATTATCGCCTTTAATTGAGGAAGTTGAATCGGCGGTTTCCATACTTTGGAAGTGAGTAACATGCAATACCATTCTATTGGAGCGCCACTTCCCGTACCCAAGATTTCTGCCGAGGTTATGTCGGCCACTCAAGAAATGATGTCATTGGGTCATCAACCTAAACAAGGGCTTGGTAAAGATAAGTAGGGTATTAAGCACTCTATTCAATTGTCCAGTCAAATTGGAACAGCCGGGCTAGGATATTCTGCCAGTTCCAGTCATAGGAATCCTCATAAGCACAAGCAGGTTCCTCAAGCTTCCGCTGCACGATGATTTTCTATACCTTTACCTTATGAGTTGATACAGTCTCCAGTAAAGGTGCTAGCCCATGTTGTGGCTATGCTATTTTCGAAGCCAGTACCAATCAAAGAAAAAGAGTTGCAGATTCCTGATCCCGAAGTGGAAGAAAGGGAACGGAAACATAAACATGACCTTGCCTTGATGATGGCAGGCATACGCGTCATTGTTCATGATGAACATACAAATAGATACACCCTAGACAATGATTGCCCAGATGTCATGGTTATCATTCGGGAAAAGGAGGACAATGACGATCCTTCCATCATTACAGTTCATCAAGACTTTGCCCTCGACAATTGGAGCAGCACTCCATGCATTGGTCAACGAGGGTAAAATGGACAACAAATCCCTTTGCCCTGTAGATAACTTTAATAGCTTGCTTTCCTTTACAGTACTAGCAGTTATTTTATCAAGTACATGCTAACACTTTTGTATGATCAAACAGTTGCATATATTAAGTGAAAGCATACTTTGTTGTTTGGGACTACGAATTTAGATGTGTCTCAGATTTTGCGATGAGGTGCCTTCTCTTCACAAGGGCTGTAACTTTGATGCAAAGTTGGACTCAGACTTGATGGACATCCAAGAGGACATTGAGACACCTCAGGAGATTAAAGAATGGGTCGCAGACAAACCCAAACCTAATCTTGATCAAACCACTTCTTTCAATCTTGGAACCTTAGACAACCCTAAGCTAATCCAAATTGGTTCAGACCTTACCACAAATTAACGGAATGACATGGTTGCACTACTAACCCAATTCCAGGATGTGTTTGCATGGTCTCATGAAGACATGGTGGGTTTGTCCACGGATATTATTCTTCATCGCCTTCCCATCAAAGAAGGATTCAAGCCAATTAGGCAAAAGCTCAGGCGATTGAAACCTGAGTGGAGTTTAAAGGTCAAAGAAGAAATTGTGAAACAATTTCAAGCTGGCATTATCATGGTGTCTACATATCCAGAGTGGATAGGCAACATTGTTCCCATGCCTAAACCAAGGCGAAAGGTGCGAGTGTGTGTGGATTACCGGGATTTAAACAAAGCTTGCCTTAAAGATAGCTTTCCCGTACCTTTTATCCACATTCTCATTGACAATACTGCTCAATACGGCATGTACTCCTTTGCTGATTGCTTTGCGGGGTACCATCAAATTATGGTTGCTGAGGAAGACCGTGAGAAAACTGCTTTCATCACGCCTCGGGGAACCTTTTGCTACAGACGATTGTCATTTGGCCTCATCAATGCCGGGGCAACTTATCAACGAGCTATGATGGCTCTTTTCCACGATTTAATGCATAAAGAGATAGAGATCTACGTGGATGACATCATTGTCAAATCCTAAAGGGAGGAGGACCACCTAGACCATCTCAAGAAGCTATTCAACAGGTTGCATAAGTACAACTTGAAGTTGAATCCAGCCAAGTGCGCCTTTGGTGTTAAATTAGGCAAGTTGCTAGGTTTCCTAGTCAGCCACAAAGGGATTGAACTGGATCCTACCAAAATCCAGGCCATCAAGGAAATGCCCATTCCTCTGACAGAGAAGGAAATACGGGGATTTTTGGGAAGAATCAACTTCATTAGCAGATTCATTTCTCAACTCACAGCAACCTGTGAGCCAATCTTCAAGCTGTTAAGGAAGAACGCCTCCATGAAATGGAACGATGAGTGTCAGAAAGCCTTCCTTACCATTAAAGAGCAATTGATTAAAGCTCATGTTTTGGTACCTCCCAGGGATGATGTTCCCCTGTTCATGTACCAGTCCATAAATGACAATGCCATGGGCTGTATGCTTGGGCAAAAAGACAATAGAGGCCAAGAACGAGCTATCTATTACCTCAGCAAAAGATTCAACATCAGTGAACACAAGTACACTCTAATTAAGAAGACTTGTTGTGCTTTAGCATGGGCTTCCATGAGGTTACAACATTACCTCCATAGTCACACAACCCATCTCATATCCCGAATGGATCCTCTCAAGTATGTGTTCAGTAAGCCCATACTGAATTGTCGACTGTCCAGATGGCAGTTGATCCTACAACAATTTGACATCCTCACGTGATGCAAAAAGTCCGCCCACAGGTCAAGGAATTGCGGATCAATCGCCGCCGTAAAAGACCTCGCAGGGACTACAAACCCTTGAAACATACTTCCAATGAAGGGGTAATGACAATTCATTTTGCAACACCGGTGATGATACATGTAAATGCGTGGAGAATGTATTTTGATGGAGTCATATAACACGAAGGGCTTGGAGTGGAAGCGAGTTTTAATAGCCGGTACATGGGAGCGATATCCGTCAGCCGTTAAATTGCGGTTTATCAAGACCAACAACACGGTACCGAGTATGAAGGCTGTATCATGGGGATAAAACTTGCCCGTTCAATGGGCATCAGGCCGTTACCTGTCTTTGGGGATTCCAAATTGGTAATCAGACAATCCACAGGAATCTATCAAACCAAAGAATTACATTTGCTGCCTTACCATTGGCAAGTTTTACAGATGGCTTTGGAGTTCGAAGAAATTTCCTTTCGACACATTCTTCGTAATAGGAATGATTTTGTAGATGCATTAGAAATGTTGGCCTCCTTGGTTTACATACCTGACAAGGAAAACATGCCAAGCGTCACGTTCACTGTACAAAAAGCCCCAGTCTATGGGAATTACGTTGGAGAAGTATCGGATGAACTACCTGAAAGTAGTATGCATACAAGCCAATCATGTTTGATGATAAAGCATATACTTTGTAACAATCTTATTCATTTATTAATAAAAAGTATTAATTTATTAAAGGCTTTTAATTATCTACATGATCTTTGTTTTTATAATATGTGATAAACCCATAGTTTTAAGCAATGCTTTTAGAATAATGATGATGATCATTCTAATGAGATCTAAATTCTTAGAAAGCTTAAAACTAAAATAGTTCCCAATCATTGGATTACTAAATTGGGGATTAGTGAATCCGGATAGATTGGTACATACGTTGTTTTGCTCATTGGATGAGGATGATTGATCTCATGATCATTTGTGTGGAGACACTAAAGCAAGTATGTAGGTGCTTATTAGAGAATAAGTTCATCTGAACGTGACTCGCTAAGGAATTCCTAATGGAGTTTTACTTACTGTCAATAGGAATTCTGTGTAGTGATAGTAAGACAAATGATCCTTAGACTTGAGATCATCATAGTATCTTATATATAATGAATTACACTTTGACTTATTCCTTAAGACTCTTAGAGTATATCAAAGGGTATGCTTGGGTGTAATAAGTTATATATGAAGATAATGAATGATCAATAAAGAATCTACCACTTCTAGTAAAAGGAGAAATGTCCTATGTGATTCGATAAATGACAACCTGTGAATCCTTGGCGAGGTGGAATAAAATTAGAAAGTAGTTTCTAATTTGCATTCATTGGGAGTTGTTCATTTAGGAATCGAAATACATATAATTAAATAAAATAAGACTTGTGAAGAATTCCATGTCTTATATTTAATTGGGACATAGTATGGTGGAAGGATTGAATTATACGGTAACTATTTACTCAAAGGTTCTTTTATGATTAATGTTGAAATCTATATTATCCGGAAAGTCGTTGATCGCTAGGGAGGCTTATCCTATATTGTAGAATAAATATTATTTATTTAAATAAATTATTTGTTTAATTTATTTATTTAAATGAGATTAGAATTGTTCTAATTGATTTATTCACAATAGGTTTAATATGGAGAACCTAAAGGGTCACACCATAAAAGGAAGAATAATTATTTAAGAAGTTAATGGCATAATTGTAATAATATGTTAAGTATATTTAATTTAATCTATGGTGATAGAATAAATTAAATAGCTTAATATTTATTATTTAATATTTTAGAAATATTAAATATAAATTAATAAGAGGAGTCTTATTAATATTATTATAATTATTATTATTTTAATTTCTAAAAGGTTTAGGAATTAATTTAATATTAGTACTCTCATTTATTCCTAATTGGATTAGGAAAGAAAATTAGTTAAAGGAGTTTAACTAATTATCCCTAATAGGATTAGGGAGCCCATTTAATTAAAAGAGTTTAATTAAATAAATAATACCTTATTTTAATTAAAATAGGGTTATATAATATCTTTATAAGAGGAGTCTTATATCAGATATGAGATATACATAATTCCTAGATTTGGAGAGTACACCCCTTTTCTTATTCAGATAGGAAAAACTAGGGTTTGAGCCAAATCCCTTCTTCTTGAAAAATTCCTCTTCCTTGGTGGATCACTATAGAGGCCACACACTTGGGTGGCTTACATTGATCAAAGGAAGGAATCTACAGGAGATTCAAGGAGATCGTGAGAAGTAGGAGGTGAACTCGCACACGAGGAAGCTCGTTTCTACAAGGTATGATTTCATAATTTCTTATTCTTCGTTTAATTAATAATATGCATAAAGGATGATCCGGGTAATTGGTTTGTGAAAAATTTTAAAATCTGATTTTATCTCGCTTCCGCTACGTTTTGCAATTTGATTGCTACTTTGATTTTCACAAAACCTTACACTACCTCCCATCCACAATCCTTGGTATCAATGCATCAAGGAGTATCTACGAGATAGATCTACACCCACTGAGGCGAGCCTAACTGAGAAGAGGCGGATTCATCGACTTGCTATGAAATTCTACCTGAGCGGAGATGCACTCTACAAAAGAGATGCTGGATTAGGTCTCCTCAGATGTCTGGATAAAGACCAAGCTCAAAGACTCATGGATGAGATCCATGGTGGAGTATATGGCCCTCATGAGCGGACCCCTACTTGTCAAGAAGATCCTTAGAACGGGCCATTATTGGCTTACACTCAAAACTAACTGTGATGATCACGTCAAAAGGTGCTATCAATGCCAGATTCATGGGAATGCTATCCACGCCCCTCCAAGGGAACTCCACAATAAGAGTTAGCCATGGCCCTTCTCAATGTGGGGAATGGACGTGATCGGGCTTATCGAGCCCAAAGCCTGTAATGGACATCAATTCATATTCACCATGATCGACTACTTCACCAAATGGGTAGAAGCAGCATCCTTCCCCAGGGTTACTAAAGAAGTCATCATTGCTTTCATCAGAAACAATGTTGTTTGTTGATATGGACAACCAGAGGTCATTGTGTCAGACAATGCTAAGAACCTCAACAACAAAATGATGGAGGAGTTATGCGGAAAATTCCACATCAAACACCTCAACTCCGTCATCTACCATCCAAAGATGAATGGTGTTGTTAAAGCGGCTAATAAGAACATCAAAAAGATCATGCAGAAAATGTCCGCCAATCACAAAGGATGGCCTAGCCTCTTACCTCTGACTTTATTAGCCTACAGAACTTCTATGCGTGCTTCCACTGGGGCAACCCCCTACTCATTAGTCTATGGGATGGAAGCAGTGCTCCCCATAGAGGTGGAAATGGAATCCCTCAGAGTATTAATGGATGCTCAGTTAGATGAAGACCAATGGGTACAAGACAAGTATCACCAATTGTCTCTGATAGACGAAAGGTAATCCGCGGCTATCTTCCATAGTCAGTTATATCAGCAAAGGGTCGCACGATCCTACAACAAAAAAGTCTGACTACGACATTTTAAACAACATGACTTGGTTTTGAAGAATATCATTGACAACCAAGATCAATCTAAGGGATAATTCTCTCCTAACTGGGAAGGCCCATTTGTTGTCGAGGAGGTATTGACAGGAGGTGCTCTCAGATTACAGGAAATGGATGGCGATGAATTTCCACAGCTTATCAACTCGGACACCGTGAAATGGTACTATGTATGAAGTTACTATCAAACAAACATCCTGGTTTTGATCATCAAATCACCGGTCATTCCGGTTTTGAATCCTTTCCTTTCTACATACTCTTCTGCCCTTCAAGGAAACATACACTTCAAACTAGCAGTCTGGTATCACTTCATTTCAAACCTTCCATACAATTTCAGTTATCCTGAAGACGGGATTTAACTTTTCACTATTTCGGTTATCCTGAAGACGGGATTGAACCTTCTATGCCTGCAGTTTATCCTGAAGACGGGATTAAACTTTTCTAAGCCTGCAGTTTATCCTGAAGACGGGACTAAACTTTTCTATCCTTGCAGTTTGTCCTGAGGACGGGATCAAACTTTTTGCACACCTACAGTTTGTCCCCATTATGGGATCAAACTTTCTTCTCCCCGCAGTATAGCCTGCACATGGGATTCACGCTTTTTCTTCAGCTGCGATTCGTCTTGGGGGGTGAACTACGTCGACCTGATCTCCTCTTCAATAGGATTACGTAGGCAACCATATGCTATATGGCCCGGTCGCAATAAAAAAAACAACCAAAAATATTTTTGCCCTTTCTCTACAAAAACAAAAACAACAAAAACATTTCTACACCTATCTGCCTTTCACATTCAGCGTTGAACCTCTTACACCACGTTCGAACTACGCAAACTTGATCTCCTCTTCAATAGGAGTACGTAGGCAGCCATTCATAGTTCAGTCTAACCCCTACTAGAACAAAACTTCTTGTCACACGGTATTGGGATCAACCTATAATTCACCACATTTCATTGGTTTCAGAACAAAGGGATGGAATTACCCACCATCTTCTCACAAATATAAGATTCGGTGACCATCTAAGCTGTAATCGTGCCTCAAAGAGAAATACCAACCCATAAGAGATGGAATTAACTATGCTTCTCACAAATAGAAGTACTGGCGACCATCTATGGTGCGGTCAATCTCAGAGATGAAGAAACTACCCTCCTCTCCACTATTCCATACAGATACCAGTCCTAATACACTATAGATGGTAGGGATATATAGAAATCAATAATCCGTTCTGAGAGATCTTGCGACGTCTCAATGTACATCTATCAAGGATAAGTTCAGAATGCATCAAGATCACAAGGCCCTAAAGAAACAGGTAAATATAAAGCAAGTATCAAGGTATAACTAAAAGGGAAGTGAATCAAAATATATTTCCCTGCCATACATAATAATGTTTGATATATACATATATGTTGTACATGACAAAATGGCTAAGCTAGTCTGTGCAGGAAAATACAAAGCTATCTACAGATCTGTATACAGGCGAACTGTCAGATCTAACATAGCATCCCTCTCTGAAGATGGAGTTAACGTTGCAAGCTCCTGCCCAAGGGTATCTACACGAGCTAGCAGATCAGAGGCTAATTGCATGGTGGCATAATGCTCATCAATGTAAGCACTCATGTCGGCAAGACAAACAGCCATCTGGGATCTAACTGAAGTGCTATCTCCAATGGCCACATCCCTAGCAAATAAGGCGACATCCCGCTCCACTATCAATGCATCCTTGGCTGATCTAGCCTCATCCCTCTCTAACAGAGCGGCGTCTCTCCCATCAAGAGCTGTCAACATCGCGGCCCTAGCCTGATCTCTCTCATAGGTCATCAGATGTAAGCTCTGCTCCAAATGTTGTCTTGGGATCATTGAGTAATGATGGCACTCGGGGTGGGAGAATCCATCACAAATCTTTGGCGGCCAATGACCAAATCATCGATGGGAATAATAACCTTCTCTATAGGCTCCTCATCGTCAGAATCAATCCCCTGCACTGTGGATACTGCCGCAGCCGATGCAGTCTCTGTCTCCATCTATGCGGAATACTCTGCAGAATAACCTGGATGACTGACAAAAAACTCAGCCAGCTCTCGCTGATCCCAACAGGCATACAACCTGGATCTGTCCTCCGATGAGAAACGGTGTGAAGCGAAGCGCTAACTCACTGTCCCCTCAAAAGGATGAAAATCCTAAAACTGGTCAAACTGACTCATCACGGCCAGTGGGTGGTAAGTAATCATGCCCCTCAAACCATCCAGAGGGAGATAATCTATGCCCGGAGCATGAGTAATGAAGCTGTAGGGTGAGCTAAGCCCTGAACACGACAATATAGCAAACGGGTCTCTAATCCCTGCTAGAAAAGCTGACCACGATGCAGCATCTGTACACTCCGCATGATGAAAGAAGTACGACATGGCTATATCATGGGTGAAACAAAACCCTTACCGTCTAAATGTACCAATCGGTCTCAAGTGTGACATAAACCACACGTACAGCATGACCGAGCTACTTGTAAACATTTCTATCGGATAACTGCAGTAGTATGTAGCTAACCTCAGAGTCTCTGCAATGATCATCGGTATAATGGTATGACCCTCCCTGAGAGCTCTCACTGCCATAATGACACCGATATCCAGCTCATCCATGTACCGCGACATGAAGACGTATGACAATACGCATAGAAGCAATACATCTACTCTGGCTGAACGCCAATGGTCCTCCGGTGTGGTGAAATCCCCGGAATGCCATGCATAGTTATCCTCAAAGCCAAACTTGTTAAACATGAAACGCTGGGATATCACGTGGCCAGATGTAATCTCGTCCTGGACCACTCTACGTCTCAATCTGGTGAGAATCATGAACTGTCTACTCATGTCTCCGATAGCCATATGCACGCAAGGTTTGTCCAGCGGCAGCATCATCAACCGTTCATACTCCTCTAAAGTAGGAGTCAACTCCTGGGTCCCAAATCGAAAAACCTGCCTCTCCGATACCCAAATTTTCGAGCATACCCTCTACAAATCTGTGGGAACTCAAACATTATTGAGGTCATAGTATCTTGCAAAGAATCATCTACGATCACCATATCGATGGTGATATACTATCATACCATGGTAGCATACCACCTACCACCAAAAATGGTGGGGTATGATCAATACTGGCTAATCGTCGAAGAAGACACATCAGACGGCCAGTAGTGTCATAAGACCATCTAGGGGTCAATGCTAAATATCTCTGGACATACATACGTATGCATAACATAATAACATGCATGATACAATAGTTGGTAATATGATATAGGGAATGAAAAACTATACATACATTCCTAAGTATATCATCATCTAATACATCTCTCTGACAACTAAAAAATATGTGGAAATGGGGGGAAGCTACCCCGGATGCTAATAGAGGCCTATCAAAAGAGATAGCAAGAAATACATAGTGAAAAAATTCAAGAGTGTCGATGTACACATCATCGATCATCATCCACGATGTAACTCCTCCGAGTCTTTGGATCTCTATCTACTGGGGATGTCATGCCGATCTGATGGAGAATCTGACCGCAGAAGCCATATGGGTCACTGAGGGGCCGCCGCCAGAGCTGGAAGGATTAAAAGTATCTACCTCTGAAGGATCTCGCGCCCGATGCCGAATGAAAAGATGTGATGGGTCAACCGCCATGTCGAGTCAATCATTAATCGTGTCACATGAGTCGGATCTCGACACAAGCTAGCCAATCCGTCATCATCATCACGGATCCGGAACCATATCCCCATAAACTATGTGTGGCGAAGTCCGAGCTCCAATGGTACGTGGGATCCACCAATGCTGGAACATCTCCTGAGACCAGGGGATCTTTGACAATGTAAAACCGTCAATCCCCATCAATGGGATGTCAATGACGGGTGACTGCGAAACAGGACAATAACGCCTGGCAGGAGGCAAGATCGGCATACGGATCTCTCCTATAGTGCTCCTAATATCATACTCTCCTAAATAGAGCTCCCATCCTCCATCTGTGAAGATAGGAATCCTGTGGGTGGAAATGACGTACTCTACTCCAGTCGGGTACCCATCCTCAAAACCAACTCCCAAATGCTCTCCAGAGTAGGGAATCCATGTGATGACATCGGCTGTCAACAACTCCAGCTGTAGGCGACAATGAGTGAAACCCTTAGCAACAGCGACCTCCGCCAGTATGGAATGATGTCATCTCCGTCCTCGTGGATAAGTGTCTAAACCTAACACACTCACAGGACGTAAACAAGGAAACCACTCATAGGCCCGAAACTGCCAACACAAAGGCAAACATCTGCTGTCAGTCAACGCTCTTAACCTATACATGGGAAAAGACAAGAGAAATACTCACCAGCAGAAATGGGCAGAATCCTAACCATGCCTCAGTCAAGCCCTGCGATCGCATATGCATTCCCCTGAGGAAATAGGCAAAGGTGTAGGAACCCCAATCATACTCTCCTATACGGTCCACGTGTCGAGTGGCGCTGATCAAAACGAAGGACACCGTAGAAGAGTTATCTGCTATGAAGCAACCCCTAAAGATCATCAGGAACAATCGCCAAAGAATGCGATCCCTAAATCTTATATCATCGGGTATGGGCTCACTCAACAGTCCGCTTATAGCATCTACGCTCAAAGGACCCGTCGAATAGTCACGCGCTTGGAGCGCCTCACGAACTCCTAACAAGGATCCGACGGTAGTAGGGTGATATCCGCCGTGCAAGGCACGGCTCCCCTCCAAACTCCATACCGTGATAAGCGGTCAATCCATCGGCATCATCATCATCACCTCACGATCCAACAAATAGAGTGATCGAGAAGTGCGGTGAAACCACCGCCGACAATGCCACGAGGTAACCCCAATGCAATGACGGGGTAGAATGGAAAAGAACATCCCAAATCCCCAGCCATAGACGATCGCTCTGTAGTCATCATGCAAAGCCTGATACATAGAGTGGATGCTAAACTAGTTCCCTCGAGGCTATGTGAAGCCGGGAACCTACATCAAATGCAGATCAACATCAGAATCCTTGACTCCTCATCAATAGGAAATAAGGAAGATTAAAGATCTAACTTCATACCTCATTTGTGTGCAGGTATACTGAAGGATGCCTACTCAAGTCATCCAGAAGATCTGGGTTCGCCACTTGAATACCTGGTAATTCCCTACGGGGAACACGTATAGCAGGAGCAGGAACCTGGATCGGTACATCCTCCTCCTCGTCCTCGACATTCGGCACTTCAACCCGAATAGGACGTATCACCGCCTCCACCAAACGACGAGGCTATCTAATAGAACGGCGTTGAGGCTCTTCAAAAGCTCTCCTCCGTACACCAGAAGTGGTCCTGTAGGAACTGCTCGGTTGATCCGGATCCATAATATCTAGACAATAAGTCTCCAAATCACCTCAGAAAGGGTGTGGTAATTTCTTACCTGGAGCTTTTCAAAATGCATTGATTTAACATACAGCTACAGTAGAGTTAAAAATGTATGACTACCCAATACCTACATTTTGGGAAGATTTTTCCATAGCCCCCTTTGTAAATGGGACTATCCACATGCACATAGGCATGACTAGGTGGCCATTCAAAGTACACACCATATAATATCATATACATCCTACATGCATTAATCACATCACAATAAAAATCTGTAAGTGTAGTCTAATTACCAGGATTATTTTACTTTTCTACCTTTACTCATTTGTCCTCAGATAGGATAAGAAATGACAGTAAAAGGTGCCAATTTAACTGTTTTAAAAGTCAAATTTTTTCACATCATTATATTCAGTATGGTTTAATACTAACATTTGCTATGTTGAATATTTTTATTAAGTCATATCAGCATGCATATTAACTACTATGTGTCTAAATGCATTTCATGTGATAAGTCATTTTCCAACGGATAGAAATTGGAAAAAAATACATGCATACATTACCGTGATGTTGAAGAACGCTTATGCGGTGGCGAGAATATGCGTGAAAGTTGTTCGAACTCAAGCAGAATCGAAGAAGAGCTCTCGATTTCCTTCACTACATAACTTGAAAATGACTTAAAAGCAACCATTCGCTATACATAGCAAGGTTGGTGTGCAGCTCACACTGCTCCCTGCAGGTGTACTGCATGCAGCACTTCTACATGGGTCCCACACCTCGGCTCGCTCCAGTTAGAGTTACAAAGGAGGTCTCATGTGAAAAGGCCAAATCAGAATAAAATGCTACGCGATTGAGCGGAATAGCGAAATCCACGGTTTCTTTTCGATTGAGTTAAACTCCGTTGTCTCGATGGTATTCGCTTTGAATTGAGGGTATACTATACCAATGAGCTCACTTTCACAAGATCATGCTCGACAATACCCGGTCCGATGCATTTGTCATGGTGCGAGTCCCTAGTCATTTGACGGAAGTTCACAACCTTAAAAACAACGAAATACTAAACATCTCCAATGGGGTTACAACGAAAAACCATGAAATATCAAACCTCCTTGGCGGGGGTCACAACGCACATCTTTCAAGCATCCACATATCTCTGGCGGGGGTTACAATGCAATGCAACCATTGATACACACATCAATGAAGGTCAAACAACCTTGACGTCATGTCAGTCGATGGCAAGTAAATCCATCGAAGCAATTCATCCACGTATCCCCGGCGGGGGTTACAACGCAATGCAACCATTGATACACACATCAATGAAGGTCAACCAACCTTGACGTCATGTCAGCCAATGACAAGTAAATCCATCGAAGCAACTCATCTACATATCCCCGGTGGGGGTTACAACGCAATGCTACCATTGACATATACATCAATGAAGGTCAAGCAACCTTGACAAAGCACCCATCAGGGATCTATCCGGTGATACACACATCAACGAAGGTCAAGCAGCCCTGACATCAACAAAACTGTTGGCAGTAACTCTGACAGAATGAGGGATTATGTTATACACATCCTCAAACAGACGAAGCTTTATTCCCACAGATCTCTTACACACAAGAGGTACCTCTATGGAATATAAGCCAATCTCTAGGATTCAAGACTTTGGTGATAACCCCAACATCAACATCCTTGGAGACTTGGATCGCATGTCCAAGCCATTAATGATTGTCATCCCAACAGGATTAACTGGCAATCATGCATCATACGTTTGCATCATGTTGCTGCATATAACATCGTGTTTATCTTGCTTGCATTTCAAGTGTTTAGGATTCTTTATCCTATCCATGCCTTTCATTGCATGAATATGATAAAGAGGGGCATTTGTAGACACTCAAAATTTTCTGCATGCCTGTTACTAACATTGCAGGAGGGCAGATTCGTCTTTCGAAGATAACCCTGGAAGACAGTTTACATCCATTCCGGATACTACCGGAAGTTTAGTTCCAACCCGGAACATAAACTGGGAACATCAGTTTCAACCCAGAACACAAACCAAGAATGTCATTCCAAACCCCGGAACACACACCTGGAATGTCATTTCCAATCTCGGAGATAACCCCGAGGTATGTAAATCAAAAGACCGGCAACAAAACCGGAGAAGATAGTTCTGTCTCGGCGATAACACCGCGATGCTTAGTTCCAGCCTCAGAACTAACACTGGGAGTAGCGACTCCATCCTTGATGATAGCCCCAAGGGATGCTTTTGCAGTTCCGGCGATAACTCCGGAATTGTTTGTTCCAAATACATGCGATCAACTTCAAGCTCTGACCTCCTGCCGAGGCATTCATACCTCAGACCCGGAGCTAACAACAGGCAGACAGGCACATCCACAAGATGACCTTACGACATTCAAACACTTACAACAGTCCAATCTCAGAAGTAACCCTGAGCAACGTCTGCTTTTCACTCAAACCGGCGATAACCCCGGTGAGGAGTCAAACGCCATCTTGCCACCTGTCAAATACCTGCGCGTCATCTCAACACTTCATACATACATACATACAATAATGTCCCACAAGAACCAAGGAGTACGAGAGGACATTACAATGCATGAGTGCACGTACTACGAGACGACGGGACCCGCGAGGCTCGGATGCACCACAACCAGCCGCAAGTACAACCACGGCTGCCGCAGGTATACCTGCAGTCATCCGTCTATATATACAAGCCTTGGGGTCAGCCATTTGAGAGGGAGAGAGAGGGAGAAAAAGCGCTGTCCATTTTACTCTGCATACACATCTTTTGAGTATTTCCTTATCTTTAAACACTTACAGTGCATGACTGCATGTACTATGAGACGGCGGGACCCATGAGGCTCGGATGTATCATGACTAGCCGTAAGTACAACTGCGGCTGCTGTAGGTGTACCGGCGGCCATCCGTCTATATATACAAGCCTTGGGGTCAGCCATTTGGAGAAGAAGGGAGAGGGAAAAAGGCGAGGAAGCCCTGTCCATTTTACTCTGCATACACATCTTTTGAGTGTTTCCTCTTTTCTAAACACTAGTTAGCTCACATATAGCTATCTTTTATCCGGCGGGAGCTGAGTGTTTATCCATTTAAAGTCATAGAAATCTACATTGGCAGCCCACTGTAAGCCTTCTCACATTATATAAAGCCTTCTTCTCATATTAGCACACACTGTTATACACATTCAGAGTCGTGTTGTGTGCGTTTGCCCGGACTTCGGTCCGTAGTTTTCATTTCTATCTGTATATATATACTTATATATATGTATATATTATATATATGGACTGACATTATCGAGTTATGCCTCAATTGAGCCTAAACTTTGGTCTGGAGCGTTTATCGCTTTTATATATATATATATATATATATATATATATATATATATATATTATTCTTATATATATAACATGTGAGACATATCTCGATGAGCATGGATTTTACATAAAGTTGCATTTACTCGATTTTATATATATATACTTATATATAATTGTTGTTGGATATATTCGATAAGCACGGATTCACATCCGATTCGTTTTTTATATATATATATATATATATATATATATATATTTACATTTCTGTCGAGCACGGAGTTTACTTCGTGGCCTTTTTACATTATTTACATTTTCGTCCCGCTCTGAGTTTACTTGTGGCGATTGATCGCTTTTCTGACTTTATTTATATTTTGTCCCACACGGAGTTTACCGTGGTGGTTGATCATGTCCATATATATTTATTTACCGCTTTTATATATTTATATTTTCGATCCCCCATGGAGTTGCTTCGTGATGGTTGATCATGTCTGTATATATATATATATATATATATATATATATTTCTGACTTTTTATATATATATAATCGCTATCGCTTTCTATACAAATTGTGGTATCATGTGAGCCTAGGAATCATGTGATCACAGATTCAGTCTATTGAATCTAGATTCGGTTCCCATGATGGACATTTTTCAGCTGTAAACAGCTTGTACATTATTTTACAGTGTCTGAATTTCCTTGGATGGCTGTTATGCCCATGAGGAGTTCGACACTGCTGTATATTATTTTCGCGAGAATGCTTCGCATCTCGAAAATAAAATCAAACAAGCCGAACATTTAATAATAAAATAGAAGTATCAAAGGCCTCAATTACTATTGAGCACAGGGTTTGAAAAACCTCTTTTACAAAACGATATTGTTATATCTTGTTTAGAACTGAATTTTTCTATAAATTCAAACCCTATGTATATAGGTATGAACTAGGTACTGCACTACTTCCAAATAATTGGACATTGATCCACACACACACACACACATTCATATAACATTTTCTTTGAAAAGTGGCGGTCACCGTGGTAACACGGATGTCGGGGGGTGCCTAACACCATCCCTCCGCATAATCAAGCCCCCGAACCCAAAATGAATCTCGGTTTCACAGACCCGTCTAGCAGTGTCAAATTACTGGGTCAATGTGCAAACCTTTTCGATTTGCGTTAGTGCGACCGATTAAAAAACACCTGTTGGCGACTCTTAAAGTTAAATCGTCGACATTATACATGTCGGACCTTTTTCACTTGTTTTTTTAAAGAAATCTCACATTAACATGAGAACACCAAAGAACAAGTAACGAAAAGGGACACTCAAAAATCCCGATGTCGACACTCTTCTTCTTGCTCTCTATTATTTCTCTCTCTATAGTTTCTCTTGTGAATCTCAGTGAATTGGTGAGAATGAAAGAAGAATTAAGCTTCTATTTATAGGAGAAATGACCAAATAGTATCTAATTCACGAACGGTCCAGATTGATTTATTATTAGAACGGACGGTCCATATTGATTACCATTAAAATCACAATCGATGGTCCAGATTGATTTACTTTTAAAACCACCACTGACGGTCCAGATTGATTTAGTTTTAAAACCACCACCGAAGGTCCAGATTGATTTACTATTAAAACCACCACCGACGGTTCAGATTGATTTACTATTAAAACCACCATCAATGGTCCAGATTGATTTACTATTAAAACCACCATCGATGGTCCAAGTTGATTTACTATTAAAACTACCATCTTAAAAATTGTCATAAAATAAGGGTTAATTACACAAATTAACATATCACATAATATTCCTATATTATGACAGACCAACAGATAAGCTTGGGTAGGACACACTAGCGAAGGATTTACTCGTCTCTCCCCTCCTAGTTCTATTCCCCGATCTCCGCCAGAGACCATATCCCTAAGCTCTGATACCAAATGTGATGCCCCCAAAATAAGTATACATGTGAAATGAAATAATATTACTTACATACTACAGAGTATGGAAGAAAATATTATTTCATACGAATATTGAACAAAAATAATATCTCTTACCTTAAAAAGAGAGTACTTCTGACTGGTAGGGCGGGGATATTCTTGAAGAAAACTTATACTATTTTCTACGTTCAAAGCTTCCTTAAACTCTAAAGAAATACGCTCAATATTATAGAAGAAGAATTATCTGATTCGGGTGTGATTTTCAATTCTAAACTAAGCATCCTATTTATAGGAGAATGGAAGGATATTATTTGAATGCATAGTAAAGGAAAAATCACGGACGCACAATAAAAGTTGGTTGAAATTTTCTAATTTTACTATGAAAATACTATGCAGACACTATGCATAATAAAATATAATATATTCTATTTTTTATAAAAATATAAAACTTATTATAATAATATAATAATAATAATAATAATAATAATAATAATAATAAAACACGTGACTAAATGTCACCCCTACCAAATTCTAATATATATATATTATATATATATATATATATATATATATAAACAAAACTGAGATAATTTCTACTGACAATTTTGATAAATGCGTAAGTGGGGGATCCAAATAATACGCCAAACTTACAACAAATACATCATAAAAATTCCCTCAATATTTTTTAACAATATTTATTCATCAATAATATAACTTGCAATATTAACAACCAGACCATTCCCAGGAATGAGGGGACTTTCCGATAAGGATTTCTCCTTATTAGCGCGCAATTCGGTGACCAAACCCCTTTTCTCGATAGAACTTTCTAGACATTATCAATAATGTAAATAATAATATGAATAACTTGTCATCTCAATTAATGATTTAATAATATAAAATATTATGCAGATGATACTGTGACAATAATAGAATCAATAATGTGAGATACTATGCAGCAATTACTGTAGTAATAATTGAGTATAACTGAGTGACTTCTCACGTAAGCATCAAATACCATGTGCTACTACGCAATCACGTGTATTACTATACTTTTAACACCAGGTATTTCAATAGTTAACGTTAAAACTTTCGCCATTATTTTTATAAAAAGATATTTCTGCCGTTTTCTAACTCCGATAATAATTTTTGTTGTGGGGTCCACCAATGATTGTGTCGTCGTACGAATATTTTCTGTTAAAACGAATATTCCCCGACCAATCGAATATTTTATAACAACTTGCTTTCTTTGCAAAATTTATAAATATTACTCATAACTATAACATTATATCAAATTCACACCTTAATATTCAAAAATGATATTTAGAGAAAAAAATTCATCTTTATGTATAAAAGTTGGGGTCTTACAAGAATGGCAGGGTACCACTGTTTAGAAAACACACGGATGAACAATTGAAAGATTTCACGAACAAATTTATTCAAATTCACATGCGTCCAATTTTCAAAATAAGAATATAATATTCAAGTGAAACAAATAACTTTATATATAATATTAAAAAGTATTTTTTTTATAAAAAAAGTTTTCTATTTTATATAAAAAGTTTTTTGTTTTATTACTATTATAATAATAATAAAATAAAAACTTAAATAACTTTCTACCGACAATTTTGAAAAATGAGTGAGTGGGGGTCCATGTAATAATCTAAATTTACAAAAAATACTTCATGATAAACCCTTTTATTTATATCAAAAATTGAATAAATATTTATCACAAATCACTTATCTTCAATAAACATATTTTTAATCTTTCATCAATTATTCATCATTAATATTATAACTCACAATATTAACAACCAAATCATTCACAGGAAAGATGGGACTTTCCGATAAGGACTTCTCTTTATTGGCACGCAATTAGATGACCTAACCACTTTCCTCGATAGAACTTTCTAGACATTATCAATAATGCAAATAATAATATAAATAACTATGTCGTCTCAATTATTAATTTAATAATATAAAATATTGGGCAGATGATACTGTGACAATAATTGAATCAATAATATGAGATACTATGCATTAATAATAAGAGATATTGTGCAATACCGTGTGCTACTGTGCAACCACGCGTACAACTGTACTTTTATCACCGGGTATCTCAATAGTTTAACGATAACAGTCTTGCAATTATTTTTATAAAAATGTTATTTTTGTCGCTTTCTATATCCAACAATCACTCCGTTGTGAGATCCACCAATGATTGTGCCGTCGTACGAATATTCCCTGATAAAACGAATATTCCCCGACCAAACAAATATTTTATGTGACGCCCCCAGAATAGGTCCACACGACCCATTTTGAGTTTCCAGATGCACACTACAGAATTCAAATATAAACATCATTTATACAACTATTAAATTGTCATGAAAAATACGACAACATATAAGCTGTGAGTTTCAATACAAATAATAGTACTCACACCCCAAATTAATGATACTCTACATAAAGGTATAGTCGATAACTATTTTAGGAATTAAAATCTTTGGAAAATGCTCAAGGAATCCTTCATACATGGGAGGTCATGCATCTAAGTTATAATAGATATCATATGACTTGAGCCAAAGACATATAACTATAAACCAAAAATCAATAGTCCATCTTTGCAGTACGGGCCAAAGATGTTCAACTGTAAAACCGATAATCAAAAGTCCATCTTTGCATTACAAGCAAAAGAGGATTTTTTTCACATCATTTGTCTATAACATTACAGGTCATGATTATACCAATACACAATTCTTGGTCATAATCATACCAATCAACAGTCCATCTATACACTACAGGCCAAAGATGACATTTACCACATTATTTGTTTGTAACATTGCAGGTCATGATTATACCAATACGAAATTCTTGGTCATAATCATACGAATCAACAGTCCATCTATGCACTACAGGCCAAAGATGACTTTTACCACATCATTTGTCTGTAACATTACAGGTCATGATTATACTAATACACAATTCTTGGTCATAATCATACCAATTAACAGTCCATCTATGCACTACGGGCCAAAGATGACTTTTGCCACAATATAAGCATGAGGATGATGAAAATGATATAAAGATTCAATCAAGTGAGATAAAGGATAAATATTAGATATTTATAATTCAATTTATCTAGAGTTCAAATATGTCCCAATGGTTAACATGATGATCAAAACGTGGATTCAAATTTAAGAATAAGATTCATATATCAAAGATAATTTGGTCAGAAAAGAAACTAATTTTGTCATGAATAGTACCTCGTGAATAGTATCCTAAGTGAATAGTACCAAATGAAAAGTACCCCTTCATGCAAAGTACCCCGAATAAATAGATATTCATGTATCAAAAATAATTTGGACAGAAAGTAAGTCACTTTTATCGTGAATAGTATCCCGTGAATAGTACCCAAATGAATAATATCCCAAGTAAATAGTATCTGAGTGAATAGTACCTGAGTGAATAGTACCCCATCATGAAAAGTACCTAAATGAATAGTACTCCGGTATGAATAGTTCCCATAAATGGAAAATTCGAAAGAAAATAATATTCCTTGACTAGTACAGAAGAAATGATATCTCATACGAGTATAAAAGAATATGCGAAACTGTAAATGAATTTTCACCCGCCATGCGGTAATTTGCGTAGACAGATTATTTCCACAATTTAATAAAGAATGAATACGAAGGGTTATTCACCATGCATGCAGTAATCCGCATGGACATGTTATACCCGCAGTTTTTTAACAAATGAATACAAAAAATAATATCCCTTACGAATATGAAAGAAATAATACCCCTTACCATACGAAAAAATAACATCACTTACCATACGAAAAATAACATCCCTTACGAATACAAAAAATAATATTTCTTGTGAATATAAAATAAATAATACCACTTACTTTAGTAGAAGATTGGATACTGTAATAGTGAAGTAGCAAAATACTCTTCTTCTTTCTCTCTATAGTTTCTCTTATGAGTCTTAGTGAATTGGTGAGAATAAAAGAAGAAATAAGCTTCTATTTATAGAAGAACGGACTAAATAGTAACTAATTCACAGACGGTCCAGATTGGTTTACTATTAAAATGGACGGTCCATATTGATTTACTATTAAAACCACAACCGACAGTCCATATTGATTTACTTTAAAACCACAACCGACTGTCCAGATTGATTTACTATTAAAACCACCATCGACGGTCCAGATTGATTTACTATTAAAATCACCACCTATGGTCCAGAATTATTTACTATTAAAACCACCACCGACGGTCCAAATTGATTTACTATTAAAACCACCACCTACGGTCCAGATTGATTTACTATTAAAACCACCACTGACGGTCCAAATTGATTTACTATTAAAACACCACCTACGGTCCAGATTGATTTACTATTAAAACCAACACCGATGGTCCATAAATTAGTACATCTCTCTATGGAATAATAAGTCAACTTACAACCAATGACTCATGAAAAACCCCTCTATTTATATAAATAAATTTGAATAAATATTTACCACAAATCACTTATCATTAATAAACATATTTTTAATCTTTTAACAATTATTCATCATTAATATTATAACTCACAATATTGACAACCAGATCATTCCCGGAAAGAGTAGGCTTTTCGATAAAGATTTCTCCTTATTGGCACGCAATTAAATGACCTAACCCCTTTCCTCGACATAACTTTCTAGGCATTGTCAATAATATAAATAATAATATGAATAAATGTGTTGTCTCAATTATTGATTTAATAATATAAAATATTATACAGATGATACTGTGACAATAATTGAATCAATAATATGAGATACTATGCAGTGACTACTGTTGCAATAATTGAATAAACCTGAATGACTTCTTACGTAAGCATTAATAATCAGAGATACTGTGCAATACCGTGTGCTACTGTGCAACAACGCGTATTGTTGTTCTTTTATCACTGGATGTTTCAACAGTTCTGTTGGAAGATTGCATATTTAAATTTGATGTTGAAAGTCAAAATTTATGATTATATGTAAAGTCCTTCAAGGAATACATGTACAAGGACTTAGTGGTAGATCAAACTTGTTAGGTTGATCTAAGCTTTAATGTTTATAATTCTGTAAATGAATGTTGTGACACCCCCAAATCTAGGTACTTCATTCCCACAAGATTTGGTGCTCACTATTCAAACATTCATACTATTTACCCGAATAAAATAATATTTGAATCATAAAACCTCCCCTTAAATAGGGTTACATCATTAAGTTCAAAAACATCCCAGGTTATCTAACCTTTAAACGTCATTCAAATGCGGAATTAAAATTATAACATTACATCATTTGAAATAAAATCTAAGATCATCATAATAAAAGTCTAACATCATAATCATAATCAAAACTACAAGTCTTCATCACTTGTACATTTTTCCCTTTTCTTTGCTAGTCGAAGGTTCATCTACCTTCTCCTCTTTAGCTGCAATGAGTTTATAAATATGCAAGAGTGAGCAAAACAATTGCTCACTGGATATAACAATGAATCAACATGAGAATAACAATAATAACTGCCAACGAAGGCTCATCAAAACTGAATAGTACTCTAACAATGATAATCAGAAATTGGAATCCAAAATATGAAATAAACATAACCGAGGGTCATAAGACCATGAACCATGTCCACAGTTGCGAGTAATCTTTCAACCCCAACTTTAACAGTCATAAGACTATAAGGACTCCTCGTACTTAGGGGGATCAACCCTTCGTACCTTGTATTGTGCACAAACATTTAACGCTACGCGTAAGTTATCCCCTAATAATAATAGGATTGTTCATCTCAGTATTTAGAGTACA
This sequence comes from Panax quinquefolius, assembly GCA_020205615.1. Taxonomy (NCBI): domain Eukaryota; kingdom Viridiplantae; phylum Streptophyta; class Magnoliopsida; order Apiales; family Araliaceae; genus Panax; species Panax quinquefolius. The sequence goes on from CM035168.1 coordinate 59,644,780, forward strand.
AGTCTGCACCAAAGAAGATTTGGTTTGGATAAGCTATCAAGGGTAATTTAAAGTTCAACGAACATCAACTAGTGGACTAGTTGAATCAATAGTGTTGGATAATACAACAGTTGATCAATAATAACATAATATGAAACAATGAATAAGTGTAAACGAACTGATTATACTTGATCTCATGCTTAGAAACAACTACAAAGCATAAGTATTGAATGACAATAATAAACCTTGCTTGAATAAAATTAATCTAGGACTATGAATTATTGAATAAACATTAAGTAATAGCAAGCTGAAAATAAAGCTTACTTATTATAAAAATGACTTGTGTCAAGTAAATGAACTATAATAATTCAACATTTGAAATTAGAATTCAAGAAAGCTGCATTCATAATATCCGAATAACAATAATGAAACTTGTCTAACAATAAACAAGTTAGAATGCATCAATAAGTATTAGACTTCAAACTTGTTTGAATAAAATAATGTCATAGCTAGATTGTTCAAATCTTGATTAAGAATACAATAGTTCGTTTAACGAAACTTTAAAGTAAGAACTAGTTCAACATGAATGTAAGGATAAAAGGCTTGCTTAATGTAAAAAGAGAAGTTTAGAAACTTTCTCAATGTAAATATAGAGTTAGAAAACTTGCCTTGAGCGTAAGTTATAAAATTAAACTCACGATCACCTACACATAATTTTAGAACCACAATACCTATTAGTTATGCCAACATATCATAACATGATCATTACCATTTACATTTCAGAAACTCTAAGTGTTCTACTTCGCGACACTTAACTAACGTTCATTGTCCAACTAACTTGCAACATAACACGTTCTCGACTTATTAAACATTTTTGCAACTTTGAACTTACTAACCCCAATTCACTATGTTACGTTATCCTTAACATTGCTCATTTAACATGCTAACATAATTTCAGGCCATACCATGATGTTATCCCAAGAGTGCGTAGAATAATGAAGCGAATCTCAGGCTGTGGTATGTGCGCATGCATTGCCATACAAAAACTCAGGGCCAAGCGCAAATTGTGCCATTTTTTGCCTAACAGCAGGTGCAAGCTGCTATGGCCTGTGTTGAACAGACGCAGAGAGGCTAATGAACAATAGCCGACTTTAGCCCAACAAACACAAATTTCACCCATCAAACAGTGAAATTAACACGTAAAATAAATATACCACAATCATAAACATGATTGCTCACATTTACAACCAATTGGAACAATTTAACACCAACTAAAGCTATTTTAATTTCTCAAAATTCATGTTTTTCATATAAAACTCCATTTTTGATATTCATTCTAGAAATCATCACTGTGATTTCACTACTTGACCAAATTACTCCATTCAAACTACGTTACGTTCGTATCTCAATGAACTACCATATACAAGCTTCAATTTACAATTTCACATATAAATTGGCTACTAAAATTGATACTTACATGATTACATATGAAAACATATATATACTGACAAAATTTCTACAGATATCCGAAATTAACATGAATTTCTCGTTTAAGACACAATATCCAGTTATCATATACTCATATAATCACAAGTAATCCCATAATATAGCAACAATTCAACAATTTAAAATTCACAGTATGAAAATTGTTGTCGTAATATTCATATATATGCTTGTAATATTAAAGTTGTAAAACATACCTTCAACTACAAATGCAAACAATGCTAATCACTTGAACTTGCTGTGAAAATTCGTAACTCTCTCTCAATTTTCTCTGCTAACCTCTCAAGTTCTCAATTTTCTCAGAACTCAGTACTCTCACATTTGAAAGAAATAGAATGCGTAATACAAATAACCAACTGATATTCAAGCGCTAGAATAAAATTGATACCCCTTAATAACCCTACTAATTGCAAAATCAGTTACTAACGTATATAATATAAATATATTATATTTATTATTTTAATTTATTTTATTTATTTTATTTAAATTAGAAATTCAAAAGTCATAGCCATGAGGCTTTGTTTGGCAAATCACTTAAAATTAAAGAGTTAAAATACTTAAGCCTTGTTTGATAAAAACTAATTTAAATCCTTTTTAATTTATTTTAATAAACACTTTAGTTTACAAACTATAATCACATATTATTTTCATATCCAACATTAACCCATTAAATTAATCACATACTATATTTTAATTAAATATAGTCATTTAGCAAATATCACCAATTTATAATTTTCATTATAACTTTATTTAATAATTTAACATCATCTAAATTATTAAATCAACACAACCACATAACACCTCATGCTATAATACAAACCTCTAAATTATAAATTAATTTAATTTAGAAAACTCTCTAATCATTTAGATTCATCAACCATCACATCAATAAAATATTTATTTAACAATAAACACCTCGAATAATATTTATATAACTCAATAAATATTTAAATTACACTTTGAAATTTCGGATCGTTACATCCTTCCCTCCTTACAAGGATTCCGTCCCCAGAATCGCTATTCAAACAATCAAATTGTCACATTCTCCTTTACTTATAATGATTTTGTCCCCCGAATCGAAGACACAGACTAAACAAATAACTCAGGGTAATTTTTCATCATATCAGCTTCGAGTTCCCACGTAGCCTCTTCAACGTTGTGGTTCTTCCATAACACCTTCACAGAAGGTGTCACTTTATTCCTGAGCACTTGTTCTTTCCAGTCGACTATCTGGATAAGAATCTCTTCGTAAGACAAATCTTTACTGAACTGCAACAGTTCATATTCGATCACATGCTTGTAATCGGGTTTATACGGTCGTAACACCGAAACATGAAAAACATTGTGCACATGCTCTAATTTTGGAGGTAAAGCTACCTCATAAGCCTCCTCTCCCACTCTGTATAGAATTTTGAAAGGTCCAATAAACCTCGGGCTAAGCTTGCCTTTCTTGGCGAAATGAATCTTCCCCTTCCAAGGAGAGGCTTTCAGTAACACAAAACTTCCTACTTCAAATTCACAACTTTGTCTGTGTTGATCAGCATACTTTTTTTTGTCGATCTTGAGCAGCTACCAATCTTGCTTTGATGAGTTTGACTACTTCAGCTGTCTGCTAAACCAGTTCTGGGCCTAACAGTTGGTGTTCTCCAACTTCATCCCAGCATAGTGGGGTTCTGCACTTTTCACAGATAACGCCTCGATGTGGCGATACCAATGCTTGCATGGTAACTGTTGTTGTATGCAAATTCCACCAACGGTAGATGATCATCCCAATTTCCTTTTAAATACATGATGCACGCTCTGAGCATATCCCAATTTCCTTTGAAAGATCAAAGCTGTTAGGTTAATCTATGTCTTGAGATGTAATATATAGGATTCAGCAGAATCGTAGTCTATCAAGCTGATCAAAAGATTGCAGAAGCCAAGGCAGAATTGTAGAGCATCGAGAATCATAGTCTGTCTACTTTGGAGGGCCTCTCCTAGAATCGTAGAGTGGTCCAAATGCCTGTCGAGTCAAACTCAAGAATCGTAGAGTGCTCTCGAAAGCGTAGAGTCTACAAGTAAAGCATGTGAAGATCGTAGTGTACCAGTACTTAAGAGAAATCGTAGTGTTCTCATCCATCAGTACCAGATCAAGCTCCAAGGTGGCAAGACACCACGATCATAATCGTAGTGTATCATCTGTCTGCATCAGAAGCATCAAGCCTTGTCCATTTGTTTAAGAATAAAAGTCAACAAATGTGGAATGGATTATAGACGTTGAGACTATCGAGAGTCCCAATGACACAACAGTCATCCTTATTATATAACAAAAAAATGTATTGAAGAAGCTAAGGAAAGTACTATGGGTCAGCAGAAAATACCTTTTCAGGTGTTAGGTGAGATATCAGTCTGCAGTGTCAGTGGGCCAGACGGCTGGACATAAGATTTTCAGAAAGTCACCATCAGTGCTTAGAAATGTCAAATACAATTAATGCTTCAATGGATGTCTTCAAATGAATATATTTCAAAGGCATCATATATGCAAAATATAAGCAGATGCAAGAATCAAGCAAGCATACAACGAAACGCTGAAGAACACTTAACGCTCAACTCTACGATCTGAAAAGAAAGCTTGCTCAGCTACTCATTTCTTTTGAACACAAGCTTAACGGTAACTGAGTAGCACCATTCAAGAACTCAACTATTATCAAGAGAAGTAGGAAGTTCCAAGTCAGAAGGACTCGAAGAGTTCTAAGTGAACTAAGAAGTACCAAGTCTACTGGACTTGAAGAGTTCTAAAGCGAACTAAGAAGTTCCAAGACTACTGGTCTTGAAGGAATCTGTGAGATTCAAAGATTGTAAAGATATCCTTAGTGGATTTCTTACTCAAGGATTAGCAGAGTGGACTAGGAGCTTTGAGTGCTCTGAAGCACTTAAAACACTGTGTCTATTATATTCTTGCCACAACTGCCATATCTGCTATAACTGCTTATATCCTATCAACTTGATTTATCTTAAAGGGAAAATAAACAAATCTTAAATTCCATTGTGCTTAAATCATTATCAAATCTGACAAGTATTTTGTAAAAGAAATTTTAAAATATATCTATTCAACCCCCCTTCTAGATAATTATTGTGCCTCTGGGAACTAACAATTAGTATCAGAGCAAGTTCTTTCAAATAGCCTACAAAGCTTAAGTAGATCCAATGGCACATCTGATAAGCGAATCAAAGATTGGAGGAGGCAGCAAGCCACCTAAGTGCAATAAAGATAAATTTGCCAACTGAAAAGTTCGTATGCAAGCCTACATAGATTCAATAGATGAATATCTATTTGAAACTATTCAGAATGGGACCTACGTTCCTACAAAGCTTGCACCAACTTCAGACGACCCAAACAGAACTAAGATCAAGGTCAAAGTAGAATGGACTGACAACGAAAGAAAAGTTGTCCAACTCGACAAAAAGGCCAAGAACATTTTCTTCCAATCTTTAGAAGATGACCTATTTGAAAATGTGGTCAACAACAGAACAACAAAGGAAGTATGGGAAGCATTGCTCATTATGCACGAAGGAACTAAAGAAGTCAGAGAAAATAAACAATCTCTTCTAACTCAACAATACAAAATGTTTGCCCATGTTCTAGGTGAAAATGTCACTTCCACTTATGAGAGATTCAACGTACTGCTCAACTCTCTTCGAGCTTCTGGAAAGATCTATCCAAATAAATATCTGATCATAAAGTTCATGAGAGCTTTACCTAGTAAATGGGATGCCAAAACCACTGCCATTAGAGAATCAAAGAATCTACATGAAATGACCGTTCAACAATTAAATGGCAACCTTCTCACCTATGAAATGGAGCTGACTCAACGAGCAGAGACTCTATCTGGAGGAAGAAAGAAGGACAAAGGGGTTGCTCTCAAAGAAACAGATGAAATCTCCAAATCTAACACAAAAAATGACTCTGACTATGATGAAGATGATGATGAGGACTTTGTCATGCTGGTTAGAAAACTCAAAAGGTTTATGCGTAAAGGTAAAATCAGCAAACCTAAGAAATTCAACAACTACAACAGCCAGGAACAGATAAATAACTTATACTACAATTGCAAGAAGCCTGGCCATTTTATTACAAATTGCAACAAACACTTAGAGAAGAACTAAAGAGGAAATCAAATTCAAAGAAAGAATTCAAAGGCAACAGAGGCTCAAAGGTCTTGTGGCCGGAGGATCGTGGAGTGACTCAGACAATGACTCAACTCTCGAATCTAGAGATGATGAAGATCCTCAAATAGCAAATCTTTGTCTAATGGCCAAACATGCAAAGGATAAGAAGAGCCCTGACAATCATGAAGTAAGTATAGATGAGGTATTTGAACTCTCCTGATATAGATATTGATGATTTAAGAAATTCACTACATGGCGTAACATCTGATCTGCATCAATACATGAAATGGTTCAGAGTTTTGTCTAAAGATTATTCTCTTCTTTAAAATAAGAAAGAGAAAGTTCAGGAAGAACTGGAAACAACTCTTCTAAGTACTAACCCTCTCTCCAAATTTGAAGCTGAGAATAAATTCTTAAAACAGACCAATGAACTTAATACACAAAGAGATTCAAATTTAACTTCTAAGATCGAGGAACTAGAAAAGACAATCTCTACATGGAATAAATCATCTTCTTCCATGGACTCCCTGATCTCCAGTCAAATAAATACATCTAACAGAACATGATTAGGTTTTGGGGAATCCACCTCAGAACCATATGTGGAAAAGATAAAGGAAACTAGCTCTAGTAATGTTTTAAATTTTAATAGAAGCATTACATTTGTGAAATCCTCACAGAAGGAAGAATCAGTCCATCCCTGCTCTTCTGATCCAATCTATACTTCAAGGCATAACAGATCCCATTAAGGCCTAGGATTCAGAAAAGAGAAGAGTAACTTAGACACTACTCTCCAACCTCGAAGGGTCGTAGAGTCGAGTAAAAATAACTCCATGAACCAACTGGGTAGGAACAGTAGAGTTAAGCTTCACTCTTCATAAATCATGAATCACAAGGATACATGGAAAAAGAAGAACCAGTATAAAGTAAGGATTGCTAAGAACCCACGTAAGTCCAAATGGAGGAAGAATCCACATACACACACAAGCATACATAATATTAGATGTTTTGTATGTAATAAGATTTGTCATAAGGCTGCAACATGTTACCATAATCCTATGCATATGAGACCTAAGGTCAAGCAAATTCGGGTTCCCAAGGGTACTAAAAAAGTAGGACCCATGCAAGTATGGGTACCAAAATGAGAGTTTAATCTTACCATAGGAACAGAGCTCCACGATCATAACCTGGTATCTGGACAATGGATGCTCAAGGCACATAACCGAGAACAAAGCTCTCCTGTCTAACTTCATAGAGAAGGAGGGTCCATCAGTCATCTTCGGAGATAATGGATCTGGTAAGCAAGACAAGGGATATGGCTCAGCTGGGAATGGTGCATTGTCCTTCAGTAAAGTAGCATATGTGGAAGGACTAAAGCGCAATCTTCTGAGCATAAGCCAATTTTGTGACAAGGGTTATCAAGTTACCTTCCTCAACAATCAATGTCAAGTCAGAGATCTAAAGACATCCTCTATAAAGCTGACCGGAATAAGAGAAGGGAACGTCTACACTGTTAATCTTGGTCAACTAAGTTCTGACGAGACAATATGTTTTCTGGCTAAAGCTTCTGAACAAATGAGCTGGCTATGGCACAGAAGGCTGTCTCATCTTAACTTCAAACGCATGCCAAAACTGGCCTCCAAGGATCTAGTAGCAGGCTTACCCAAGCTCAGCTTTGTCAAAGAAAGGCCATGCAACGCCTGTCAGCTTGGAAAACAGACTAGAAGCTTATTCAAGAGAAAAATTGTCAACTCAATTCACAAGCCTCTGCAGTTGCTTCACATGGATCTATTTGGGCTAATTCCAAAAACAAGCCTTGGAGGGAAGAGATACTCATTGGTCGTAGTGGATGACTACACCAAATTCACATGGGTGTTCTTTCTAAACTCAAAAGATGAAACAAGCTCCCAACTAATCAAGATGTTCAGACTGGTGATGAATGAGAAAGAGGAGAAAATTAGGGCTATAAGTAGTGATCATGGTAGAGATTTTGACTTCTCTAAGATGGACCAGTTCTACACAGACAATGGCATCAGTCACAACTTCTCAGCTCCACGAACTCCTCAACAAAATGGAGTAGCTGAGGGAAAGAACAGAACGTTGATAGAGGTTAAAAGAACTCTACTAGCGAGAGCTAAATGCACCGCTGAATACTTACGAATCAAGAAGGCATCAACACTGCATGTTACACTCAAAACAGATCTCTTGTACACTCTACATTAAAGGAGACTCCCTATGAACTATGGAGAGTAAGAAAGATAAGTGTCAACTACTTTCATGTATTCAGTTGTGCATGTTATATTCTCAAAAATGGAAAACAGTATCTGACAAAGTTCCAACCCAAATCAGACAAAGGAATCTTTCTCGGATATGCCACAGATAGTAAGGCTTATAGAGTGTTCAACAAGAAGACGCTAAGCGTTGAAGTCTCAATTCACATCAACTTCGATGAAACAGACTTAGATAAAACTATTTCTCAAGACATTAGGAATGATAATTCAGACACTACGAACGAGGCTGTCGAGCTCAACACCACGATCGTAGTTCCAGAAAATGAAATCGTCGAGCTAGGAGAGGAGGTCGTAGAGAGAACTATGCCAGATAATGAACCTCCACATCAAGAAGTTGAGGTCGATCTTGAAGAATACAGACAAAAGGCATCAGGATAGATGTTCCAACAGGAAACAGATAGGCAAGAGATCACCCTCAAGACCTAATCATTGGAGATCCAAATGCAAGAGTCAAGACAAGATCTGCCACCTAGAATGAATGTTTCTATCTAAGCTTTCTGTCACAAATAAAACCCAAGAAGATAGAAGATGCTATGGAAGACTCAAGTTGGATAGAAGTCATGCAAAAGGAACTAAATCAGTTTGAGAGAAGCAGAGTATGGAGATTAGTTCCAAGACCAAGAAACCACCCAGTCATTGGCACCAAGTGGGTCTTTAGAAATAAGATGGATGAAGATGGGGTGATAACAATGAACAAGGCAAGACTAGTATCCAAAGGTTACTCTTAAGAAGAAGGCATCGACTATGACGAGACCTTCGCACCTGTTACCAGATTAGAAGCCATCAGGATATTCCTTGCCTTTGCTGCACACATAAAGTTCAAAGTCTTTCAAATAGATGTCAAAAGTGCATTCCTGAATGGTGATCTTCAAGAAGAAGTATATATGGAGCAACCTCTAGGTTTCATCAATCCAACTCTCTTTAATTATGTCTATAGATTAGACAAAGCCTTATATGGTCTTAAATAAACACCTAGAGCATGGTATGAAACACTAACAAAATTTCTTATTGAAAATGATTTCACTAGAGGTAGAGTAGATACCACATTATTTCTTAGAAAGCACAAAGAAAAAATCCTATTAGTTCAAATATATGTTGATGACATTATCTTTGGCTCTACTGATGAAAAACTGTGTAAGAGATTTGCCAAGCTTATGCAGAGAAAGTTCGAAATGAGCATGATGGGTGAGCTGAATTTCTTTCTTGGATTACAAGTAAAGCAGACTGATGAAGGTATCTTCATAAACCAAGCCAAGTACATTAAAGATCTACTTAAAAAGTATGGCATGGAATCAGCCTTTCCCATGAAAACACCAATTGCTCTAGCAACCAAGCTTGACAAAGATGAGAAAGGTAAAAGTATTGATATAACTCAATACAGAGGTATGATAGGATCTCTTCTATATCTAATCGCGATGAAGAGATCAGAATAATGTTTTGACATGCATATGCGCTAGATTCCAAGCTAATCCTAAGGAATCACACTTAACTGTCGTAAAAAGGATTTTCAGGTATCTCAAACGCACACCTCACTTGGGACTTTGGTATCCCAAGGAGTCCTCCTTTGAACTAACAGGATATACAGATGTTGATTTTGCAAGTTGCAAGATCGATAAAAAAATTACTAGTAGAAAATTAAAAATGAAGAAAAAGATGAAGGTATTATACTGTAATATTTCGAGCCCCAAAACGTGTAATTATCAAAACTATATTTTCCTATAAATAGAAGCTCATTCTTCTTCCATTCTCACCAATTCACTAAGACTCACAAGAGCAATTATAGAGAGAGAAGCTATAGAGAGAAAAAAGAAGAGAAGTCTGCTACCTCATTATTCCAGTATCCAGTCTTCTTCTGAGGTAAGGGGTATTTTTTATTTCATATTCTGAAGAGATATTATTTTTCGTATTCATATGAATATTATTTTTGTTCAATATTCATATGAAATATCATCTTCGTTAAATATTCGTAGGAATATTATTTTCGTTCAACAGTCGTAAGGGATATTATTTTTTTCAATATTCGTAAGAAATAATATTTTCTTCCATACACTGTAGTATGTGAGTAATATTATTTCATTTCGTATTCCTAATTCTACACTCATTTGTTAAAGTATTGCTTCTATATTCCGTGAAATTGGTAGAATATCCTTGAAATTTGTGCTTCATCCAGTATCTCATAATGGAAATATTATTCTGAGCTTTCTTGATAATTATTAATCTTTTTATACCGAAATACTAGTCATGAGTAATTATTTATGAATTACTATTCTCCCAGTTACTATTCACTCAAATATTATTCACTCGGGTATTCGAGGCACTTTTCATGCTGGAGTACTATTCATGAGTTATCACTCGGTTACTATTTACTCGAATATTATTCACTCGGGTATTTGGGACACTTTTCATACTGGAGTACTATTCACGAGTTACTATTCACGGGTTAATATTCACCCGGTTACTTCACTCTGGTATTTGGAGCACTTTTCATGCCGGGGTAATTCTGAATTCTACACTCATTTTGTTAAAGTATTGCATCTATACTCCGTGAAATTAGTAGAATATCCTTAAAATTTGCGCTTCATCTAGTATCTTTTCATGGAAATATTATTCTGAGCATTCTTGATATTTTTTAATCTTTTCATGTCGAGGTACTATTCACAGGGTACTATTTACTCAACTATTCACCTGGGGTACTATTCACGACAAAAAAAATTGATTTCATTTCGGTCCAAATTATTTTTGATACAATATTATTCTTGAATTTTTCTCCACAAAGCAATATCATGTTGATAATTTGTACATTATTGAATTATTAATAAATTAAATTATAAAATCTTTAAAATTTATCCTTGCTCTCATTTAATTGAATTCTTATATCATTGTCATCATCCTCATGCTTATATTATGATGAAAGTCATCTTTGGCCCGTAGTGCATAGATGGACTGTTGATTGGTATGATTATGACCATGGATTATTTGGTATAATCATGACCTGTAATATTACAAATGATGTGGTAAAAGTTCTCATTGGCCCGTAGTGCATTAATGGACAGTTGTCGGCATGATCATGACCATTGGTGATAACACGAATATCATTGGCCCGTAGTGTATGGATAATTCATGGATGTGATACTAATGAATATTCTTGGCCCGTAGTGCATGGATAATTCAGTGATGTGGATTATTTATTGAGCTAAGTCTCAGTGATAAAATTGATGATAAACTTTTAAATCATAGAAGATTGTAGACATCATGCTCTACTTGACTCTTCTAATGGATTGCTTGTTCTGCTGCAGTTAAACTTGTTGTTTATTGTATTCTATCAGTATATCACTGTTGAAGGCTAATGATAATTTATTCTGCATTATCTTAGTCATAATATTTCTTACTGGGCTAGTTGAGCTCACCATTTTCTTTCATTGTTCTCTTCAGGAAATGAGAATATAGCTGGGACGAGTTGGGGAATGGAGTGATGGTCCAGGATGGTGGCTTTAGTAGTCATCACTATTCTATGAAATAGTGTGATAATAAATGTAATGAGGACTCTATTTGAGTTTGGATATTGTCTATGAGATAATATTCGTGTAAAAACTCTCAGCTACGCTTTTGTTGTATTGTATAGATGAAGTTTGTATTTAAATTCTGTATCATGTATTTGGCGACCCAAGATGGGTGATGTATACCTATTTTGGGGGCGTCACAATTGGTATCAAAGGTTAGGGATATGATCCCTGGCTGAGATGTGAGGCTAGAACTAGGGGGAGAGATGGGGAAATCCTTCGCTAGTATGACCTACCTAAGTTTAATTGTTATTTAATTGGTCGGTCAGAATATAGGGATAATATGTGGCATGTCAATTAACCCTTGTCTTGTGACAGTAAAATGGCATATGAAAATGTTGAGATAAACAATGGAGCACATGAGACTAGGAATGGAGCACATGAGACCGTTGAGTCTCCGTTGATCAATAACTAAGATAATGTGCATCAGGAAGGCAATAATCCTCCTGTACATAACAACACCGACCAAATGACGAACGATGGTATGTTTAGGAACTTTCTAGAATTTATGCAAAACCATACGAGAGAGACTCATGTTCAAAATGCAGATGGAAACACTGGCAACTCACGGCTGGTCACCGCTAAGAAGTATAAGAAGCTGGGACCACCAGAGTTTTTGGGAAAGCCAGAACCACTTAAGGCAAAAACGTGGATAAAGTAGATCACAAGATATTTGATGTCTTGGAATGCTCAGAGGAGAAAAAGGTTCCTTTTGCTACCTTTATATTGTATGAAGAAGCAGATCATTAGTGGGAATCTGTAAAACGTACTCAGCCTACCGCACTAAAGATGTCTTGAGAGAAGTTCCAAGAATTGTTCAACGACAAGTACTTTCCCGAAAGTATTCGTCACATTAAGGAGGTGGAATTCATCAAGCTGGAGCAAAACAATATGACCGTATCGCAATATGAGGCAAAGTTTGTCAAGTTGTCCCGGTTTGCATCCCATTTGGTTGATAATGAGGAGCGAATGACACGAATGTTTCTGCGAGGTTAGAAACCCGAAATACGTCAATACCTTATTATTCACAAACTTTGTTTATATTCAGATGTTGTGAATAGGGCTCAGTTATTAGAACGCGATTATGAGTCAGCTCAACCAAAAAGTAACGACCAACAACACGATAATAATAGTACCGGTGGCAACGACCATCGAAACAACGATAACCATCGTGGAGGAAATTATCATGCCAAAAATGGTAACCACTTCGGTGGTAATCATGGACAAGATAATAGGAAAGATGAAATAAGTGAGAACAACTTTAAGAAGAGAAGATTCAACAATGACGTAAAGATATCGGCAACAGCACCCGTTTCCAATGAAGGAGAACGACCATCAGTCGTATGTTTCAAATGTGGACAGGAGGGGCACATCCGTCCAAACTATATGAAACTACCCAAAGCGTGTTTCAATTATGGAAGAGAAGGTCACCTATCTCGATTTTGTCGTGTAGTGAAGTCAAGTCTAGCTGGGATGGTGACGCCAAATGATGTCCCAGACAAGTCAAAGTCGATAGTTTAAGTGAGAGCATTTATCGAGGAACCTAAATGAAGTTATCACGGGTAAGTTAATCATAAACTCTTAGGGAGTCAATACCTTGTTAGATACCGGTTCTACCCACTCTTTTATTTCTCCTACTTGCGCTCAACGTTTGAACTTGACCCCTAAGAAATTAGACTTTGACTTATCTATTGAAACTCTGTTAGGAGAAACCTTCGTTACATCCACTATTTATAAATCTTGTTTGATTCAAATCGGCACCCTCACGCTACCTGTCGATCTTATCTCTTTGAAAATACTTGCCTTTGAAGTGATTTTAGGAATCGACTGGTTAACTACTCATCATGCTAAAATTAATTATTTTCGTAAGGTTGTTAGCTTTCATATTCCTAACCAACCTGTTATGCGAATTCAAGAAACCAAACCACTAAAGTCAATCACTATCATATTAAGCCATAAGTAAAGAGACCCGAGCCTTTCAATGGTGACTTCCTTGTGTGGAATGCGCCGAAGCCAGACTTTTTATAGGGGACGCCGTGAATAACAATGGAAAGTTGATAGGTATCAATGTGAGATGCTATCCAAGTCTTGGATGAGAGTCACAGTTTTGAATGATATTTCTATCATTAATAAATTTCTCGACGTATTCCCTGAAGACTTCCTGGCCTACCCCCAGAGCGTGAAATCAAATTTTGTATTAACCCTAGTACAAAACCCATTTCTAAAACTCTCAAATATTTTTTCACCAAAAAGGAAATCAACATGAAACAACGACGTTGGCTCGAGCTTTTGAAAGATTACGATCATACCTTTCAATACCATATTAGAAAAGTGAACATGGTAGCTGACGCATTGAGTAGAAGATCATATGTAGGTATGAGTGCGATATCGTCAACACAAAGGCCCATTTCATACGACTTACAAATGATGGAGATAGAGTTAAAGACTCTAGGGACCCACGTGATGATATCAAATATACGAGTAGAACCGACTTTAATCGATAAAGTTAAAGATGCTCAAGCTACAGACCCGGAGCTAATACGTATGAAGAAGAAAGTGCAAGAAGGTGTTATTTCAGAAGCAAGAATCGATGAAGAAGGAGTACTTAGAGTCAACTCCAGACTTTGTGTTCCTAACGACTCTGATTTAAAGTATAAAATCATGATGGAGGCACACAACACACCGTTTGCAATCCATCCTGCGAGTACCAAAATGTATCGTGATATTCGACATAAATTTTGGTGGAGCAATATGAAAAGAGAGATCGTGGAGTTTATCTCAAGGTGTTTAACTTGTTAACGTGTCAAGGTGGAGCATCAAGCGTCAAAAGGACCATTGCAACCACTTGAAATTCTAGAATGGAAGTGGGAGCACATTACCATGGATTTTGTAACTGGTCTTCCCAGGGTTTCTCAAGGCATAGATGTAATTTGGGTCATTGTCAATAGATTAACCAAATCTGCTCATTTCTTACCTATACGAGAAACTTATTCACTTGAACGTCTTGCTCATATATACATAAATGAGATTGTATGACTGCATGGTATGCCAGTATCCATAGTTTTTGATCGAGACCCAAGATTCACTTCACGATTTTGGGTTAGTTTGCAAAAAGCTATGGGCATGGATTTATGATTCAGTTCGGCATATCATCCTCAAACGGATGGGTAGTCGAAGAGGACTATTCAAACTCTTGAAGATCTATTAAGACTCTATGTCCTTGACTTCAAAGGAAGTTGGGACAAATTCTTGCCATTAGTGTAATTCTCCTACAACAACAGTTATCAAACAAGTATAGGCATGGCTCCATTCGAGGCGTTGTATGGACGCAAGTGTCGTTCTCCAGTATGCTGGGATGAGGTAGATGAAGCAACGTTGTTGGGATCGAAATTGGTACGCATGACTATGGAAAAGATTCAAATAATTCGGCAAATTATAAAGACCTCACAAGATCACAAAAGAGTTATGATGATCTTCATCGAAGAGACGTGGAATTCAATGTTGGAGAGCATGTGTTGTTACGTGTTGCTCCATGGAAAGGAGTTACAAGATTTGGAAAGAGAGGAAAGCTCAATCCTCGATTCATTAGCACATTTGAAATCCTTGACCGAGTAGGAACTGTGGCCTATAGACTCGCCTTACCGCCAAGTATGTCTCGTGTTCATAATGTTTTTCACATATCTATGTTACGTAAATATGTGGAAGACTCGAACCACATTATTGATTTAGAACTGGACAAAATAGCAGAAGATTTAACGTATAAAGAGGTGCCTGTTAAAATCTTGGATAATAAGGAACATATTTTACGCTCCAAAACCTCAAGTCAAAGTTTTGTGGGGAAACCACGATGTTGAGGAAATGACCTGGGAGTTAGAATCTGAAATAAAATTAAGTTATCCTCACCTCTTTAACATACCAGGTATGTACACCAATTTCAAGGATGAAATTTCATAAAAAAGGGAGGTTGTAAGACCCCAACTTTTATAAATAAAGATGAATTTTTTTCTCTAAATATCATTTTTGGATATTAGGTGTGAATTTGATATAATGTTATAGTTGTGGATAATGTTTATAACTTTTGCAAAGTAAGCAAGTTGTTTTAAAATATTTGATTGGTCGGGGAATATTCGTTTTAACAGGAAATATTCGAATGACGGCACAATCATCGGTGGATCCCACAACGAAAATTACTGTCGGAGTTAGAAAATGACAGAAATATCTTTTTATAAAAATAACGGTGAAAGTTTTACCGTTAACTGTTGAAATTGTGACGCCCCCAAAATAGGTCCACACAACCCATTCTGAGTCGTCAAATACATGGTACAGAAAATAACTACAAACTTCATTATTATAATTATCGTGCAAAATACGACAACAGACATGCTGTGAGTTTTAATACAAATAGATGTTCATGGTACCTTGACCACAACACCTTACAATGGTACCTTACATAAAGTTACAGTCAATAACTATTTTAGAAATTAAAATCTTTGGAAAATGCTCAAGGAAACCTTCGTACATAGGAGGCCATGCATCTAAGTTATCATAGATATCATATGACTTGAGAATCATCCTTGGTTGACCCAATAGACCCCAAAGAAAAATGAGAAGATTACTATCATGTTCTTTCCAATGGTGAGTCTTCTCTTGCCATATAATTATCACCATTGTCTCTAATTGAGAATTATATTTCAACCAAACTCCAAGATTATATAAGTAGTGCTCATAGATATAATCAGCAAGTGGATGTGCACAACCTTGTCTTATGATAACACGAAGTCGTATGTCATTAGACATCTTGTATGATAGTGGCAAAAAATACCCTTCCAAAGTTGGGTTCACCTCACCCTATTCGATTCACCAAAATTAACGGTTAAATGACGTATAAAATACGACACACTTATTTAAAATTCTTGATAAAATTATTTTCATACTGTTTTAGAGGAAACCTCAACAGCTATAGACCACCGTTCTATTCCCCTGTTACCCCCGCTCGACCCAGCTACACTCTTATTACCTTAAAGGAATTATGAAGCAAAAGGGTGAGCACAACTAGCCCAGTAAAGAATATCATGACTAAAGATAATTAAATTACCAATAGCCTTCGTTAATAATAAATCAGAGATTTAGAACATGTGGTAAATGATAAAACTTTTTAATCATAGTTGCAGCGGAACGAGCAATCCATTAGAAGAGTCAAATAGGCCATAAAGTCTATTATCTTCTCCATGTTAAAAGTCCACCAACAATGTTTTATCCCTATAATATCAATCAATAGTTCCTATCCACAATCATGTGAATAACTTATAATCATAATTGTGGTTCTAAATTCCTCTTCGCACCCAGAACAAAGATAGTTTTTATCACCTGTTTTTACCTGAAACATCAAAGATCATGATTATACCAAATCACAGTTTCTGTTCATAATCATACTAATAAATTCATCTTTTGACTCTGCATCAAAGATATTCAACAACAGCTTCATCTTCACCACAGCCAAAGATATTCAACAGTCATCTTTGCACTACTGAGCCAAAGATATTCAACAACAGTCATCTTTGCACTACATGCCAAAGATATTCAACAACAAGTCATCTTTGCAGACTATGGTGCCAAAGATATTAATATCTCAAAGAAATATATAATCATTTCAGAATTTATATAAACAATAATTATAACCATGTTGATCAATTCACCTTTGCACTTAAGATAAAAATAATCAATTGTAAATTTAATGGTCATGATCATACCAGTCAATAATTCATCTTTACACTCAAGTCAAAGAGAAATTTCATCACCAAGATTATAAAAATGTTATATATGATAATGAAAATAATATGATCAAAACATGGATTTAATTTCAAGAGTAAGATTCATAAATCAACGATAATTTGGTCAGAAAAAGAAATCAATTTTTTCATGAATAATATCTCGTGAATAGTAACCCATACATAGTACCCCGTATTCGTAAATAGTACTGTATACGTAAATAGTGTCATATACATGAATATTACCGTATACGTGAATAGTGTCATATACGTGAATAGTATTGTATACGTGAATAGTTTTGTATAAGTGAATAGTAACCCAGACATGAAAAGGTAAAAATTTCATATCAATATTTCGGTATAATGATATTAAAAGAAATAACATCATTTACAAAAAAATAACATCCCTTACCTCAAAAGTGTGAGACCCCAAATTTTATGAATAAAGATTTAAATTTCTCGAAATATTTTTTTGAATATTATGGTGTGGATTTGATATAATGTTATAGTTATGGGTAATATTTACAAATTTTACAAAGTAAGCAAGTGGTTATATAATATTCGATTGGTCGGGGAATATTCTTTTTGTCGGGAAATATCCGTGCGACGGCACAATCATTGGTGGATCCCACAACGGAAGTATTGTCGTAGTTAGAAAACGACAGAATTATCTTTTTATAAAAATAACGGCGAAAGTGTTACCGTTAAAACTGTTGAACTACCCGGTAGTAAAAGTACAGTAATACGCGTGGTTGCATAGTAGCACACGGTATTGATTATTGATGCTTACATAAGAAGTCACTTAATTATACTCAATTATTGCTACACGATAATTGTCGCATCATATCTCTCATATTATTGATTCGATTATTGTCACAAGATCATCTCGTGATAATATGATATATTATTAAATCAATAATTGAGACGAAAAAGTTATTCATATTATTAAATTGCAATATTTACAATGTCTAGAAGTTACATCGAGGAGAGGTTTGGTCATCTAATTGCATACCAATAAGGAGAAATCCTTATCGAAAGCCCCATCTTTCCTGGGAACGACCTGGTTGTTAAATATTGTGAATTATAATATTAATGATGAATAAGTTCGTGTTGATTAAAGATAAAATTGATAGTTCTATTATGTTGGAATTATTAGTGTTAGTGAAAATCGACATCTATTAGATGATAATTGATGTCCTGGGGTTATATTGATAAATCGGGTAATTAATCGGATAAATGAGCAATTAATTGCTACTAATTCACATGCTTATATAACTATTTGTTCACATGTGTGTACTATTGAATCACATTCTTGTACTATTAGGGGAGTTGGTGCAAGATTGATAATACTTGCATGACTAAGTTAAAAATAGAGGTATAGATGGAGGTACTATACTGTAATTCGATTTTCACATGATTATAACTATTGATTCACATGATTGAGCTATTGATTCACATTATTTACTATTAGGGGAGGTGGTACAAGTTTGATAATACTTGCAGGACTAAATTAAAAATGAAAGAAAAGTTGAAGGTATTGTACTGTAATATTTTGAGCCCCAAAACGTGCAATTATCAAAACTATATTTTCCTATAAATAGAAACTCATTCTTTCTTCATTTCTCACCAATTCACTAAAGCTATAGAGCAATTATTATAGAGAGAAATTATAGAGAGAAAGAAGAAGAGAAGTCTGCTACCTCTCTACTCCAGTATCCACTTTCTTTTTAAGGTAAGGGATATTATTTCTTTTGTATTCATGAAGAGAGCTATTGTTATTCCATTCCTTATTATTCTGTTGGAATAACCTGTCTATGCGAAGTACCGCATACATGGTGAAATTCTTCTATTATTCCATTCTTTATTATTCTATTGGAATAACCTGTATATGCGAAGTACTGCATACATGGTGAAATTCTTCTATTATTCCATTCCTTATTATTATGTTGGAATAACTCGTCTGGGCGCAAGCAACCGCATACATGGTGAAATTCTTACATTATTCCATTCTTTATTATTCATTGGAATATCACGTCTGCAATGCATTACGCATGACCTAGTTCCATTATTCATTATTATGTAGGAATAACCTGTCTGTGCGGTCTATCGCATGCATGGTGAATTCTTTGTTATTCCATTCTTTATTATTTTGTTGGAATATCATGTCTGTGTGATTTACGCATGACCTGGTTCCATTCTTTATTATTCTGTTGAGAATAACCGCTCTGCTGTCTTGATCTATCGCATGCATGATGAATTCTTCTATTATTCCATTCTTTATTATTTACATTGGAATAACACATCTATGTGGATTACCGCATGCATGGTGAATGATCCTTTGTATTCATATGAATAGTATTTTCATTCAAAAGGAGTTTCGCCAAGGCGATTTCATAATTTTTTCGACCCTCAAAAATTCGGAAAACTTTGAAATGATAATTTGATGAGTTTTTCAGATTGTGTCCAAAATGGTGATTTTTGGATGTATAGATTAAGAGTTATGGATTTTATGGGAAAATACTATTTTAAAAGTAAACCCTTATAACTCTTTGTGGTTAACTCCAAAATTGGTGAAATTTTTATTGGGAGTACATGTATATAATGAGAGTATACCTGTAAATTTGTAAGTTTTGGAGAAAAGTACAATTTATGATAAATGTCTAAATATTAGGACGTTTTGGCCATATGAAAAATAGTAAATGAATTTTAAAAAATTCCGAGAAAAATATATGTTCAATATGGGACTATATTCTACTAAATCCCAGAAAAGAAATATTTTTGGGACTGATTTGGTATTTTTCATGAAAATGAACTAGTTATGAGTAAATGAATTAAATAAGTTATGTGAAGTAACAAAATTGGAAAACGGGATTTTATGGCTTGGGAATCCTATATAGGGTATATGCATATTTTTGATGAGGGATTTGATCATTGGTGATGAAATCTTATGAGTATGGCATTTTTGAATGATTAAATGCATTTTTTGGTAAAGTGTAAACAATTGAAATAAATTGTTTATAAGTTTAAAAAGTGATTAAAATATTGTTATAATATTAATAATATTTGATTATGAGTTTATTAAGTGATTGATAATATTTGGATAAATTTAAAGTCTTTAATATTTATCCTTGTTTTCGTTTGATTAATGCTTATATCATTGTCATCGTCCTCATTCTTATATTATGATGAAAGTCATCTTTGGCTTACGTGCATAAATGGACTTGGTATGATTATGACCAGCGATCATTCGGTATAATCATGACATGTAATGTTGTAAATGATGTGGTAAAAGTTGTAAGACCCCAACTTTTATGAATAAAGATGAATTTTCTATAATTATCATTTTTGAATATTATAGAATGAATTTGATATAATGTTATAGTTGTGGGTAATAGTTATAAATTTTTCAAAGTACGCAAGTTGTTATATAATATTCGATTGGTCGGGGAATATTCGTTTTAACAGGGAATATTCGTATGACGGCACAATCATTGGTGGACCCCACAACGAAATTATTATCGGATTGAGTAAATGACAAAAATATTTTATGAAAATAACGGCGGAAGTTTTATCGTTAACTGTTGAAACACACGGTGTTAAAAAAATATGAGAATACGCTGGCGTGGTTGCGTAGTACACACGGTATTGATTATTGATGCTTACGTGAGAAGTTACTCAGTTTTGTTCAATTATTGCTTCAGCATAGTATCTCACGTTAATTGATTCAATTATTGTCGATATTTTATATATTATTAAATCAATAATTGAGATGACGAAGTTATTAATATTATTATTTGCAATATTAACGATGTTTAGAAGTTACGCGAGGAGAGGTTTGGTCACCTAATTCTTGGCGTCGATAGGGAGAAATCCTTATTCGAGCCCCCTCTTTCTGAGGAACGAATTGGTCAATTAATAGTGTGAATTATAATAATGATGATGAAGTTTTGTTTTATTAGTATTATTAATGTAATAAAATGTAAAAGCTTTTTATATAAAACATAATACTTTTATAAAGTTATTCATTTTATTAGACTATAAATAGAATATATTATATTCTATTATGCATAGTATTTTGCATAGTAAAATCTTTTTATATAAAAATGAATACTTTTATAAAGTTATTCATTTTATTAGACTATAAATAGAATATATTATATTTTATTATGCATAGTGTTTGCATAGTGCCTACAAAGTATTTGCATAGTAAAATCTTTTTATATAAAACAGAATACTTTTATAAAGTTATTCGTTTTATTAGATTATAAATAGAATATATTATATTTTATTTAAAATATTTTGTTTTATTAGAATATTTTATAGTAAACCAATCTGGACAGTCCGTTTAAAAGTAAATCAATCTGGACCGTTTAGGAATTAGTTACTATTCAGTCCATTCTCCTATAAATAAAATCTCATTCCTTCATTAATTCTTACGAATTCACTAAAACTCTAAAGAGAGAAAATATAGAGAGAAAGAAGAAAAGTATTCTGCTACTTCACTACTCCTATATCCAGTTTGTTCTAAGGAAAGGGGTATTATTTCTTTCATATTCATGAAGAGAACTTCTGTTATTCCATTTTTTTATTTCATTGGAATAACTTTGATATCATGATCACCCTATACTTGGTGAAATTCTTACATTATTCCATTTTTATCATTATGTTGGAATAACTTTGCTCATCAAGTACCGCATACATGGTGAAATTCTTACATTATTCCATTCTTTATTATTACATTGGAATATCACATGCAATGCGTTTATGCATGACACGGGTTCCGTTATTTATTATTCATTGGAACATCCTATTTGCAAATTTTGCACGACACGGTTCCGTTATTTATTATTCTGTTGGAATATCATGTTTGTGCGTTTACGGATGACCTGGTTTAGTTATTTATTATTCTATTGGAATAACCTGTATGTACGGTCTATCGCATGCCTGGTGATTTTTTTGTTATTCCATTCTTTATTATACTCAGTTGGTTAAATTGTTGACTTATATACTCCATATAATTAGTGGAATATCCTTGATATTTGCGCTTCATCCAGTATCTTTTCATGGAAATATTCTTCTGAGCATTCTTGAATTTTACTTTACAAAAAAGTATCATATTGACAATTTGGACGTTATTAGTTCCTAGATAAATTAATTCTTGAACTTGTTTTATTGAATTCTTATATCATTGTCATCATCCTCATGTTAAAAGTCATTTGTGGCCTGTAGTGCATAGATGGACTTGGTATGATTATGACCAGGAATTAATCGGTATAATCATGACCGTAATGTTACAAATGATGTGGTAAAAGTCCTCATTGGCTCGTAGTCCATTGATGGACAGTTGTTGGCATGATCATGACCATTGATGAATACACGAATAGCCTTGGCCCGTAGTGCATGGATAATTTGTGGTTGTGATACTAATGAATATCCTTGGTCGTAATGCAGGGATGATGTGGATTATTTATTAAGCTGAGTCCCAGCGATAAAAGTGATGAAAAATCTTTAAAATCATAAAAGATAGTAGATTTTATTCTCTACTTGACTCTTTTAATGGATTGCTTGTTCCGCTGCAGTTAAACTTGATGTTTGTTATATTGTATCGCTTTAAACTTGTTGAAGGCTAACGATAATTAATTACGTATTATCTTAGTCATAATATTTCTTACTAGGCTAGTTGAGCTCACCCTTTTACTTTCATTGTTCTCTCTTGAAATGAGCGTGGCGAGGGGACTAGTCGAGGAAGCGGAGTGATGGTCCAGATAATAGCATTAGTAGTCCTCATTATTCTGTTCAATAGTGTGATAATAAATGTAATGAGGACTCAATTGAGTGTGGATATTGTCTAGATGACAATATTTGTATTAAAACTCACAGCATATGTTTTGTCGTAATTTACACGACTGTTGTATAATTAACTTGTATTTGAATTTTATACCATGTATTTGGCGACCCAAGATGGGTGATGTATACCTATTTTGGGGGCGTCACAAAAGTCCTTAGTGGCCTGTAGTGCATTGATGGACAATTTTTGGTATGATTATGACCAGGGATTATTTGGTATAGTCATGACCATTGATGATTTAATGAATATCATTGGCTCGTAGTGCAGGGATGATTCGATGATGTGTTAAGCTGAGTCTCGGCGATAAAAATTGATGAAAATATTTTAAATCATAGAAGATAGTAGCTATCATGCTCTACTTGACTCTTCTAATGGATTGCTTATTCCGCTGCAGTTAAACTTGATGTCTATTGTATTTTATTAGTTTAATATTGTTGAAGACTAATGATAATTTATTTTGCATTATCGTAGTCATAATATTTCTTACTAGGCTAGTTGAGCTCACCCTTTCTTTCACTGTTCTGTTCAGGAAATGAGAACGTAGCCGGGACTAGTCAGGGAATGGAGTGACGGTCCAGATGATAGCATTAGTAGTCCTCACTATTCTGTTAAATAGTGTGACAATAAATGTAATGAGAACTCCATTGAGTGTGGATATTATCTAGATGACAATATTCTTATTAAAACTCTTAGATTATGTTTTATCGTATTTTACACGACTGTTGTATAATTAAGTCGTATTTGAATTTTGTACCATGTATTTGGCGACTCAAGATGGGTGATGTATACCTATTTTGGGGGCGCCACGGTTAGTATCAAAGCTTAGGATATGATCCCTGGTCGACATGTGAGACAAGAACTAGGAGAGGAGAGAATTCCTTCGCTAGTATGACCTACCTAAGTTTATTTGGTATTTAATTGGTCACGTAGTATAGGGATAATATGTGATATGTTAATTAACCCTTGTTTTGTGATAGTGTTTGAAAATGGCATCTAAAAATGTTGAGATCAACAATGAAGCACATGAGACCGTTGAGTCACCAACGATCAATACTCAGGATAATGTGCAACAGGAAAATAATCCTCAGGTAAACAATAACACCGATGAAATGGTGAACGATGGGATGTTCAGAGGCTTTATGCAATTCATGCAACATCAGGCGAGAGAAACTCTGTTCAAAATGCAGGTGGAAATAATGGCAACCCACGGTTGGTCATCGCTAAGCAGTTCAAGGAGCTGGGACCACCGGAGTTTTTGGGAAAGCCAGAACCACTTAAGGTGGAGACGTGGTTAAAGTAGATCACCAAGATATTTGATGTCTTGGGATGCTCCAAGGAGCAAAAGGTTCCCTTTGCCACCTTTATGTTGCGTGAAGAGGCAGATTACTGGTGGGAATCAAAAAGCATACTCCACCGACTGGCCGACTCAAGATGTCTTGGGAGAATTCCAAGAGCTATTCAACGACAAGTACTTTCCTGAAAGTATTCGTCACATGAAGGAGGTGGAGTTTATCATGTTGGAGCAAAACAATATGACCGTGTCACAATACAAGGCTAAATTTGCAGAGTTATCCCGGTTTGCATCCTATTTGATCGATAATGAGGAGAGAATGACGCGAATGTTTCTAGAAGGTTTGAAACTCGATATACGTCAATACCTCATTTCTCACAAACTTTGTTTATATTCAGATGTTGTGAATAGGGCTCAGTTATTGGAGCGCGATAATGAGTCAGCACAACCAAAAAGCAACGACCAACAACACGATAATAGTCATACCAGTGGCAACGGCCATCGAAACAATGATAACCATCGTGGAGGAAATTATCATGCCAAGAATGGTAACCACTTTGGTGGTAATCATGGCCAAGATAATAGGAGTGGAAATTTCAAGAAGAGAAGGTTCAACAACGATGAAAAGATAGCAGTACCAACACCCATTTTCAAGGAAGGAGAACGACCACCAATTATAAGCTTCAAATGCGGAGGGGAGGGAAATATCAGTCCAAACTGTGTGATGCAGTCCAAAGCATGTTACAATTGTGGAAAAGAAGGTCACCTAGCCCGATTTTGTCGTACACCAAAGTCAAGTCCAGCTGGGATGGTAGCACCAAAGGCGGATACGTACAAAACAAAGTCGGTGGTTTCAGGGAGAGCGTTTTGCGTGACTTCTCAAAAAGAGAGTAACCCGAACAAAGTTAGCACGGGTTAGTTAATTATAAATTCTTGCGATTTCTATACATTATTAGATACCGGTTCTACCCATTATTTTATCTCTCTTGCTTGCGCTCAACGTTTAAATTTAACTCTAGAGAAGTTAGACTTTGACTTATCGATTGAAACTTCGTTAGGAGAAACCTTCATTTCATGTGTTATCCAAGTCTTGGAAGAGAGTCACAGTTTTTAAATGATATTTCTAACGTTAATAAATTTCCTGATGTATTCTTGAAGACTTCTTAGCCTACCCCTGGAGCGTGAAATCGAATTTTGTATTGACCCCAGTACAAAACCCATTTCTTCAACCCTTAAATATTTCTTCAACCAAAATGAACGAATAATGCGCCAAAGATGATGGCTCGAGCTGTTGAAGATTACGACTATACCATTCAATATCATTGTGGAAAAGCGAAAGTGGTAGCTGACGCGTTGAGTAGAAGATCGTATACGTTTACGAGTGCGACGTTGTTAACATAAAAACCCATTTCCTATAACTTACAAATGATGAAGATAGAGTTAAAGACTCTAGAGACCCACGTGAAGATAGCGGATATATGATTAGAATCGACTTTAATCTATAAAGTTAAAGCCATGCAAGCTACATACTTAGAGTTGATGAATGTGAAGAAGAAGGTTTAAGAGAGCATTATTCTAGAAGCAAGAATCGATGAAGAGAGGAAATCTCAACCCTCGATTTTATTGGCCCATTTGAAATCCTTGATCGAGTAGGAACTGTGGTCTATAGACTCATTTTACCGCCAAGTATATCGTGTGTTCATAACATTTTTCACGTATCGATGTTACTTAAATATGTGGATGACCCGAACCACATTATTAAATTAGAACTAGACGATATAGCAGAAGATTTAATGTATGAGGAGATACGTGTTAAAATCTTGGATAAGAAGGATCGTATTCAACACTCAAAGGTTATACCTCAAGAGTTAGAATCTGAAATGAAGTCAAGGTATCCTCATCTCTTCGGCATACCAGGTACGTACGTAAATTTCGAGGGCAAAATTTCATAAGGAGGGGAGATTATGAGACCCAAAATTTTATGAATAAAGATTTAAATTTCTCGAAATATTTTTTTGAATATTGTTAGGTAAAATCTAATTACGCACAACACACAAGTATACGTGGTCAACAAGTAATACAGTGAAAGTAGAGTATCATTCTCGCGAGGAATTATTAATACAAATTACCAAGTACTAACCCTTAATCAAACTAATTCAATATAAACAAACAATTTGACAATATAAATTAAATTATCTAATTACACTAATTCTAATTACCACTAATTACGAATCAGGTTATGGAGATTTAAGATCACAACTTCACTTATTGCTTCATTTAAGTTAACACACTTCTCATCAATTATTTTCTATCCTGAATTGTTAATCAAGAACACTAAAGCAGATAAAACCACCTCTCGATGCATAATACCCATACTTACTTAAATTCACAATTGATAGAATTAAGCAAGACACCCTAATTAACTAATCCATTATATCTCTATGTGAATTACAATTAAAAAGGATTTAAAGCACAAGTTCTCTATAAGATTACATATGGCGTAAAGGCATATCTCTATCCTAAACACGAATCATGAATTCCATCTATGCAGAAATCACAAACACATGCTATTATGATCAGATCTAAATCTAAACTTCATCTCTCGAGTTCATATAGATTATCACAGTAATTGATGGCCAATCAATTAAATAATTAAGTTCAAATCACAATAGACAATCCTCACAATAGAACATAATAATTGATAACGAAGCATATTAAAATAAACTACACAATAAGATCCATTGTAATCTCAAACAAAGAATTAGTTCATTGAATTAAAATTAAGAATCCACACTTGAATAAACATTAAAAGACAAAGATAGAAGAAGATAAGAAGATAGAATCTATTGTCTGTAGATTTGATGCTCTCTCCTTGCTCCTACTTTGAATCTTCAATGGTCTCCAAGTTGCTTCAATCTCCAAATCTAATAAGAACAAGGATTTTTCTCAATCTACTCTAATCTAATCTAATGGAATTCTTCCAAAAACTTCCCTTAATTCTTGTGATTCTCCTCCTTTTATATGCCTCTTCATATGTCTTTAAGTCCTCTTAGAAGTCCTTGAATCAATCAGCTCAAACCAATCCTTATCGGACTCAAATTTAGACAAAAACTACTCTTTCTGCGCGTACCCAAGCCCCGGCTTGGGTATTGCCTTGTAAATAGCAAGCCCCGGCTTGCTATGCTACTGTTTTTGACTTCAGTACCCCCAAGCCCCGGCTTGGGTATAAGGCATAAAATAGCAAGCCCCGGCTTGGGTGCAACCTGTTAGTTGTTTTTTCTGCTACAATGTCCTCTGGTAAAATGGCCATAACCTTTGACCTGGGAGGAGTTACGGGGCCTGCCACCTATCAAATCAAAGATATCGACGAGATCTACAACTTTCATTCTTTGAGAATTGAGAAATAACGAACGGATGAAGGTATAAATGGGACTGGAAGTGACTGTTATGCAAATGACCGCCCAAAACAGCAAAATTCAACATCCGTTGGTACAAATGTCATAACTCTTGCATCCGAACTCCGATTGGAATGATTCAAGATGTTCTGAAAAGCTAAGAAGAAGCTCTACAATATAGTCCAAGTTTCAAGCCAGGAACATGAAATGAACATGAAAGCCCAAATGATGTCCAGATTACTTTTCTTTGCGTTTTCCTACCAATTCTTTGCGATTTCCTTGCTTTTCCTTACCAATAGTCGCTCACACCGCTCCCAAACATATAACCTACAAAATGAAAACAAAATGCATAAAAAGTAACTAATACACATGAATATAAGCAACTAATTCAAGTAAAAGATACCGGATAAGTAGGTATAAAACCTACTTATCAAATATTATGGTGTGGATTTGATATAATGTTATAGTTGTGGGTAATATTTTCAAATTTTGCAAAGTAAGCAAGTGGTTATATAATATTCGATTGGTCGGGGAATATACTTTTTGTCGGGGAATATCCGTACGACGGCACAATCATTGGTGGACCCCACAACGGAAGTATTATCGTAGTTAGAAAACGACATAATTATCTTTTTATAAAAATAACGGCGAAAATGTTACCATTAAAACTATTGAACTACCCGGTAGTAAAAGTACAATAATACGCGTGGTTGCATAGTAGCACATGGTATTGATTATTGATGCTTACGTAAGAAGTGAATCAGTTATACTTAATTATTGCTACAGTAATTGCTACATCATATCTCTCATATTATTGATTCGATTATTGTCACAGTGTCATCTGCATAATATGATATATTATTAAATCAATAATTAAGACGACAAAGTTATTCATATTATTAAATTACAATATTTACAATGTTTAGAAGTTCTGTCAAGAAGAGGTTTGGTCATCTAATTGCGCGCCAATAAGGAGAAATCCTTATCGGAAAGCCCCCTCTTCCGGGAACGACCTGGTTGTTAAATATTGTGAATTATAATATTAATGATGAATAAGTTCGTGTTGATTAAAGATAAAATTGATAGTTCCATTGTGTTGAAATTATTAGTGTTAGTGAAAATTGACATCTATTCCGATGATAATTGATGTCTGGGGGTTATATTGATAAATCGGGTAATTAATTGGATAAATGAGCAATTAATTGCTACTAATTCACATGCTTATATAACTATTTGTTCACATGTGTGTACTATTGAATCACATTCTTGTACTATTATGAGAGTTGGTGCAAGATTGATAATACTTGCATGACTAAGTTAAAAATGGAGGTATAGATGGAGGTACTATACATGGTGAAATTCTTCTGTTATTCCATTTTTTATTATTATGTTGAAATAACATTTCATGCCAAGTACCGTATACACGGTGAAATTCTTACGTTATTTCATTCTTTATTATTCGTTGAATATATCTCTGTCATGCGTGATTACGCATTTATTTGGTTCTATTATTTATTATTTCATTGGAATAACACGTCTGCATGCGATCTATCGCATGCATGGTGAATTCTTTGTTATTCCATTCTTTATTATTCATTTGGAATATCGTATGCGTGTGGTTTACGCATTGATTTGGTTCCATTCTTTATTATTTCATTGAGAATAACTCGTCATAATATGATCTATCGCATGCATGATGAATTCTTCTGTTATTCCATTCTTTATTATTCTGTTGGAATAACTTGTCTATATGGATTACCGCATGCATGGTGAATGATCCTTTGTATTCATATGAATAGTATTTTCATTCAAAAGGGGTTTCTGCCAGGGGCAGTTTCGTAATTTTTCTAACCCTAAAAAATTCTGAGAAACTTTGAAATGATAATTTGATGAGTTTTCTAGATTGTGTCCAAAAATGGCGATTTTTGGATGTATAGATTAAGAGTAATGGATTTTATGGGAAAAGACTATTTTAAAAGTAAACCCTTATAACTCTTTGTGGTTAACTCCAAAATTGGTGAAATTTTATTGGGAGTACATGTATATAACAGAGTATACCCTGTAAATTTGAATTTTTGGAGAAAAGTACAATTTATGATAAATGTCTAAATATTAAGGCGCTTTTGGCCGTATGAAAATAGTAAATGAATTTTAAAAATTAGAGAAAAATATATGTTCAATATGGGATTATATTACGCTAAATCCCGAAAAAAAATATTTTTGAGACTGATTTGATATTTTCTTAAAAATAAACTAGTTATGAGTAAATAAATTAAATACGTTATGTGAAGTAACAAAATTGAAAAATAAGATTTTATGGCTTGGGAATCCTATATAGGGTATATCTGATTTTTGATGAGGATTTGATCATTGGTGATGAAATCTTATGAGTATAGCATTTTGAATGATTAAATGCATTATTTGGTAAAGTGTAAACAATTGAAATAAATTGTTTATAAGTTTAAAAAGTGATTACAATATTGTTATAATATTAATAATATTAGATGATGAGTTTATTAAGTGATTGATAATATTTG
Organism: Panax quinquefolius; assembly: GCA_020205615.1. Taxonomy (NCBI): domain Eukaryota; kingdom Viridiplantae; phylum Streptophyta; class Magnoliopsida; order Apiales; family Araliaceae; genus Panax; species Panax quinquefolius. The sequence continues at coordinate 59,675,101 of CM035168.1, forward strand.
GATAAATTTAAAGTCTTTAATATTTATCCTTGTTTTCGTTGATTAATGCTTATATCATTGTCATCATCCTCATTGCTTATATTGTGATGAAAGTCATCTTTGGCTTACGATGCATAGATGGACTTGGTATGATTATGACCGAGGATCATTCGGTATAATCATGACTGTAATGTTGTAAATGATGTGATAAAAGTCCTCTCGGTGGTTTTGTAGTGCATTGATGGATAATTTTTAGTATGATTATGACCAGGGATTATTCGGTATAGTCATGACCATTGATAATTTAATGAATATCCTTGGCCCGTAGTGCAAGGATGATTCGATGATGTGGTTTATTTATTAAGTTGAGTCTCAGCAATAAAAATTGATGAAAACATTTTAAATCATAGAAGATAGTAGATATCATGCTCTACTTGACTCTTCTAATGGATTGCTTATTCCGCTGCAGTTAAACTTGATGTCTATTGTATTTTATCAGTTTAACATTGTTGAAGACTAATGATAATTTATTCTGCATTATCTTAGTCATAATATTTCTTACTGGCTAGTTAAGCTCACCCTTTCTTTCACTGTTTTCTTCAGGAAATGAGAACGTAGCCGGGACTAGTCGGGGAATGGAGTGACGGTCCAGATGATAGTATTAGTAGTCCTCACTATTCTGTTAAATAGTGTGACAATAAATGTAATGAGGACTCCATTGAGTGTGGATATTGTCTAGATGATAATATTCTTATTAAAACTCTTAGATTATATTTTATCATATTTTACACGACTGTTGTATAATTAAGTTGTATTTGAATTTTATACCATGTATTTGGCAACTCAAGATGTGTGATGTATACCTATTTTGGGGGCGTCACAAAAAGAATAGCACTTCTAACTGAAATATCAGATATAATACTGAAGAAAACTTGCACTGTATAGCAACACTCAAGATATCTAAATACTCACAAAAATACGCTCGATATAATAGAGAGAGAAAACTTATGATTATGGTGTGATTTTCAATTCTAACCTAAGCACCCTATTTATAGAAAAATGCTTAGAACACCAAAGCAGAAAATTTAATAAAATATAATTATTTATTAAAAAAATTCACTCCCACTTTGAAAATCAGATTTCAGCATTTACAACAAGCAAAAGAACAAGTGTGGGGCCCACCTTCTAGAAATCTCCACCAAAAATATTTTAAATCATTTATAAATTCAGAAACTTCAATAATTCATAATAAATAGCTCTTTTTTAGAAAAATATGAATTATATATCCTTTTCATAGGAAATTTAATTCTCAACGATTTTATAGAAGAAAGTTTTTCCAAATTCTAAACGAAAATGACCCGAATTTACATACAGATGAAATCTCATAGCATTCCATCCTTGAAAATTTACTTACGGGTCAAATTCACAGCACACCCAGTTTGGCCAACAAAAATAAGCATATTTAACACACAAGTGGGGCCCACTCAATTAGAAAAATCCTCCACCAAATATTTTTCACATTTTAATCCTCAAAAATACCATTCAGACCAAATTTGCACTCTTCCTCCTTATTTTATTCATATACCGTGAATTTAGTGTAAAAATATCACCATTATTATATTATTATATTATCACATTATATATTTATAATGTAATATAATAATATATTTGAATAAATTATTTTATCAAAAAAGATAAAATATTAAATATTTCCTTATCATATAAATAAATAAATAAATATTCATAAATAATGTTACAGAACTACAATATTGACAACCAGGTTGTTCTTAGGAAAGAAGAGGCTTTCCGTAAGGATTTCTCCTTACTGGCACGCAATTAGGTGACCAAACCCTTTCCTAGACAGAACTTCCTTAGACATTGCCAATAATCCTATCTAATAATATTATTCAAATAATATGAATTATTAATTTGATAATGGAAAATACTGTGCAGTGATAATTATTGAATTAACAATAATATAAAAATATTATGCAATATTGTGTGCTACTATGCAACAACGCGTATTACTTTACTTTACCTATATGGTATTCTAACAGTTTTAATGGTAGCGAATATTGTAGTTATTATAAAAAAAAAAACTCGTTAAATGTCATATTTTTTTCATCCAAGCGTTTTTTTCGTTATGGGGCCCTAAATGATCTTATTTGTCGTTGCACAAATATTCCCCGACATCAAGAATATTCCACGACCAAATGAATATTTCCCGACAATAATGAATATTTTATAACCACTTGCTTATTTTAAAAATTTACATATATCACCCTTAACTTTAAACTTTTATCAATTTAACTATTTACTAAAGAGAAAAATTGAATACTTTTATTTCATAAAATTCGTGGTCTTACAAAAATATCCGATGTTAAAAGTACAGTAATACGCGTGGTTGCATAGTAGCACACGGTATTTGATGCTTACATGAGAAATCACTTAGTTATACTCAATAATTGTTGCATAGTATCTCACATTATTGATTCTATTATTGTCACAGTATCATCTGCATAATATTTTATATTATTAAATCAATAATTGAGATGTCAAGTTATTCATATTATTATTTGTATTATTGACAATGTCCAGAAAGTTCTGTCAAGAAAATGGGTTTGGTCACCTAATTATGCGCCAATATGGAGAAATCCTTATCCTGAAAGCCCTCTTTCTGAAAATGATCACAGTTGTTAATATTATATATATATATATATATATATATATATATATATATATATATATATATATATATATATATTAAAAGGTAAGGGAGAATTTGGGTGAGAAATTTGTGACATTTAGTCATGAGTTTTTTTATATATATATATATATATATATATATATTATAATAAATTTTATTTTTTATGAAAAATAGAATATATTATATTTTATTATGCATAGTATTTGCATAGTAAAATTAAAAATATTCAGCCGACTTTTACTGTGCGTCCGTGATTTTTTCTTTACTATGCATCCAAATAGTATCATTTCATTCTCCTATAAATAGGATGTTTAGTTTAGAATTGAAAATCACACCAGAATTAGAGAATTCTTCTTCTATAATATTGAGCGTATTTCTTTAAAGTTTAAGAAAGTTTTGAGCGTAGAAAACAGTATAATTTTTTTTCAAGAATATCCCCGCCCTACCAGTCATAAGTACTCTCTTTTCAAGGTAAGGGATATTATTTTTGTTCAATATTCGTTTAAAATAATATTTTCTTTAATACTCTGTAGTATGTAAGTAATATTATTTTATTTCAGATTCCGAATTCTACACTCATTTTGTTAAAGTATTTCTTCTATACTCACTGAAATTAGTAGAATATCCTTAAAATTTACACTTCATCTAGTATCTTTTCATGGAAATATTATTCTGAGCATTCCTGATAATTTTTTATTTTTTTATGTCGGGATACTATTCACGGGGTACTATTCCTGAAATACTATTTACAGGGTACTATTCACTCGGGGTAGTATTCATTACAAAAAATTGATTTCTTTTTGGTCCAAATCATTTTTGATACAATATTATTCTTAAATTTTACTCCACAAAGCAGTATCATGTTGACAATTTGGATATTATTAAATTCTGGATAAATTAAATTATAAAATTTTTAAAATTTATCCTTGCTCTCATTTAATTAAATTCTTATATCATTGTCATCATCCTCATGCTTATATTGTGATGAAAGTCATCTTTGGCCCGTAGTACATAGATGGACTGTTGATTGATATGCTTATATTGTTGATTTGCATAGATGGAGTGTAGCAAATAGTATAAATTTTCTTCAAAAATATCTCTGCTATACCAGTCAGAATTACTCTCCTTTTAAGGTAAGGGATATTATTTTCTTTCAATATTCGTAAGAAATATTATTTTCTTCTATACTCTATAGTATGTAAGTAATATTATTTCATTTTATATTCTTAAATCTAGACTTATTTTGATGATAAGTATTGCTTCTATACCCCTGAAATTAGTAGAATATCCTTGAATTTTGCGCTTCATCAAGTATCATTTTACAGAAATATTTTTTTGAAATTTCTTTTTAAATTTTAATATTTTCATGTCGGAGTACTATGCATGGGCACTATTCATACATACGACACTATTCATTCATACGATACTATTCATACATACGGTACTATTCACAAAGTACTATTCATGTGGTACTATTCACGAAGTACTATTTACGGGATACTATTCACGACAAAAATTAATTTCTTTTTTGTCTAAATTATTTTTTATATATGAATATCATTCTTAAATTTTACTCTACAAATTAGTTATCATGTTGACAATTTCGATATTATTAAACTCTGGATAAATTAAATTAAGAATGTTTAATATTTATCATTGATCTAATTTGATTGATTCTTATATCATTGTCATCATCATCATGCTTATATTGTGATTAAAGTCATCTTTGGCCCGTAGTGCATAGATGGACTGTTGATTGGTATGATTATGACCAAGAATTTTGTATTGGTATAATCATGACCTGTAATGTTACAGACAAATGATGTGGTAAAAGTCTTCTTTGGCCCATAGTGCATAGATGGATAGTTATTTGGCATGATTATGACCACTGGTGATAATAACGAATATCCTTGGCCTGGGTGCATGGATAATTCGACGATGTGAATTATTTATTGAGATGTGTTACAGAGATAAAATATTGATGATGAACTTTTAAATCATAGAAGATAGTAGACATCATACTCTACTTGACTCTTCTAATGGATTGTTTGTTCCACTACAGTTAAACTTGTTGTCTATTGTATTCTATCAGTTTTTACACTGTTGAAGGCTAAGGATAATTTATTCTACATTATCTTAGTCATAATTTTTTTTACTGGGCTAGTTGAGCTCACCCTTTTCTTTCATTGTTCTCTTCATAAAATGAGAATATAGTTGGGACTAGTCGGAAAATGGAGTGACGGTTCAAGATGGTTGCTATAGTAGTCCTCACTATTCTATAAAATAGTGTGAAAATAATTGTAATGGGGACTTTATTTGAGTTTGGATATTGTCTACGAAACTATATTTGTATTGAAACTCAGCTATTGTGTTGTCGTATTTTGCATGACAGTTGTATAAATTAAGTTTGTATTTAAATTATATACCATGTATTTAGCGACTCAGAATGAGTTGTGTATACCTATTTTGGGGGCGTCACAAAAAGAACATGATCTCTTGTTTGAAATCGACTTTATAACGATCGCAAATCGAGTCGAATCAAGTCAAATCAAGTTTAAACAGTCCAACATTATTCGCAAATAACTCTTTTCGATTAAAAATCTACAAAAATAAAAAAAATAAGTAAATTTTCATATAATTTACTTAATTATATGCATCAATGATTTTACAATATGTAGAAAATATATCTATTTTATACTATGCATTAAAATAATGGTGCTCAACATTAAATTGCAAATACTTGATATATGAGATTGGTTCGGATAACAAGGTTGACTCACAATATTACATATGCGTTTTAAAATGTTAGCAATAATAAAATTCCGACCGAAGGTCCGACCGATAAAAATCGAAGTCGGATCGATTTGGCACAGTGACTCGGTTTTGGTCAAAATTTGAGTTGACCCGTTGACCAACAGTCCGACCGGTAAACTCAGTTAATTGACCCAATTGATCAAAAAAATTTAATATTAAAATTAACCATTTTTATTAATATTGTAACTCGTCTTTATTATGTTTTAGTTCATGAAAAATGAGATTTTTAATTTTTTATTAATTATTAATAATATATATTTTTATATATTAATGACGTCACTGGGTTAATAACGGTTCGACAATTAGTTGGACCAGTAGTCCATCCACCTAGTACCTTTTTCGGTTCGATGAACGGTCCAATTCTGAGAACATAGGGTGAAATGACTCGTTTTTATTTTTTAAATTATAGTAAAAGTACTTTATAACCAAAAATGCAATGTGAAAATTATTTTGAAGTATGCACCTTTAAATGGAAATTCAAAATTTAAAATGATACTAGGTCATACATGCAGTGCTCTATTTTTGCAAAAGGCTAAAGAAATTTATTTCTAAAAAATACCCTTTACATAAAAGGCTCAGATAAGAGGTATAAGATGTACAATCCGTGTTCTATTAAAATATCAACGATTTCTTAAATAAAAAAATTGTTATTATTTAAAGAGGGTACTGAAGGAAACATAAAACTTGATCTCAACTCTACATGAAGTAGACCATAATGAATAGCTAATGAAGATATCTTCAACAATATTATGGTAATTATTAAATTCACAATATTTTTATTAAAATTGTCATTTATAAGATCTATAATAATACTTTTATTATAGAAATAACAATTTTTATTATAAATTTAACAATTCACTATATATATTCTACATGATTTTATCACTACACCACCCCGTTAAATAATATTAAGGTATTACAAAATTCACATGATTTTATCACTACATCTTCAATAATATTATATATAATGTTATGAAAAGTATTACAAAGTTGTGAAAAATATAATTTCTAAAAATTTAAAATTTTCCTCTTTTTACCTCACATTAGTGTTGCATAAGAACATGTGGAAATAGTCCCCATAATTGGCATATAAAACATGTTTTGTGATGGGAATGTTTAATATTATTTTGTGCATGTTTGTGTGTTTGTGTTGTTGTTGTTGCTTTTTCCATTTTTTTCTTTTCTTATATAAAACATGTTTAACATTTATCTTTTACTGTTTTCTTTAAATTGTAAAATGTAAAATCTTTAAAAATCAAAATAAATAAAAAAATAACACTATGTACACAAATTATAAGTAAAAAGTTGTGCAATAACAGTAGAACTCATGTATTATTACGTTTTAATATACATATTTAAAATATCTTATGATAGGTCTCGATTATTATTTTTTTTCTTTTTTTATACTCTTTGTGTATAATTTTGTGTATGATTTGCATTCATATTACTCTTCAGTTAATGGCCCAAATATATAACCATTTACAAAACCAAATACTCGTATAAAACAAGCAATTAAGTACAAACCTCAAATTATTTTGATTAAAAGGTAGGTACGTGAGTACAATTATCATAATTATCAATCAACATTATTCCCTCTTCAGCTTTCACAAAATGTGAAAACAAGACGAAGAAATTTAAGGACACATAAAATTTACCAAATGGGACAATTACAAATATAGATTGAAAAAATTGCTTTATTATACTTTAGAATATTTTAAGTCTTCATTTTATTTCTATGAGTACTATTTATTATTTTTATTCAATTAAAAGATTTTTTTTTAAAAAAATATGAATTAGTCAACCGACTGTAATTTATTAAGCTTGAATATCTTTATCAACTAAGGGGATAATACAATTGGGAATATGCTCAAGCCAATAAGTAAAGAAAGAAATATTAGCCGACTAAACCTATTTAGCTAATTTAGCTAAATAATGAGCCACAAATTTAGTATCGGGATGAACATAATTTAAACTAATAGTCTCAAAAAAAATCTAAGGTATATTTGTTTGTAAGGATTATAATTTTGAATTATAATTTATGAGATTATAATTTAAACACTATTAATCCTAGAATTATAATCCCAAGATTATAATTATAATGTTAAGATTATTAAGTTATTTTATAATACCGAAACTAATAATTCAAAGTCTAAATTTAAAAATAAACAAAGACTTTAATTAATAAATATTCCAATATAATACTCGAAACGAACATAGCCCTAAGATTTATGCAATAGTTTATCTATAAAAACAAGTTGAAATTTATACATAAAATTTGCATTTCTATATAAAATTTTGAATTACAATTTTATGCTATATAAATACAATTTATTTTCATAAACTGCCTAAATTAATTGTCCATTTTCAAATTTCTGAATCAGAATTTGTCTATATCCATCTATATTCTATATTAATAAGATAAAACCCGTTTTGAATCTGGGCAAAAAAGCACAAGAACGGTTCAGATTCATTCTAATTGATTTGGGTTAAAAAGCACAAGAATGGTTAAGATTCATTCTAATTGATTTGGACGGGAAAGGATGGTAGGAAAGGAAGGAGGAGAGATGGAGGATTTTGTTATGTCATGATTTCACGTACGGGCAATTACTAGTAGTGTGTATGTTGGATAATGAATATATAAAAGCCAATTGGGAGGCAATCATGAAACCATTATGTGAAAAGTTTGGAATCTGTCTGTTTTATCTACGAGAACTCAAGAAAATTTTAAAAAAAAAATTAAATAAAATAAATTAAGAAGAGGACCAAACTCGATTAAAATTGGGTTAATTTTGTCCTAACTCCTAGTGGGTGACGTGGAGGCATGAAAATTTATGTATATAAGTTAGTATGCATTATATATGCACTACAAGCTTATAAAGCTAAGAAAGATAATTGTTGGGGATTGTGGTTCCATGGCAAATCCAACTTTTTCTCCATTTCTTCTCTCCACTTCTTCTCTTCTTTTTGTTTCTCTAATAATTCTCTGCTCACTTAAGGAGGGAAAACAGGCTGCTGCACAAAGCCACCTTCATTCAATCAATATCAATTCTATTCTACCGGCATCTGTTTGCAACCCCTCCACCAAAGGTTCCTCTCTCTATATATATATATGCGTGTGTTTTCTGTTTCATCTGCTATATTTGCTCGTGCGTTGTTCTGCACATAATTTTTATTTAATTACAAAGTAGTCATAAATAAATAGATACAGATTATGTGACAATAATATGTAAGGAATGAGACAACAGATAAGATAAATAATATTTTCTCCGTGTCAGGATAATTTTTTTTATAAATAATCTATTTTTACAATAATTTATCTATAATCATTTATTATTAATTGTTATATTTTTATTCTCTATCATATTTATGGAAAGATCACTAGTAATGTGCAGAAAACTATCCAATTAAATGAGAATTTAAATATGAACAATTTTCTCATTTTATCATCTTTCTTAATATGCATAAAAAATTAATCAATACTTTTATTCTGAGACGGAGGGAGTAATATAATTGTACTCGAGTAACTTTGTAAACAGTAGAAACGATATACAATGACTTAATCAAATAGTAATCAGTTATATATAAGGTCAGGGGTACGTATTTAGCCATTGTGTTTGGTCGGAACACAAAATTTAACCGGTGATTAGCTGGCATATAAGTACTCATTTTCTTATGTCTGTGTTGTTTTTAATTATTTCAAGACTTCTTGAATCCAAGAGTCTTTTAACTTTTTTTTATGATACTAAATCATAAATTAAAAGTTTTACTATCAAAATTAATGTATTTTCATTATATTTTGACAAGATTCCAAGTTTAATTTATTGATTGTTAAGTTAGGAACATATTGTTAAAATTAATGTGTATATATAATTGTACAAATTATGAAACAATATAAACTATATACACATGTATAACTAATGAATTCTAATATTTTTATAGAGAAAACTGAGCTCTTGTGAGACCGTATAAATTTATTTTGAACAATAAATATTTATTTAATCTTATTGGGCATGGATTTTTATTTTATTTTTAATGTTTTTATTTCTTTGGTCCCATAAACTAGTTAAACCATGATCTTTTACCTAATCTACAAATAAATCTATTTCATTTTAAAATTTATATTTTAGACCGGCATAATATTTTGTAGAGTAAACAAATGGTGCCTTTTTAGGAATCTTATCAGGGATTACTTTTGGCATTCTAGACATTTATAGCATTTATTAAAGTTATTTTAATATTTCTTATCTTTAAAATTAATGTGTATATATAATTGTACAAATTATGAAACAGTATAAGCTATATATACACGTATAACTAATGAATTCTAATATTTTTGATAGAAATAATTGAGCTCTTGTGAAATCGTATACATTTATTTTGAACAATAAATATTTATTTAATTTTATTGGGCATGAATTTTTTAATATTTTTATTTCTTTTGTCCCATAAACGAGTTAAACAATGATCTTTTACCTAATCTACAAATAAATCTATTTCATTTTAAACTATATATTTTAGACCGGCATAATATTTTGTAGAGTAAACAAATGGTGCCTTTCTTGGGAAGACTATTGGAATTCTAGGCATTTATTAAAGTTATTTTAATACTATTTCTTATTGATACAAATATAAATATACACAAACGTATATATAATGTGAAAAGACAAGAGCCGCCAATAACAAGTACCTTTTGTAATTATTACTAAAAAGTTATGTGTGGTTATTTTTCTAACATTAATATTTTATTTAAAAAAATTTAAAATTGTTAAAAATATTACTCCTACTTTATTTTTCTCTAAAGCTAAATCATTTTATAATAAAGCGATTGCTGAATTATTGTAGTTATAATTTTAGGGCCTGTAATAATACAGCATGTCCCACGCAAGCGAAAGCCTAATCATTGTTTAAGCTTGTACTCAAATGTTAGCAATAACTTTATTTTATACTAAAGCTATTGCTAAAATAGATAATATATTTTAAATATAGACTATGAAATAGATAATATCTATTTATTTAAAATGGAGATAATCTTAGTTCTACAAATTATGGCTATGTTTATTTGTAAAAATTATACTTAAGATATGATTTGTAATTTCAAGTATTTTGTTTGTTTTAAATTTAAAATTAGAACTATTAGTCTCCGGATTATAAAATGGCTTAATAATATTGACATTATAATTATAATTCCGAGATTATAATCCTAGAATTAATAGCCTATGAATTATAATTATAATCCAGGGATTATAATTCTTGCAAACAAACATACCCTAGGTGAAAATCAACTTTGGCACTAAAATAAAAAATAAAAAATAAAAAGATGAAAAGGGAAACAAATAATTGTAACATTTTATAATCATGAAAAGAAATTTTACTCTGAAGTATTATTTTAATTGTCTTGAAAATAAAATTGATAATTATTTTACTGAAGTTTTAATATTGTTGGTCATATTTCAGTTAATTTCGGTCATTTTGCATAAAATTTGATATTAATAGATTATTTGAAAATATTTTTTTATTTTTTAGACAGTTAATAATGTCAGAGTAATTTTTATTTTGTCAGAATAAATATGTATTTAACAACATTTCTATACTTATTTTAATGACATTTCAAACTTTTACTATACTTATTACTGACATTATAATTATTGTTCTAATATTATCAGTGACCTTTTTTAGGTAGCTAATATATTTAAAATAAAAATTATGTTATTATAGTAATAAGTGTTGATTAAAGTGTTATAAAAGTATCGTTAAATATATATTTATTCTAGTAAATTTTTTTTATTTTGAAAATATCATTAATTTTTTATAATTCTAAAAGTTTTTTGTTTGTAGTAGAAAAAAATGACTTTTATTAATCTGTAACTCTTCTTTGGCCGGACGACTTTAACAATAAATAAAATTATTTTTACTTTCAATTACACTGATTTAAGTCAAAATAACAAATATTATATATTTCAAACAATTTGATTGACTTTCCCAAACAAAAGAACAATCAAGAACATTTTAAGTAAACTACTTATATTTCCAAGTAAAACTTTTTTAAATCATATATAGTAAAACCACCATGACATACTCAAAATTTATTCCACCAGACTTTACACTGGCCCTGGGACTAGGCGTGTCGTACGGAAAAACATCAGGGCACGTAATGTTTATGTCACATAATTCCATCAAATAAAATTTTAGAATGATATGATGAATTGGTTGAAAGTTTTTTTCAAAATATAAAAAATAATATTAAATATTTCAAATTATGTCGTGTTAATAATCTTTTATAATATAATCCATCATAATAAATATATTTAATTAAAGGAGTACTATTTTTATATATAATTTTATATTTGTACATAGTCTTCTCTCCCAAAAAAATAAAGTGTCTCGAGTATATATGAAAATATCAAAATTACATATCAAAATATTATTTCTATTTAATTATTATAATAATAACACAATATTTGAGACATTTATTGAGATCAAAATTTAAAACTCAAAACATTACTCTTATGCAAATTGTATTTTAATTATTATTTATATAAAATATACATTAAAAATTAATTTGTTAAAATTAGACTAGTTTCAAATATTATATTTTCTAGAAAATATTTAATATCACATGCATCAGTAATACTATGTCACTATGTTAATGTGATACCATATAATAAAATATGAGAGAAAAATGTGGGATATTTCTTGAACAATTATAGGATAGGAGAGAAAATAAAAGTATGGTATTTATTTCTCTTATATTTTATTTTATATGTGAATGGTATGGTAGCACTAAGCATGATGATACGGTACCTAATATTTTTAAATTTTTATAAATAAAAATAATATTTTTTTTAATATATTTTTTTGATTTATATTATTTCAATTCACAAATTCAAGTGGTCCAATTCAATCTTAAGGGCTTAATAAAAATCTAGGGAAGGAGGACAGAAGTAGGAGAAACATAAGAAAATTAACCATCGTTAAGCAGGTGAACTGATTTTGAATTTGTTTGTAGTCTTGTGCTAAGTTTGGATTGAAATAATAAATTTAAGACTCATTCTTATAAAATGAAAAGAAAATTATGTTTGGTTGTGATTTAATCATTGAAATAGATTGAATCTGATATTATTTAACTCATTTTAATTACAATAAAATGAATCATTCTAATCTTTATTTTATTATTTTAATCCAAACGCAGCATTACACAGTTAAAAAAAAATGTTCCCACCAAATTATTAGTTTTGTTTTAATTATATTTTTACATTAGGAGTAAGTCTCCAAAAATAAAATAAAATTGCGTAACCATTATTTTTTATTTGTGAGAAAAACGCATCATTTAGGTGGGGAAAACAAATTATTGGTCCCTTTCAACCAGTCATGTTTGAAAGCAACTATGGTGGATAGAAAGAATATAATACTAATAATTTATTAACTTTGCTTCTAGACTCGCTGCAATTCTACGCTTTAAAACATTGTCATCATGTAAATAACAGCTGTATTGCAATATAGAAAAAAAAAGGGGCTAATTTAGAAAAGAAAAAGAAAAGGAAAAGGAAAAAGTTTTAGTAAATAGAAAAGACACAAACGACTAGACACATGTTTGTAGGGAAATTTCAGTTTTGTCCCTACATATGATATAATGAGGTTTGATTGACGTCAAATTAGTGGAATAGTTTTATAATGTAAATGATAATTATATTGACGTGATATTTATTAAGTTTGGTTCACTTATTATATATATTATTTTATTAAGAATATAATATTATTATATTAATTTTTAATTTTTCATTACATTACATCATTTAATTAATGTACGTAATACTATGGATCATAAAAGATAAAATAAAAATAATTACAACTAATTTAGTATTTTAACTTATAATTTACTTTATTTATTATATACAATTATATAATTTAATGAACCAAACAGAATTTTAAATATAATGTAATAATATTATAACTACACATACCAAAAATTAACCAAAAAAATATATATGGTAATAATCTATTATATTACATTACAACTCTATTATATTAGTAAATTATTGCAATGTATCAAATTTATATTGAGCAAACCAAACCCCACCTAAAGTATTTATTTGAAGTTTGCATTATAGAGCATCTCTAGCAGTTAAACTATTTGATGGATTATATTTAGTTCATATCACACTATCAAATGTCTTTTAGTCTTCCATCTTTTCAGCAAATGGACTATCTCTTGGATTATAATATAAAAAAGTTAAAATAATCTATGAATTCAAAAAAACTCCAATCTCTTTTCATTCTCTCATTTAAATACAATTAAAATTATAGTCCATGGACTATCAAGTTCCTAAATTTAGTCTTGTTGGTCCTTCAAATATAGTCACAGACTATATTTAGGTTGTGTTTGATAAACTTGAGAATTAAGATCTGAATGATTATGATGTCTTAATAAATTAGATCATCTGAATAGTTATGAGGTCTGAATTTAAAAAATTGTTTGATAACTAAAAAGTAAGTTGTTCTTAATTATAATTATTTTACCATTTTAAAAGGTAAAATTTTATATAATAATTTTAAATATTCAATTTAATAAAAATGAGTGCATAATATTGTTGAATATATTTATAAAAAAAAAATTATCAAAAAATTTTCATTAAAAGATACCTCTTAATTATTAAGATTTCATTTTCTGTCTTACCTATTAAGATGCGTTAGAGGTAACAAAAAAACAAACAAACAACATTATGCTTCTTAGCGAATATAAGCAGGTCCATTAAGAAATAATCGGATGTAAACAAACAACACCTTAGTCTGCCTCATTTCTTTGATTTGGAAGACAAATCTTAGACTAAAAATAGTCTAGGATTGTGCTGCTGGAGTTGCTCTAATAGCAGGATACACGTGTTGCGTGTGGACTATATAATATTCTCTCCATGGGATAAAAGTTTTGATTGACTTTTTACGATATTTAAAAAGAATATAAAATTATAAAATTGTCCATATTTAAATTTTTATTTAATTGCATAATTTTTGCAGCATTACTAATAATACTCTATAAATATGTTTAGAGAATAGAAATATAACAATTAATAATAAAGATATTATAGATAAATTATTATAAAAATAGATAATTTAAGGTAAATAGAAATTTAACTTATTAAAATAGTAATAAATTTTTTATCTAGATGAAGGGAGTAATGAATAATTTCTTAATTTCTTACAATCATCACCTAGCACAGCTATGGAATCAATAGGAGGAACTTCATAACTAACTACTCCATTACATAATGAAAGCTTTGCCCAATCAGCGCAAAGGTATCAACACATCTATTGTCTTGCTTACAAGGGTTCAAAAGTAGCTTCCTACAGTCCATTATCAACGCCTCATCAGCGTGATCTATCACATTTTCTTCTTAAATATTCAATTTAATAAAAATGAGTGCATAATATTGTTGAATATATTTATAAAAAAAAAATTATCAAAAAATTTTCATTAAAAGATACCTCTTAATTATTAAGATTTTATTTACCGCCTTACCTATTAAGACGATTCGATAAGAACAAAAAAACAAACAAACAACATTATGCCTCTTAGCGAATAAGAAACAGTCCATTAAGAGACAATCAGATGTAAACAAACAACACCTTAGTCTAGCTGCTGGAGCTGGAAGACAAATCTTAGACTAAAAATAGTCTAGGATTGTGCTGCTGGAGTTGCTCTAATAGCAGGATACACGTGTTGCGTGTGGACTATATAATATTCTCTCCGCGGGGATAAAAGTTTTGATTGACTTTTTACGCATATTTAAAAAGAATATAAAATTATAAAATTGTCCATATTTAAATTTTTATTTAATTGCATAATTTTTTGCACATTACTAGTAATACTCTATAAATATGTTTAGAGAATAGAAATATAACAATTAATAATAAAGATATTATAGATAAATTATTATAAAAAATAGATAATTTAAGGTAAATAGAAATTTAACTTATTAAAATAGTAATAAATTTTTTTATCTAGATGAAGGGAGTAATGAATAATTTCTTAATTTCTTACAATCATCACCTAGCACAGCTATGGAATCAATAGGAGGAACTTCATAACTAACTACTCCATTACATAATGAAAGCTTTGCCCAATCAGCGCAAAGGTATCAACACATCTATTGTCTTGCTTACAAGGGTTCAAAAGTAGCTTCCTACAGTCCATTATCAACGCCTCATCAGCGTGATCTATCACATTTTCTTCTTAATTAAACTAACAGTCATGGCAGAGTCGGTTTCAATTTCTAGTTGGGGAATCTTTCTATCCCAGACTAATAGAATGCCCACACGCATAGCCTACAGCTCCGCCGTAAGCACACTACAAAGTCCAATTCTGCCATAAAAACCGCTGACCCATTCCCCTCTTTCATCTCTAATCACTCCACCTATCCCAACTAAGTCCGAGCAGAGCTTAACACTGGCAATGGTGTTGAGCAGCTTAAAACAGAGGGTGAATTTGGTTCGGGACCCTCCCTCGTATCCGTTCCTCTTACGAGCCTCGAAGATAATATTCTATTTTATATTATTTTTAACTACTAACAACACGCTGTATTAATACATATGTTATGAATTTTTAATTAAATAACCTAAATTAGTTACGTAATCATATATACACAAAAGACTCATTTAAAATACATATATATATATGTATGTTGTATATAATCGGGGTGGGGTCGGACGCGAGCTCGAAAGTAGCAAGATATATCCAAACCCCCTTTAGAATTTATAAAAATCAGATCTCACTACGGTTATGATTCGACGAGCCTTGTTGGGGTCGAGAAAAATTCAATCATACTAGTAATTACTTTAAAAGAATGGTTAATTTTTTGAGGTTAATCATTACTACTATTTAGCGGTTAAATAAACTTGTTACTAAAATTGATTATTTAAGACATTTTTAAATTAATCATCAATAAAATTAATAACTAACAAATTAAGAAAACAATTGTTTTGATATGATCATTAATATTAATAACTAATATTATAATTATAAGTTTTTTAAAATAATTTACAATATTCATAATTGTATTGACTAATATTATATAAATTAAAATATATTTCTAACCGACTTCAAAGAGTCAAAATTATCTTTATATTTTGGAAGGAATGAGTGATATTTAATTTTTGGAAAAATTATAATTGACAAAAGATTAAATTTTTTAGTTAATAAGCTTAATCTTTATATATTTTTTACATCCTATCTTTCTTTCTTTTTTCTTAGTCTAGCCAGATTTTGTATATATAGTTAGTTTGATTAAAACCTTTTTGGCAGAAACCTAAACACATAACACCCTGGTACAATTGTTGAGGGGTACTTACTTTCATCACTAAATTTATTTGAGATACTTCTACTGCAAGGAAAAGAACTTCAATGACTTCACAATATAAATAATTAATTCATGTCCCAATTATTTGAAAATACAAAAGAAATAAAAGAAGTCAATATAGAAATAATGTTTAATTTTGAGTCTTACTATGTATTGTGAGAATTTTTTTTGTTAAATTACGATTACAACGTATATCATATATATAGGAGATTGGATAGAATTATAAAATTGTTTCACTATATCAAATACATCGTTAAAATATAACTAATTATAATTATTCATGTAACTCACAATTAAAAAATCGATATATAAATTCCCAAGATAAATCATTAGTATTTGATTTTTACTTTTGTATCGGGCATTTATATTTCACATTATTTCATCTCTTAGTTTATAATTAAACATCTTATCTTCAGCAAAATGATCAAGTTGAACAATATAATTAATTCAATAGTTGTTTTATTTACGATTAAACTTGTGTTAAATAAGATATTTTTTAGGCTTAAGTACCCTTTAAATCTTTAAATTTTCACATTTTAATAACAATATTTCCATTTTAAGATTTTAAACCTTAAAGTCCCTAAATTTTTATAAAATAAAATCTTCCTGTTATCGGAGTCTAATAATTGATCGGAATGAGAGTATTTTGAAAACTTTCATTCCTAAATATTTTGAAATTCATAAAATTATAGGTACATAATTAATGTACGATGAAAAAAAAAATGTTAGGAGAAAAACTAGAGCCTATATAAATCATATATTATAGGCTAAATAATATTTTATTTTAAGTCACATGACTTGTTATGACAAGAAATACTAAATTCGATAGTAAGAATGTTTTATTTATAAGAATTTTGCGTTGTTCATGTTCAATGTATTAAAAATAAAACAATTGGTTTAAGTTATAAACTAGGAAAAAATATATAAAATAGATGTTTGAAGTGTGTTTAAGTTTTTTTTATATATATATATATATATATATATATATATATATATATATATATATAAGTTGGATTAGGTCCAGAGTTAGGACTTGATAAAATCTGGACTAATTTTTTTTTTTTTGTAGTACAACTAAAAAATAATAATAATAATTATGGAACTTGAATTTTTACATAATATAGTAGCAAGGCGTGATTTGGATATCTATATAAAAAAAATATATGTACGATCTGCGTATATATCGTATAAAACACGTTTTGTTATATGTATCCAAATCACACAAAAATATCAGATTATGTAAAAATTCAAGTCCATAAATTATTATTTTTAGTTGTTTTAAAAAAAAAAAATTAAAAAAAAATAAAAAAAAATCCATATTTTAAGAAAATACGGGAGTCCGGATAGGATCCGGACTCACTATAACGTGCAAACCTACAATGTACAAAACGGATACAATGATTTCTAATCTTGTGGCTATACATTTTAACAGGTCCCAAAAACAGGGCATCACTAAAAGTTGTCCATAAACATGGACCATGCTACAAATCCACTCAAGTCAAAACCGATGCTCCAACTGTCAGTCAAATCCTAACTCATGATCAATCCCGAGTCAAGTCAATTAACTCTCGACTCGCCTTCAACTCAGCCAAGAACACTCTCCGATCCTCAAAGGCCACCCTCACGGCAAAATCTGGCTCTTCATTAGGCGCTGGTAACTACATTGTCACAATCGGACTCGGGACTCCGAAGAAAGACCTCTCGTTAATCTTCGACACTGGGAGCGATCTCACATGGACTCAGTGCCAACCATGTGTCGGGTCATGTTACACACAACAAGAACCCATTTTCGACCCGGTCAAATCAAGTTCATACACCAACATCTCATGTAATTCGGCACCGTGCACTCAGCTCAATTCAGCCACGGGTAATAGACCCGGTTGCTCTGGGTCCACATGCGTTTACGCAATCCAATACGGGGACCAATCTTTCTCCATTGGCTACTTGGTAAAAGATAGATTATACTTAACCCCTTATGACATCATCGATGACTTCTTGTTTGGATGTGGGGAAAATAATCAGGGTCTATTTGGCAACACGGCTGGGCTAATCGGGTTAGCCCGGGATAAGCTATCCATCACATCCCAAACATCTCAAAAATTCGGAAATTTCTTCTCCTATTGTCTCCCATCAAAATCAAGCGGCACTGGCCACTTGTCATTTGGAAAAAGTGGGGTCCCCAGTACGGTAAAATACACACCATTTGCAAGCTCACAAGGGACATCATTTTACTTTATTGACACCCTAGCAATATATGTTGGAGGCATTAAATTACCCATTAGTACTACCGTTTTTTCCACCGCCGGTACAATTATTGACTCCGGTACCGTAATAACCCGGCTGCCGCCGGGAGCGTATACGCCGTTGAGAGATAATTTCCGGCAACTGATGAAAAAGTATCCGCTCGGAAAGCCTTTGTCGATACTTGACACGTGCTACGATTTTAGCAATTATACAACGTTGTTGGTGCCGAAAATTAGATTTGAATTTAGCGGGAACACGGTGGACATTGACGTAACCGGGATTTTGTACGTATCAAGTATATCGCAGACATGTTTGGCTTTTGCTCCGAATAGTAATGCCTCTGACGTGGCGATATTCGGTAACGTTCAGCAGAAGACATTGGAGGTTGTTTATGATGTAGCTGGAGGGAAATTGGGGTTTGCCGCAAAAGGATGTGCTTAATTATTATTTAAAAAATATATATATATCCACATGAAAATGTGATATTTTCACGTACTCTCTCATATATGGATATAAGATCTATCGGTATTAATATGAGAAGGAAACAGTGAAAATAAAATGTTTTTATGTGAAAATGTCGATTGCTTAATTAAAATATGTCACAATTTGAACTATTATGCTTGATTTGTGTGCACGTAATGCAAAGTTTGCAAACTAAATGTACACTAATTGATCATAGTTGTGGTTTATGTATTACATGCCAATTTAGAATGAAAAATGTGGAGAATGTTTTGCATGCAGAATTTTTCGAACATGCTTGGCACATGAATGCTGTGGCAGAGCAATTTTAAAATTACAACATAAAGTTAAAGACATAATGTCTTCAAATGTCTGCGAATGAGCCTGCACATGATTCTATTTGTAATAGTTACTTTCAAAAAAGGAGTAAAATTTGAAAATTAATTTTACAATTTTTAAAAATTACTAATTATATGTTTATTCATAAATTTATTGAATATTAAATATATAATGGTAATATAATGATGATTAATATAATTGAGGAAATATCACTTTTACACTATCACTAATAGAAAAGGTTGTCAATTTTCACAAAAAAAAAATAGTAGAGGGGTTAAATAATTGATCGGAAAATCACAGGCTATTGTAATCCCCATAATATCTGTCAAGATTTCGTATGTAATTATTTTTCAGAAGATGCAACTATAAATATAAGTATCTACACATAAAATTTTGTGTGAAAAAAATATAACAATACAATCACGGTGTGAAAAATAGATTTTATATCTATAAATTGAGTATTTTTAGCTTGATAAAAATATGAGTTTTTGGGTATTTTTCGTTCCTTTTTATTTTTCGTTCCTTTTTATGTGTTTTTATGCATTTGTGTAGGAAAAGGAAATGAGAGTAAAATGGTTACATTATAGTTGAAGTTGCAAAAGTAGGACTGAGCAAAAAATGAATATAACCGAATAACCGAACCGAACCGAACCGAAATAATTTAACTGAAATTTCTTAATAATTCGGATATGTTTTACAATTCGATTATATCCAAATTTATTTACGATTTACGATTATTTATACGGGTTTCAATTTTGAGATATATTTCCGGTCTAATCGAATAAAACCTTATATACGAACTCTTTACTTAGTTATCTCAATTCTCAGCCCACTAGCCTAGATCTGGAACTCTCAATCTCTCATCAGTGTCAAAAACCAAAACCCATCGTAATCTCGATCTCTCATCTCTCAGATCTCGATCTCTCATTTCTGTTTCTGCCCTAAGCCCCTAACCCCCTAACCCAAAAGTCAAAACTCTAGTTTTCAAATCGCACGTCGCGACTCCGCTCTGCCTTCGAACGAGGGATCAAAATTTGGACGGAACCTCATCTTCGACTCCAAGCCTGGACAGAATCTTATCTTTACTACTTCTTGTTCCTTAAATTGTGAGTTCTATAGTCTTTAATTTGTCTAATTTAATATAGGGCCAACTTGTTTTGTGTTCTTTAATTTGTGTATGAATAATTAAATATATACATCAACACCGACAATAAGAAATTCTCCATGCTGAAGTAACCTCAAAGCATATAACCTCAAAATCTCGTGTGGGGAAGGACTTTGACTAGCTTTAATATCAGTTACCATAGATTCCATTACTTTGGTCTTTGGATTTTAGTGTGAATATAATTCTTGTTTTCCCCTATTTAGATTTCCATTTATTCTAAATATTTGTAATTATTGCTTTAAATATACAATATTTTTTAGAGGGGGATACTCCTTTGTAATTTTACATTGCAGAAGATGTATGGATACTTGGATAGTACCAATTTGCACATGGAGACTGTTGCTTCATTTGACGAATATGTAGTCATATACAGAGTACTCACTATATGCACCGAAAGTCATATAAATTATATTTTGCTTCTTTTCTGGTGTAAAGTATAATGTACTTGGTGATATTACTGGAAATGGTGTTACGTCTAGAGACTCATCTTACGATCAGAGCACTATATATTCTCCTTAGGGACTCGACTTACTCTTTTTAGTGGAATTGGTTGCTTGGTTGGCAAATTGAAACAAGTGACTTGTGTGTTTTCAACTTCACACAAGTGTCTTCTTTTTTTGTACTTCAAAATATTTGGTGGTTTGATTTTTATTATGATTGGGTCTGGTTCATCAGTTATCAACTCTTGTTTTGATATTGGACTCTATTTATTGTTGAATATTATGTGGAATTGCAACTGAGGAGAAATTTAACATGCATAATTGCATCCTCGTGTCTTTCTTGCTTTAAAAATATAGTGTGTGAAGTCATTGATGTAATTTTTTTCTTTTTATTTATTGCAGTTTGGCAAATAATGCAAGAAATGTTTTTGGGTTTGGATAATTCAAGTGGCAGGATTTACAGTCAACACTCAACAGACTTGGAGAATAGTCCGAAGGCAAAAAAAGGTTTTAAAAAATTTAGACATGTTGGCTGTTGTTGTTTGGACGGATGTTGTTGATTGCTTCTGTAGTCCAGTTAATCATTTATAATATGTAAGACCCTAATTTTTTATGAATAAAAATTTAATTTATCTAATTATTATTTTAAATAATAAGGTGTTGATTTAATATAATCCTTTAGTTATGGGTGACATGTGCAAATTTTACAAAATAAGCAAGTTGTTATAAAATATTCGTTTGGTGGATAATATTCTTTTTGTCGAGGAATATCATGCGATACAATTACAATCATTTAGTGAACTACATAAAGGAATAAGCTGTCGGATAGAGAAAATGACAAAATAATATTTTTATAAAAATAACGGAAATTTTTTATCGTTAATCGTTGAAATGCCCATTGATGATAAAAGACATGAATACGGCGTGGCACAAGAAGGCGATGATAGCAGTATTGCACAATATCTCCGAGTATTGATTTTTATGTAAAAGTCACCAATAATTGATCTGATAGAAAAGTGCATGATCTTTTATATTATTGATGTTGTAAGACCCTAATTTTATGAAATAAAAGTATTCAATTTTTCTTATAATTATTATTCAAGTAAATGGCTAAATTGATAAAAGTTTAAAGTTAAGGGTGATATATATAAAAATTTTTAAAATCATGTGAGTGGCTATAAAATACTTGTTGTTGTCGGGGAATATTCGATTCGATCGTGGAATATTTGTTGTTTGGGAATATTCGTAAGACGGTGCTAGATCATTTCATGGGCTCCATAATGTAATAACCGCGGATGAAGAAAATGATAAGTTTGAGTTTTTATAAATAATGACGTAATTATTACGAATTAACAATCGTTGGATTATCGGTGGTTAAAATACGAATGTCTGGCGTGGTTGCATAAGAAGCACACCATATTGCAATGATTTTTTGAATTATTGATTCTTACGTGAAGAAGACTACTACTCAAAAATTATTACGATAATTCATTGCTCAATATTTTATTTTATTGATTCAATAATTGTTGCGTTGATATTTTATATTATTGTTGTTTCAATAATTGTCATCGCGACAAGATTTTCCATTATCGGATCAATAATTCATATTATTTGAATAATATTATTAGATAGAATTATTAGCAAATGTCTAGAAAGTTACATCAAGAAGAGGTTGGTCACCTAATTAATTGCTACGCAAGATAAGGAGAAATCCTTATCGGAAAGCCCCTTTCACAGGAGGCCGCTTGGTTATCATAATTGTGATTCTGTAATATTATTTGTGAATAATTATTTATTGATTTATATGATAAGAAAATATTTATTTTATGTGGATATAAACGATGGATATATTTATGTGGATATAAATGAAGGAATTAATGTTGAGGTATTTTATTAGTATTTTGTTGAAATGAAGAATAAAATTTAAAAATTTTCAGAAAATTAGTTTATTACTTGATTTTATAAAATCTATAACTCTTTGAGTATAATGAGTTAGGAGATGAGCCATATATCAAACGAAAGCCCTTGAAGTAAGCTAAACGTAAAAAATTTGAATCACCCAAAAATCCTTTGTAGATTTATCGTGGTGATTTTTTGAATGAAACTGGTCCGAAGGACTCATAATCCAAAAAATCAGTGTTCTTGAGATATATTGCGTGAGTTATAAATTTTGATTCGACCGTTGGATCGTTATGATTTTTGGATATGTTATACATATATAAGTTGAGTATATGTCCAAAAATTTTAAACCGTTAAAAATTAACGTATGATTTGTTATGAATTTTAAGAGGTGACTGATTCAGAAATTATTTTTATAAATGATTTTGGTGGAGATTTCTAGAAGGCGGGTCCCACTTTTTGGTTGGTGTAGAGAACATGTGCTGAATTATTCTTTCAAGTGTGGTGGGCTGAATTCAAAGGTGGCGTAGAAGGAAGATTAATAAAAATATATTATTTTATTAATTTAGTCTCCTTTAGGCGTTCTAAAGATTTTCCTATAAATAAAGCGCTTAGGTTAGAATTGAAAATCACACCGTAAACAAGTTTTTTTCTCTCTATATTATCGAGCGTATTTTTGTGAGTATTTAGATACTTTGAGAGTTCTTTATTCGGTTGTAAGTTTTCTTGACTTTACATCCGATATTTTGGCCGGAAATCGCTTCTTTTCGAGGTAAGGGATGTTATTTTTTTCGTAATGATGTTATTCTTTCAATATCATTATACCGAAATATTAATAAGGATTTTATTATGAAATTTCTATCTTTTTGTGTCGGGATTACTATTCACGATACTTGGTCTTATTCACGATACTCTGGCCTTTATTCATAGAAAAATAAAAATTTTCTTTTTTGTCCAAGATGTCTTTTATGGTTACTATCTTTGATTGTATCCATGTTTTGATCTATATTTTTGAATTCTACTTCACAATTGGTTATTATGTAGTATTATTGAATTTGGATAAACCAAAATATGAATCCCTAATATTTGTCCTTCCGCCCATTTGGATTCGTTTCTAAAATGTTTTTCATCATCCTCACCCTTAATGGTGATACTTGATGAATATCTTTGGCCCTGTAGTGCAAAGATGAATGATTACTCGATGAATATCTTTGGCCGTAGTGCAAAAAGATGAACATGATTAAATGGTGATATAAATGAATATCTTTGCCCGTGAGTGCAAAGATAGATATTTGATTCAAGATGTATATTGATTGATGTTACATGGATAAAATATTGATGATGGACTTTTAAATTCATAGCTGATAGTAGATTTCATTCTCTACTTAACTCTTCTAATGAATTATTGTTTCCACTGCAGTTATTGATCTAAAACTTGTTGTCTATTATATTCTATCATATTTTTCCCCTGTTGAAGACTAACGATAATTTTTGTATATTATCTTAGTCATAATATTCTTTCTTTGGGCTAGTTGAGCTCACCCTTTTTCTTTTTGTTCTATTTTTCTTCTCAGGAAGCGAGAACATAGCAGGACCCAGTCGGGGTATAGAGTGATGGTCCTAGACAATTGTTTTAGCAGTCCTCACTATTTTTGAAAATAGTGCATCAATAATTATAATAAGGACTTTATTTGAGTGTTGATATTATCTAGAAGATAATATTTGTATTTAAACTCACAGTATGTGTTGTCGTATTTTGCACGACAATTGTAATAATAAAGTTGTAGTTGTTTTTACGTACCACGTATTTTGGCGACTCAGAATGGGTGATGTAAACCTATTTTGGGGCGTCGCCATGATGCAATAATTGCTACAATTGATAATTGAATAGTATTTTTGATTCATCGATTCAATAATTGTCACGAGACAGTAACTCATATTATTGAAATGATATTATTAGATAATATTATTGATAATGTCTAGAAAGTTCTGTCGAGAGAAGGGATTAGGTTATATAATTGCGCGCTAGTAAGGAAAAATTCTTATCGGAATGCCCTCTCTTTCCTGGGAACGATCTGGTTGTCAGTATTGTGAATCTATAATATTAATTAGAAATAATTATTGAAGAATTGTAAATAATTGATGGATTTGGTAAGTAAATATTTCTTCAATTTTGATATAAATGGGGAAATTTTAGAATGAGACATTTGTCGAAAGTTTGTTATATTTTTCTATGAAACCATAATTATCTTCTTTGATAATATATTTATTTAAATATATTATTATACTATTACATTATAATGTGATAATGTGATAATATAATAGTATAATTTTTTTAATTTAAATGGTAATATTATTATAATAAATTTATGGTATAAGAATAAAATAAGGAGGAAGAGAGCAAATTGAATTTGAATTCTCTTATTTCAAATAACATGTGATAAATGATGGAAGTAAACAAGTTGATTTTGGAAAGCTTGTTTTCAAAAGGTGTATGCTGCAAAATCATCCGTAGGTAAGATTTGTCAGAAGTGATGTGCTAGCATTTTCCTATAAATAGGTTGCTTATTTAAACAATGAAACTCACACCAGACATCAAAAAATTCTCTCTCTATAATATTGAGAGTATTTCTTGCGAGTATAAGGATATTTTGAGTGTTGATAGCAGTGCAAGATTTCCTCAACATATATAATCTCCGTTATTCCAATTAGAACTACTTTCCTATTAAGGTAAAAGATATTATTTTTTTTGTAAAGGATGTTATTTTCTTTTAATATTCGTAAATGATATTATTTTCTTCCATACTCGTAAAGGATATCATTTTCTTTCATACTCCATATTACGTAAGCGATATTATTTTATCTCATATTCTTAAATTTAAACTTACTATGATAAGTATTGCTTCTATAATTCCTGAAATGATTAGAAATTTCTTAAGGATTGTGCTTCATCTAATATTATTTCACTGCAATATTGGTTTGAAATTTCTTATTAAATTTTAATCTTTTCATGTATGGGTACTATTCATACGGTACTATTCATGAGCACTATTCATACGGTACTATTCATGAGTACTGTTCACAACAGAATTTAATTTCTTTTCTTTGTCTAAGTTATCTTTTATGAATCTTATTCTTGAAATTGAATCCATGTTATGATCTCACTTGATTCATTCTTTATATCCTGGTCATATTTCTCAGACTTAAATTATGTTAAAAGTTATCTTTGCCCCGTAGTGCAAAGATGAACTGTTGATTGATGAATATCTTTGGCCCGCAGTGCAAAGATGAATTGTTGATAGATATCTTTGGCCCGTAGTGCAAAGATGGACAGGTGTTTAGCATGATCATGACCATTGGTGATACTAACAAATATCTTTGGCTCGTAGTACATGGATAATTCATTGATGTGAAATATTTATTGATTGATGTTACAGGGATAAAATATTGATGATGGATTTTTAAATTATAGAAGATGGTAGACATCATGCTCTACTTGACTCTTTTAATGGATTGCTATTTCCGCTGCAGTGTTGATCTCAAACTTATTGTCTATTGTATTCTATCAGATTTTCCCCTATTGAGGACTAAGGATAATTTATTCTGCATTATTTTAGTCATAATATTCTTTACTGGGCTAGTTGAGCTCATCCTTTTCCTTTTGGTTCCATTTTTCTTCTCAAAAGGCGAGAATATAGCTGGGCCTAGTCGGGGTGTGGAGTGATGGTTCAATACGGTTATTATAGCAGTCCTCACTATTTTGTAAAATAGCGTATCAATAATTGTACTGAGGACTTTATTTGATTTTGGATATTGTCTACAAGACAATATTTGTATTAAAACTCACAACATATGTGTTGTCGTATTTTGCATGACAGTTGTATTAACGAAGTTTGTATTTGGCGACTCAGAATAGGTTGTGTGGACCTATTTTGGGGGGGCATCACAGTTGGTATCAGAGCTTACGGATATGATCTCTAATGGAGATCTGCGATTAGAACTAGGAGGGGAGAGATGAGTAAAACCTTCGCTAGTGTGTCCTACATAATCTTATTTGTTTGGTCGGTCAGAATATAGAGATAATATGTGACATGTCAATTTCTTTAATTAACCCTTGTTTTATGGCAGTGTTTGAGAATAACATCTAACATTTTTGAGATGGGCAATGGAGCACATGAGACCGTTGAGACACCGCTAATCAATAACCAGGATAATATGCATCAGAAAGATAATAATCCTCATGTAAACAACAACACCGACCAAATGATGAACGATGAGATGTTTAGGAGATTTCTACAATTCATGCAACACCAAACGAGAGAGACTTATATTCAAAATGCAGGTGAAAACAATGGCAACTCACGACTGGTCACTACTAAGCAATTCAAGGAGCTGGGACTGCCGGAGTTTTTGGGAAAGCCAGAGCCACTTATGGCAGAGACATGGATTAAGCATATTATCAAGATATTTGATATCTTAGGATGCATTGAAGAGCAAAAGGTTCCCTTTGCCACCTTTATATTGTGCAGAGAGGCAGATTACTGGTGGTAATCTGTAAAACATACTCATCTGTCTGCACTTAAGATGTCTTGGGAGAAGTTCCAAGAATTGTTCAACGATAAGTACTTTCTAGAAAGTATTCCAGTTAGAACTACTTTCCTATTAAGGTAAAAGATATTAAGGTAGAAGTGGTGTGCTAACATTTTCTATTAAGGTAGAAGTGGTGTGCTAACATTTTCTTATAAATAGGTTGCTTAGTTAAACAATGAAATTCACACCAGAATCAGAAAATTCTCTCTATAATATTGAGCGAATTTCTTGTGAGTATAAGGATATTTTGAGTGTTGTTAGCTGTGCAAGATTTTGTCAACATAATCTCCGTTATTCCAGTTAGAACTACTTTCCTATTAATGTAAAAGATATTAATTTTTTTTGTAAAGGATGTTGTTTTCTTTTAATACTTGCAAATTATATTATTTCCTTCCATACTCGTAAGGGATATCATTTTATTTCATACGCCATATTACGTAAGCGATATTATTTCATCTTATATTCCTAAATTTAAACTGACTATGGTATGTATTTCTTCTATAATTCCTGAAATGATTAGAAATCTCTTAAGGATTCCGCTTCATCTAATATCATTTCACTGGAATATTGGTCTGAAATTTCTTATTAAATTTTAATCTTTTCATGTCTGGGTACTATTCATACGGTACTATTCATGGGCACTATTCATATGGTACTATTCATGAGTACTGTTCACAATAGAATTTAATTTCTTTTCTTTGTCCAAGTTATCTTTTATGAATCTTATTCTTGAAATTGAATCCATGTTATGATCTCACTTGATTCATTCTTTATGTCATGGTCATAATTCTCATACTTAAATTATGTTGAAAGTTATCTTTGGCCCGTAGTGTAAAAATGAACTGTTGATTGATGAATATCTTTGGCCCGTAGTGCAAAGATGAATTTTTGATTGATATCTTTGACCATAGTGCAAAGATGGACAGGTGTTAGGCATGATCATGACCATTGGTGATACTAACGAATATCCTTAGCCCGTAGTGCATGGATAATTTGTTGATATGAAATATTTATCGATTGATGTCACAGGGATAAAATATTGATGATGGACTTTTAAATCATAGAAGATGGTAGACATCATGCTCTACTTGACTCTTCTAATGGATTGCTATTTTCGATGCATTGTTGATCTAAAACTTGTTGTCTATTGTATTCTATCAGATTTTTCCCTGTTGAGGACTAAGGATAATTTATTCTACATTATGTTAGTTATAATATTCTTTACTGAGCTAGTTAAGCTCATCCTTTTCCTTTTGATTCCATTTTTCTTCTCAGGAGGTGAGAATATAGCAAGGAATAGTCGGGGTGTGGAGTGATGGTTCGAGACGGTTATTATAGCAGTTCTTACTATTTTGTAAAATAGTGTATCAATAATTGTAATGAGGACTTTACTTGAGTTTGAATATTGTCTACAAGATAATATTTGTATTAAAACTCACAACACGTGTTGTCGTATTTTGCACGACAGTTGTATTAATGAAGTTTGTATTTGGCGACTCAAAATGGGTTGTGTGGACCAATTTTGGGTGGCATCACATAATATGTAGTTGATTACTGCGGTTAATCCTTTGTAATATGTAGTTGATTACTGCTGTTAATCCTTAACACTGAATTCAATTTGCTTCTATAGATTGTACTGCAGTTAATTTAAGCAAAGTGGCAAACTATTAAATTTGGTTATTAACAATTCGGTTATCATATATTTTGGTTAGTAGTTCGGATACTTAAAATAGTAGAATTTCTATTTCGGTTAAAACCGAAATGCTTATTTGGTTCGGGTAATAACCGAATGCTCACTACTATGCAAAAGTGTTGCGGCGCTAGGATATTTGTTGGTTCGACGTCCGTTGGTAAAATGACCATAATTTTTTATTCGGGAAAAGTTACGGGACGTGTCACCTGTCAAAACAAAGCTCTTGAAAAGATCTATAGGTAGGAGCAGAATGTGTAGCTTTGCGACACTGCTATAGAGCGCTGCGACGCTACTATAGAGCCCCGCGACATTGTTATAGGGTGCTGCAATGCTAGGGGCAGTGTTGCGACACTATTATGGAGCGTTACGATGACTGGTTTGTACACGAGAGGTGATTTTACTGATTTTAGCATTTTTAACTGACTTGAGACTTGTCATATTGATTCCTAATTGAATTAAATGTCTAGCAAGATATATAGAGGCTATAAATACATATGAAAAGGCTGATCATGCAGAGACTAATACCCTAACATCTAACCTAACACCACCTAAGACCCCAAATTTTATGAATAAAGATTTAAATTTCTGTGAGACCCCAAAAAATATTTTTTTCAAAATATTATGGTGTGGATTTGATATAATGTTATAGTTGTGGGTAATATTTATAAATTTTGCAAAGTAAGCAAGTTGTTATATAATATTCGATTGGTCTGGGAATATTCGTTTTAATAGGGAATATTCGTACGACGACACAATCATTGGTGGACCCCACAACGGAAGTATTATCGTAGTTAAGAAAACGCATGTAATTATCTTTTTATAAAATAACTACGAAAAGTTGTTACCGTTAAAACCTGTTGAACTACCGGTAGTAAAAGTAAAAGAATATGGCGTGGTTGCATAGTAGTAGTTACACGGTATTGATTATTGATGCTTACGTAAGAAGTCACTCCGGTTATACTCAATTATTGCTACAAGAATTGTCGTGATCATATCTCTCTATATTATTGATTCAATTATTGTCACAAAGATCATCTCGATAATATGTTATATTATTAAATCAATAATTGAGACGACAAAGTTATTCATATTATTATTTACAATATTGACAATGTCTAGAAGTTCTGCCAAAGAGAGGTTTGGTCACCTAATTGCACGCCAATAAGGAGAAATCCTTATCGAAAAGCTCCCTCTTTCCTAGGAACGACCTGGTTGTTAAATATTGTGAATTATAATATTAATGATGAATAAGTTCGTGTTGATTAAAGATGAAATTGATAGTTTCATTGTGTGGGAATTATTAGTGTTAGTGGAAATCGACATTTATTTCGATATTAATTGATGTCTGGAGGTTATATTGACCAATCGGGTAATTATCCGGATAAATGAGCAAAATTAATTGCTATTAATTCACATGATTATAACTATTTGTTCACATGTGTGTACTATTGATTCACATTCATTTACTATTAGGGGAGTTGGTGCAAGATTGATAATACTTGCATGACTAAGTTAAAAATGGAGGTATAGATGGAGGTACTATACTGTAATTCTTATTTTCACATGATTAGAACTATTGATTCACATGATTTACTATTGATTCACATGATTTACTATTAGGGGAGGTGGTGCAAGTTTGATAATACTTGCAGGACTAAATTCAAAATGAAGAAAAAGAGGAAGGTATTATACTGTAATATTTTGAGCCCCAAAACGTGCAATTATCGAAACTATATTTTCCTATAAATAGAAGCTCATTCTTCCTTCATTTCTCACCAATTCACTAAAGCTATAGAGCAATTATTATAGAGAGAAATTATAGAGAGAAGAGAGAAAGAAGAAGAGAAGTCTCGCTACCTCACTATTCCAAAGATCCGATTTTCTTCGAGGTAAGGGTATTATTTCTTTCGTATTCATGAAGAGAGTTATTATTATTCCATTCCTTATTATTACATTTGAATAACTATGTTATAATGAGCGGTCACCGTATACACATGGTGAAAATTCGTTATTATTCCATTCTTTATTATTATGTTGAATAACTCATATCTATGGGAAGTACCGCATACATGGTGAAATTCTTCTGTTATTCCATTCTTTATTATTCTGTTGGAATAACTCGTCTGTAAGTGGGCTATCGCATGCCCGGTGAAATTCGTTGTTATTCCATTCTTTATTATTTCGTTGGAATATCACATATGCGGATTACGCATGACCGGTTCCATTTTTATTATTCATTTGAATATCTCTGCTCTGTGCGGATTACGATTTAATTCGGTTCCATTATTTATTATTTCGTTGGAATAACTTGTGCATGGGATCTATCGCATGCACTGGTGAATTCTTTTTGTTATTCCATTCTTTATTATTCTGTTGGAATAACCCTGTCATGTGGATTACCGCATGCATGGTGAATGATCCTTCGTATTCATTCTTTATTAAATTGTGGAAATGATGATCGTTTACGTGGATTACCGCATTGGCGGATGAAAATCCATTCATAGATTTCATATATTCTATTATACTCGTATGGGATATCATTTCTTTTGTACTCATCATGGAATATCATTTTCTTTGGTATTTTTCTATTCACGAGTTACTATTCACCGATTACTTATTCATTCAATTACTATTCACTCTAGTATTATTCACTTGGGTATTTGGGGCACTTTTTTCATTCAGAGTACTGGAGTTACTATTCACTAGTTACTATTCACTGGTTCTATGGTTATTACTATTCACCCAATTATTATTCACTCTAGTATGGAGTACTTTTCATTTGGGGTACTATTCATTTGGGGTACTATTTCGAAGTATTATTCATTTGGGTACTATTCACCCAAAAATATATTTCTTTTTCATCCAAATTATTTTTGGTACATGAATATTATTCTTGAATTTTACTCTACAAAGCAAAGATCATGTTGACAATTTGGACGTTATTGATTTTTGGATAAATTAAATTATAAATCTTTAAAATTTATCCTTGAACTTGTTTTATTGAATTATTATGTCATTGTCATCATCCTCATGCTTATATTGTGATTAAAGTCATCTTTGGCTTACGTGCATAGATGGACTTGGTATGATTATGACCAGGGATTATTCGGTATAATCATGACCGTAATGTAACGAATGATGTGGTAAAAGTCCTCATTGGCCTGTAGTTCATTGATGGACAGTTGTTGGTATGATTATGACCAGGGATTATTCGGTATAATCATGACCATTGATGATTACATGAATATCCTTGTCCGTGGTGTAGGGATGATTCGATGATGTGGTTTATTTATTAAGCTGAGTCTCAGCGATAAAGTTGATGAAAAACTTTTTAAATCATAGAAGATAGTAGATTTTATGCTCTACTTGACTCTTCTAAT
The DNA here is from genome assembly GCA_020205615.1 of Panax quinquefolius. Lineage (NCBI taxonomy): Eukaryota > Viridiplantae > Streptophyta > Magnoliopsida > Apiales > Araliaceae > Panax > Panax quinquefolius. Next base: position 59,708,161 of record CM035168.1, read on the forward strand.
GGATTGCTTATTTCGCTGCAGTTGTTGATCTAAAACTTGTTGTCTATTGTATTCTATTAGTTGTTATACTGTTGAAGGCTAAGGATAATTTATTCTGCATTATCTTAGTCATAATATTTCATCGGGCTAGTTGAGCTCACCCTTTCTTTCATCATTGTTCTTCGTGAAATGAGAATATATATGGGACTAGTCGGGGAATGGAGTGATGGTCCGGGATAAATGGCTTTAGTAGTCCTCACTATTCTATGGAATAATGTGATAATAAATGTAATGAGGACTCCATTGAGTGTGGATATTGTCTAGATGACAATATTCTTGTTTAAACTCTCAGATTTATGTTTTGTCGTATTTTTTACATTTAATTGTATAATTAAGTTGTATTTGAATTTATGTACCATGTATCTGGCGACCCAAGATGGGTGATGTATACCTATTTTGGGGGAGTCACAGCTTGGTATCAAAGCTTAGGATATGATCCCGGCCGAGATGTGAGACAAGAACTAGGAGGGGAGAGACGGGAATTCTTCGCTAGTATGACCTACCTAAGTTTATTTGGTATTTAATTGGTCACGTAGTATAGGGATAATATGTGATATGTTAATTAACCCTTGTTTTGTGGCAGTACTTGAAAATGGCATCCAAAAATGTTGAGATAAGCAATGAAGCACATGAGACCGTTGAGTCACCAACGATCAATACCCAGGATAATGTGCAACAGGAAGACAATAATCCTTAGGTAAATAACAACACCGATCAGATGATGAACGATGGGATGTTCAGAGGCTTTATGCAATTCATGCAACATCAGGCGAGAGAGACTCCTATTCAAAATACAGGTGGAAACAATGGCAACCCACGGCTGGTCACTGCTAAGCAGTTCAAGGAGCTGGGACCGCCGGAGTTTTTGGGAAAGCCAGAACCACTTAAGGCGGAGACGTGGTTAAAGCAGATCACCAAGATATTTGATGTCTTGGGATGCTCCGAGGAGCAAAAGGTTTCCTTTGCCACCTTTATGTTGCGTGAAGAGGCAGATTACTGGTGGGAATCTGTAAAACGTACCCAGCTTGACGCACTCAAGATGTCTTGGGAGAAGTTCCAAGAGTTGTTCAACGACAAGTACTTTCCCAAAAGTATTCGTCACATGAAGGAGGTGGAGTTTATCAAGTTGGAGCAAAACAATATGACCGTGTCGCAATACGAGGCTAAATTTGCGGAGTTATCCCGGTTTGCATCCCATTTGGTCGATAATGAGGAGCGAATGACGCGAATGTTTCTAAGAGGTTTGAAACCCGATATACGTCAATACCTCATTTCTCACAAACTTTGTTTATATTTAGATGTTGTGAATAGGGCTCAGTTATTGGAGCGCGATAATGAGTCAGCACAACCAAAAGGCAACGACCAACAACACGATAATAATCATACCGGTGGCAACGACCATCGGAACAATGATAACCATCGTGGGGGAAATTATCATGCCAAGAATGGTAACCACTTCGGTGGTAATCATGGCCAAGATAATAGAAGTGGAAATTTCAAGAAGAGAAGGTTCAACAACGATGGAAAGATAGCATCACCAACACCCATTTTCAAGGAAGGAGAACGACCACCAATTGTATGCTTCAAATGCCGAGGGGAGGGACATATCAGTCCAAACTGAGTGATGCAGTCCAAAGCATGTTACAATTATGGAAAAGAAGGTCACCTAGCCCGATTTTATCGTTCGTGCACCAAAGTCAAGTCCAAATTGGGACGGTGGCACCAAAGGCGGATACTGACAAAACAAAGTCGGGTGGTTTCAGGAGAGATTTTTTTTGACTTCTCAAAAAAAGCAAGTAACCCGAACGAAGTTAGCACGCAAGTTAGTTAATTATAAATTCTTGCGAAGTCTATACCTTATTAGATACCGGTTCTACCCATTCTTTTATCTCTCTTGCTTGCGCTCAACGTTTAAATTTAACTCTAGAGAAGTTAGACTTTGACTTATCGATTGAAACTTCGTTAGCAGAAACTTTCGTTACCTCCACTATTTATAAATCTTGTTTGATTCAAATCGACACTTTAACGTTACCTGTCGATCTTATCTCTTTGAAAATACTTGCCTTTGATGTGATTTTAGGAATCGATTGGTTAACTACTCATCATGCTTTTCGTAAGGTTGTTAGCTTTCATATTCCTAACCAACCAATTATGCGAATTCAAGCAACCAAACCACTAAAAGTCAATCATTATCATATCAAGCCATAAGTAAAGAGCCCCGAGCCTTTCGCTGGTGACTTCCTTATGTGGAATGCACCGAAGCTGAACTTTTCGTAGGGGACGCGTGAATAACGATGGCAAGTTGATAGGTATCAATGTGACATTCTATCCAAGTCTTGGGATGAGAGTCACAGTTTTGAATGATATTTCTATCGTGAATAAATTTCCTGACGTATTCTTGAAGACTTCTTAGCCTACCCCTAGAGCGTGAAATCGAATTTTGTATTGACCCCAGTACAAAACCCATTTCTAAAACCCTCAAATATTTCTTCAACCAAAATGAACGTATAATGCGCCAAAGACGTTGGCTCGAGCTGTTGAAGATTACGATTATACCATTCAATATCATCGTGGAAGAGCGAACGTGGTAGCTGACGCGTTGAGTAGAAGATCGTATGCGCTCACGAGTGCGATGTTGTTAACACAAAAACCCATTTTTTATAACTTACAAATGATGAAGATAGAGTTAAAGACTCTAGGGACCCACGTGAAGATAACAAATAATATGAGTAGAATCGACGTTAACCGATAAAGTTAAAATCGCTCAAGCTACACACTCGAAGCTGATGAATGTGAAGAAGAAGGTTCAAGAGGACGTTATTCTAGAAGCAAGAGTCGATGAAGAGAGGAAATCTCAACCATCGATTTTATTGGCCCATTTGAAATCCTCGATTGAGTAGGAACCGTGGCCTATAGACTCGCTTTTACCGCCAAGTATGTCGCGTGTGTTCATAACGTTTTTTCACGATCGATGTTACGTAAATATGTGGATGACCCGAACCACATTATTAAATTAGAACTAGACGAGATAGTAGAAGATTTAACGTATGAGGAGATACGTGTTAAAATCTTGGATAAGAAGGATCGTATTCGACACTCAAAGGTTATACCTCAAGAGTTAGAAATGAAATGAAGTCAAGGTATCCTCATCTCTTCGACATACCTGTGTACGCATACGTAAATTTTGAGGGAAAAATTTCATAAGGAGGGAGATTGTGAGACCCCAAATTTTATGAATAAAGATTTAAATTTTCAAATATTTTTTTTTAATATTATGGTGTGGATTTGATATAATGTTATAGTTGTGGGTAATATTATAAATTTTGCAAAGTAAGCAAGTTGTTATATAATATTCGATTGGTGGGGAATATTCTTTTTAATGGGGAATATTCAGACGACAACACAATCATTGGTGGACCCCACAACGGAAGTATTGTCGTAGTTAGAAAAACGACGTAATTATCTTTTTATAAAAATAACAACGAAAGTGTTACCGTTAAAACCGTTTGAACTACCCGGTAGTAAAAGTACAAGAATACGCTGTGGTTGCATATAAGCAGCACACCAGTATTGATTATTGATGCTTACGTAAGAAGTCACCGCTTATACTCAATTATTGCTACAAGAATTTCACGCATCATATCTCTCATATTATTGATTCAATTATTGTCACAATATCATCTCATATAATATGTTATATTATTAAATTAATAATTGAGACGATAAAGTTATTCATATTATTATTTACAATATTGACAATGTCTAGAAGTTCTGTCAAGGAGAGGTTTGGTCACCTAAGTGCGCGCCAATAAGAAGAAATCCTTATCGAAAAGACCCCTCTTTCCTAGAAACGACATGGTTGTTAAATATTGTGAATTATAATATTAATTATGAATAAGTTCGTGTTGATTAAAGATGAAATTGATAGTTCCATTGTGTGGGAATTATTAGTGTTAGTGGAAATCGACATTTATTTCGATAATAATTGATGTCTGGAGGTTATATTGACCAATCGGGTAATTAACCGGATAAATGAGCAATTAATTGCTATTGATTCACATGATTATAACTATTTGTTCACATGTGTGTACTATTGATTCACATTTATTTACTATTAGGGGAGTTGGTGCAAGATTGATAATACTTGCATGACTAAGTTAAAATGGAGGTATAGATGGAGGTACTATATCGTAATTCAGTATTTTCACATGATTAGAACTATTGAGTCACATGATTTACTATTGATTCACATGATTTACTATTAGGGGAGGTGGTGCAAGTTTGATAATACTTGCAGGACTAAATTAAAAAAAAAAAAGAGGAAGGTATTATACTGTAATATTTTGAGCCCCAAAACGTGCAATTATCGAAACTATATTTTCCTATAAATAGAAGCTCATTCTTCCTTCATTTCTCACCAATTCACTAAAGTTATAGAGCAATTATTATAGAGAGAAATTATAGAGAGAAGAAGAAGAAGAGTCTGCTACCTCACTATTCCAAGTATCGATTTTCTTTTCGAGGTAAGGGTATTATTTCTTTCGTATTCATGAAGAGAGCTATTGTTATTCCATTCTTTATTATTCCATTTGGAATAACTCTTGGAATACGCTGTATGACAAGTACCGCATACATGGTGAAATTTCTTCGTTATTCCATTCTTTTTATTATTATGTTGGAATAACTCGTAATATATAAGTACCGCATACATGGTGAAATCTTTCGTTATTCCATTCTTTATTATTTCATTGGAATAACCGTCTATCGAATGCGCTATCTATCGCATGCCCGGTGAATTCTGTTGTTATTCCATTCTTTATTATTTCTGTTGAATATCGTACATCGTCGTATGGATTACGCATGACGGTTCCATTTATTTTATTATTCATTGGAATATCATCTTGTCATGGATTACGCATGACCGGTTCCATTTTTTTATTATTCATTAGAATAACACGTCTGCGTGGTCTATCGCATGCTTTGGTGAATTCTTCTGTTATTCCATTCTTTATTATTCTGTTGGAATAACCTGTCTATGTGGATTATCGCATGCACGGTGAATGATCCTTCGTATTTATTCTTTATTAAATTATGGAAATGATCTGTCTACGTGGATTACCGCATGGTGGATGAAAATTCATTTGCAGTTTCGTATATTCTATTATACTCGTATGGGATATCATTTCTTTTGTACTCGTCATGGAGTATCATTTTCTTTAGTATTTTTCTTTAACGAGTTACTATTCATAGGTTACTATTCACCCGGTTACTATTCACTCTAGTATTATTCACTCGGGTATTCGGGGCACTTTTTGTGCCGGAGTACTATTCACGAGTTACTATTCATGGGTTACTATTCACCCAATTACTATTCACTCTAGTATCATTCACTCGGTATTATTTGGGGACACTTTTCGTGTTTGGGTACTATTCACGGGTACTATTATTCGAAGTACTATTCACGGGTACTATTCATCCAAAAATATATTTCTTTTTCGTTCAAATTATTTTTGGTACATGAATATTATTCTTGAATTTTACTCTACAAAGCAAAGAAGATCATGTCGACAATTTGGACGTTATTGATTTTCGGATAAATTAAATTATAAATCTTTAAAATTTATCCTTGAACTTGTTTTATTGAATTATTATGTCATTGTCATCATCCTCATGCTTATATTGTGATTAAAGTCATCTTTGGCTTACGTGCATAGATGGACTTGGTATGATTATGACTGAGGATTATTCGGTATAATCATGACCGTAATGTAATGAATGATGTGGTAAAAGTCCTCATCATTCTGTAGTTCATTGATGGACGGTTGTTGGTATGATTATGACTGTGGATTATCCGGTAAGATAATCATGACCATTGATGATTACATGAATATCCTTGGCCGTAGTGTGGATGATTCGATGATGTGGTTTATTTATTGTCGAGTCTCAAATGATAAAGTTGATGAAAAACTTTTTAAATCATAGAAGATAGTAGATTTTATGCTCTACTTGACTCTTCTAATGGATTGCTTATTTCACTGCAGCTTGTTGATCTAAAACTTGTTGTCTATTGTATTCTATCGGTTGTTATATCGTTGAAGGCTAAGGATAATTTATTCGCATTATCTTAGTCATAATATTTTTATCGGGCTAGTTGAGCTCACCCTTTCTTTCATTGTTTTTTCGTGAAATGAGAATATAATTTGGGACAAGTCTGGGAATGGAGTGATGGTCCGGGATAAATGGCTTTAGTAGTCCTCACTATTCTATGGAATAATGTGATAATAATTGTAATGAGGACTCCATTGAGTGTGGATATTGTCTAGATGACAATATTCTTGTTTAAACTCTTAGATTATGTTTTTGTCGTATTTTACACGACATCGTTGTATAATTAAGTTGTATTTGAATTTATGTACCATGTATCTGGCGACCCAAGATGGGTGATGTATACTATTTTGGTCACAAATCATCAACTAAGGATTAGTTGAATTAACAAAGTTCAATATCATTTCAAATGATCAATAACAACATAATGTGGAATAATTATGAATCATAGGTGAACCAACACTATATATCGAAGTCATGCTTAGAAATAAACTAGAAAGCATAAACATTGAGTAATACAATAAACCTTGCCTGAACAATATTAAGCTAAGACTATAATCTTGTTGAATAAGAGAATTGAATTATTTAACATACATTAATGAATAACAAACTTAGAACGAAACTTGCTCAATATAACAATAAAAGTTAGAAACTTGTGTAAAGTAAATGAGATAGGACAACTCAATTAAAGATTAGAGTTCAGGAACTTGCATTCATTATAAGGAGAATAATACTAGGTAAACTTGCTTAATTATAAACAAGTTAGGGTTAGAGAACTTGCCACGTGCGTAAGCTAGAAAATTATAACTTACGTTAACCTACACATATTATTAGAACCACAACATCTATTAGAAATATTAACATCCGCTTTCCAAGTTAAATCTCATTTTAGTTGAACTTGTTATTTTAGTACAAGTTCTAATCACTAATACTATATACAATTCAGAAATTACAAGTCTTAGAATTATAACACTTAGTCACCAATGCTAGATTTTAATAAATCACAACGTAAAGTTTTTACGACTTACTAATTTTTACAACTTTGGAATTATCACATACATGATACAAATCTGTTATAGTATCTTTATTACATGCTCACCACATTAACATTTTCATTAGACTAGGTTATAATGAGTTTTTAAAGTCTGCACTATCAATAGACATCACTGCCACTGATCTGGCTAGGGCACAACTGTGCCATTTTTAACCCTAGAACCAAATAAGAATAAATATATGCCATTTCGCTTTGACACTATGACAATATTTGGTAAGTATGTATGTAAACTACGCAGACGATTTTCATACTATGCTCAGACCCAAATATCACGAGCTTCATCAATTATGCAGCACTTTACACATACCCAAATGATATAGATTTCATATAAACATTATTCATCACATAGATACCGATTCAGAACAATTAAACAACAACTACAACCAAATTAAGTCCTTTTAATTCCATTTTTTTTCCAAAACTTTATTTTTGACATCCTTAACAAAAATCATCACTAAAATTCATTACTACACCAAATCAATTCATTCAAACTGTATTCTTTTCATCTCTTGATGAGTTAACACATTCAAGACTAAATTTACAATTTAGTTCACAAATCAATTATCAATTTTGGACTCTAACAAGCAATATTCCTACTCATATTCACTATAATCCGTTCCTCTTATTTTTGAACGTAATTTTCATAAATTAATATACCAAATCCTTGTCTAGATGTTAGTTATAACATCACCATTACAAATAAACACAATCACTCACTTTATATATCAAAAAGTCATCAAAATTGCATTACAGAGAATTTGAAAACAATTGTATTATTTTACAGTGAAACTCAAGAACACAACTTTTATATACGTAAAACTAAAGCTTAAGAAATTATACCTTCAATTCACTTGTTTAACCCACAAGAATGATTAGCTTTGATTCCTCAACCTTCTTCCTTCAAACTCACAAGTTCCTCTCTTTTCTTTCTCTCTTTTCTCTCTATTTCTTCTATGTTATTCTTCCCTTCTATTCTCAAGTTTAGGCCAAAACTTCTTACGTAAAATAAAACAGACGCAAGAAAATAAAACGTATAAAACTGTCATAATAATAAATATACTAATTATGTGTCAATTACAAATATATATATATATATATATATATATATAATATATATTTTAGTCAAGAGTTATAAGGCTTTGTTTGGCAAAACACTTTTAAAAATAAAGATTTAATATTCCTTAAGCCTAGTTTGGTAAATCCATTTAAAAGTCGTTTAATTTATTTTAATAAATCATTTATACTATAGTTTATTGTCCCACATTATTTACTTTGTTTTTCATATCCAATCTTAATTAAATAAAAAACTAATTACAAAAAATTATAATTTTACTTAATAAATTAACATATCACTTTAATTACTAAATTAAATTAAAACAACATTCTAGCAAGCCATATAATCCTTAACAACTCTCTAATTTAGTTATTAAGTTAAATTAGAGTATTATCTCATAAATTTAATTCATCACTCTTTTATCTTAATTAAGTTAATTTCTATAACTCACTAATTAATTACTTAATAATAAATAATCAAACAAATATCTACTAAACAACAAACACATCAATTAAAAATATTTATTTAATTCAATAAATATTTGAAATTATAAATAAAATTCTGGATTGTTACATCATTCCCTCCTTACAAGGATTCTGTCCCCAGAATCATAACTCAAACAATTCATTCGTCACATTCTTCCCTTCTTACAAGGATTCTGTCCCCAGAATCGAAGACACATATTACACAAATAACTTAGGATATTTCTTCATCATTTTATCTTTGAGTTCCCACATAGCTTCTTCGGCGTTATGGTTCCTCCATATTACCTTCACGGAAGGTATCACCTTATTCCTGAGCACTTGTTCTTTCCTGTCAACTATCTGGATATGAATCTCCTCATAAGACAAGTCCTTATCGAAATGTAATGGTTCATACTCAATCACATGTTTGTAATCGGGTTTATACGGTCGTAGCACCGAAACATAAAAAATATTGTAAACATGTTCTAACTCTAGAAGTAGAGCTACCTCATAAGCCACTTCTTCCACTCTTCGCAGTACCTCGAAGGGTCCAATAAACCTTGGGCTTAGCTTTCCTTTCTTGCCAAAACGAATCTTTCCCTTTTAAGGAGAAACTTTTAGGAAAACAAAATTTCCTACGTCGAATTCGCGATCTTGTCTGTGTTGATCATCATACTTCTTCTGTCTGTCTTGAACAGCTACCAGTCTTGCTCTGATGAGTTTGATAACTTCAGAGGTCTGCTGTACAAGTTTCGGTCCTAACAGTTGACGTTCACCAACTTCATCTCAGCACAGTGGAGTTCTGCATTTCTTGCCGTATAATGCTTCGTATGGCAACATGCTAATGCTTGCATGGTAACTGTTGTTGTAGGTGAATTCTGCCAACGGTAGTTGATCATCCCAGTTCCCTTTGAAATCCACGATGCATGCTCTAAGCATATCTTCTAATGTCTGGATTGTTCATTCACTTTGGCCGTCGGTTTGAGAATGGTATGCCGTACTCATTCTCAATTGTATCCCCATACATTCTTTTAGTCTCTTCCAGAAGTTTGATGTGAATCTCAGATCTTTGTCTGACATAATTTACACTAGATCTCCATATCTCAAAATGATCTCCTTGACGTACAATTTTGCCAGCTGATTAAGATTGAATCTAAACTTTATTGGCAAAAAGAATGCTGATTTCGTTAATCTATCCACTATTACCCAAATCGCATCGTATCCTTTCTGAGTAGTTGGAAGACCTACCACAAAATCCATTGTGATATGCTCCCACTTCCATTCCGGTATTTCCAACGGTTGAAGCATTCTGCTTGGTCTTTGATGCTTGGCCTTTACTCTCTAACATGTCAAGCATTTCGCAACACATTCTGCAACATCTCTTTTCATATTTGGCCACCAAAAATGTCGCCACAAATCTTGATACATTTTCGTACTTCCCAGATGGATTGAATATCTTGAGTTATGAGCTTCTGTCAAGATTTCGTCTTTAATATCCAGTACTGCTGGAACCCAAATTCGTCCCCCGAATCTTAGCAATCCCTCAGTATCAATCTTGTACTTCACCTCATTACCCTCGACCATTCTTTCCTTGATTCTCTCTTCGTTCTTCATCTTGAATAACATGTGATTAGTTTATTCTTCTTAGGATTGAAGAACTAATTTGTGTATATGATATGAATATACCTACTTATATTCCGTGTGTAGCCAATTTTAGAATTGAAGCTTAATGAATTTGTTCTTAATAGATATAAGAATATAGCCATTTAATTAGAAAGAATATTTGTATTTAACTATCGGAAGAGGTTATATAAATAAATAAGAATTTTCGGTTAGCTATTTAATATGATTAATTAATTGAAAAGAGGGTAAAGAGACTTAGACGAGGTATTGGGAGAAATTGTAATCTTACCCTTTTAATCTGATTTTAACTATAGTTAGTAATTTATTATTTTAGTTTAATTAATTTCATAATATTTAATCAATGGTTTAAATAATATTGAATTGATACAAAGTTAGTATATAAGTATATTTCTCGTGGGATCGACACTCTACTTACTCTATATTACTTGTTGATCACGTATACTTGCCTGTGAAATTGCCAATACCATATTGTGCAAACACTGTTTTCTCTTTACTTTTTTTTCTTATTTCTTTGGTTTAATTTGGTACCAAAGCCTCCATGGCTGCTATATATCTTATCTAATGCTCTTCTCATTCCATTGTTAGGATATAATATTATCAGAGTACTTTGGCATACGCCAAAGACTTTTGATCTTCAATGCACAATCGAAGAATAGAGCTAAGTGGTTAATAGCTTACCTATAAAACATTTAATACTTCACGTGGCTACAGTAGTCAGCCGAGGAACAGACCCATGTGATTGACCAACCTTCTACAATACATTAAATGATGAATGACATGACACAAGGTGTTAGGTTTGTATATAGCATAGGCATGCAATCAAATTACATAAACAATGCGGAAGCGCGATAAAATCAAAATTTAAAATTTTCATACAAACCATCACCCTGATCATCCATGTGCATAATTATCAATTAAGCGAAAGAGACAGAGATATATCAAAGCTTTCTCAGGTACAAGTTCACCTCCAATTCCTTCGTGTTCCCTTGAATTCACCGGATTGGATTCCTTCCTTTGATCAACATTAGCCACCCAAGTGTTTGACCTCTAGAGGTGATCCACTAAGGAAGAACAAGTATTTAAGAAGATGAGTGTTTGACAAAACCATAGGTTCTATCTCTATAGAATTATGTGTACTCTCCCAACTCATGGAAGTTTCATTAACCCTAAATCAAAATAAGACTTCTCTTATTTATAGATGTAGGCAACTGTAAGACCCCGAATTTTATGAAATAAAAGTATTCAATTTTTTATAATTACTATTCATGAGTTACTATTCACGAGTTACTATTCATGAGTTACTATTCACAAGTTACTATTCATGAGTTACTATTCACGAGTTACTATTCACGAGTTACTATTCACGAGTACTATTCATGAAGCATGATAATTTTTTTTTCGTAAGAAGGCATTACTCAATAATTGTTACAAAGAATTATCGTTCAATATTTTATTTTATTGATTCAATAATTGCTACGTTGATATTTTATATTATTGTTGTTTCAATAATTGTCACTAAGACAAGATTTTCCATTATCTGAGCAATAATTCATATTATCTGAATAATATTATTGGATAACATTATTGGCAATGTCTAGAAAGTTCGCTCTAAGGAGAGGTTTGGTCACCTAATCATGCTTGGCGCCAAGAAGGAGAAATTTTTATTGAAAGCCCCCTCTTCCTCGAACCGCTGGTTGTCAATATTGTGATTATGTAATATTATTTGTGAATAATTAATTATTGATTTTATGATGAGAAAAATATTTATTTTATGTGGATATAGATGGAGAAAATTTTTAAAGTGACAATTGTTGAAAATTAATATTTTATCTTTTTTCGATAAAATAATTCATTTAAATATATTATTTTAATAATATATTAATGATGATATTTTTACGATGAATGTGGGATATATGAGTATATGTGGAGGAGAAGTATTTTGTTACCAAAATATTTAAAACATGTTTTATGCTTCTGGTGGACCCCATTTCTCGATGAAATTTGATTATAAACAGTAAAATCGTCTGTTTGTGGATTTCGGTCAATTTTGTTTGGAATTTGGAAAAACTTTCTTCTGAAAAGTTGTAGAGAATTGAATTTCCTATTAAAACTCGTGAGATTCGAATTTTCTCGATAAAAGGGCTATTTATTATGAATTATTGAAGTTCAAGTTCAAATAATTGATTTTTGGAAGTTTTATTTATTTTTATTAATAAAACTTTTTTATATTTTGTGGCCTCATTAAACATGTGCAAAATCAGCTGATTTCAAATGTCTAGAGGTGGGCTTGAAATTTGATAATAATATTATTATTATATTCAATTTTCGCTTTGGTGTTCTAAACAATTTCCAATAAATAGGTGCTTAGGTTAGAATTGAAAATCACACCGTAAATCAAGTTTTCTCTCTACATTATCGAGTTTATTCTTGTGAGTATTTTGAGTATACTTTGAGTATTGCTATACTATGCAAGTTAGATTCAAACGTTATTCCAAATAAGTAATCGCTTTTTGAGGTAAAGGATAGTAAAGGATTTTAAGGGTTATTATGTTTTTAGTTTCGAAATTTTTTGAACCTTCAAAATTCTGGAAAAATTTGAAATGATAATTTGGTGAGTTTTATATATTGTGTCCAAAATGGCAATTTTTGGATGTATAGATTGAGAGTTATGAATTTTATGAGAAAAAGACTATTTTAAAAGTAACCGCTTATAACTCCTTGTGATTAACTCCAAAATTGATGAAATTTTTATTGGAAGTACATCTATATAATATCAGTATACCGTGTAAATTTCAGAATTGTTGGATAAAAGTATAATTTATGATAAATGTTTAAATATTCGGTGGTGTTGGCCATGTGAAAAATAGTAAATGAATTTTAAAAATTCGAGAAAATATATATTCAATATGGAACTATATTCTGCTAAATCCTTGAAAAGAAATATTTTTGGAACTGATTTGGTATTTTTCATGAAAATGTTCTAGTTATGAGTAAATGAATTAAATATGTTATGTGAAGTAAGAAAATTATAAAATATGATTTATTGGCTTGAGAATCATATATGAGGTATATGCAGATTTTTATGAGGGTTTTGGTTAATGATGATGAAATCTTATGAGTTTGGCATTTTTAGATGATTAAATGCATTAATTATTAAAGTGTAAATAATTGGATTAAATTATTTATAAGTTTAAGAAATGATTAAAATATTATTATAATATTAATAATATTAGATTATGAGATTTCTAAGTGATTTATAACATTTGGATTAAGGTGTTATAAATATGGATATGAATTTTATTATGAAACTTTATCTTTTCGTGTCGAGAGTTATTACGCACGATATACTGATTATGTATTTAATACGGGTACTATTCACGACAAATTGGTTTCTTCTCCACCAAATTATCGTTGATTTATGAATCTTACTCTTGAAATTAAAACCATGTTTTGATTATATTATTTTTATATAACATTCTTATAACCCTAATGATGATATTTCTTCGACTTGAGTGTAAAGATGAGTAGATTATTGGTATGATCGTGACTATAGGTTCTCTTTGGCCAAGAGTGCAAAAGTTGAATTGTTGAATCGGTATGATCATGACCATTGAATTTACAATTGAATATTTTAGCTTAAGTGCAAAGGTGAATTGATCAACATGGTTATAATTATTGTTATATAACTTTCAAATGATTATGTATTTTTTGATATATGAATATCTTTGCTCAGTAGTAAAAAGATGGCTTGTTGATGAATATCTTAGCTTTGTGAGTGCAAAGATGAATTATTGATGAATATCTTTTGCTCGTCAGAATGCAAAGATGACTCGTTGTTGAATATCTTTGCTCAGTAGTGCAAAAGATAAATTATTGATGAATATCTTTTCGCTCGTAATGGAAAGATGACTGTTGTTGAATATCTTTGGCACAGTAGTGTAAAGATGAACTGTTGATGAATATCTTTGCCCGTGGTGAAAAAGATGAATTTATTAGTATGATTATGAGCAGAACCGTGATTTGGTATAACCATGATATTTGATGTTTCAGTAAAGACATGTGATGAAAATTATCTTCATTCCGGATGAGAAGAGGAATTTAAATCACAATTATGATTATGAGTTATTCATATGATTGTGGAAAGGAACTGCTGATTGATGTTACAGGATAAAATATTGTTGGTGGACTTTTAACGTGGAGAAGACAATAGACTTTATAGTCTATTTGACTTTTTAATGGATCGCTTCGTTCACCGCAACTATGGTTGAAAAGTTTTATCATCTACCATATGTTCTAAATCGATTCATTATTGATGAAGACTATTGATAATTTATTTATCTTTAGTCATAATATTCTTTATCGAGCTAGTTGTGCTCACCCTTTTGTTTCACAATTCCTTTCGTGTAATAAAAGTGTAGCTTGGTTGAATGGGATAACAAGGGAATAGAACGGTGGTCTATAGTTGTTGAGGTTCTCCTAAAGAGTATGAAAATTTTTTATTGAGGGCTTTAGTGTGTTGTATTTTATACATCATTTAATAGTTATTTTGGTGAATTAAATAGGTGTGAAGTAACCCAACTTTGGAAGGGTGATTTGTCACTATCATACAAGATGTCTAATGACATACAAACTCGTGTTATCATAAGACATGGTTGTGTTTCATCCACTTGCCGAGTATATTTACAAGCACTACCTATATAATCTTGGTGTTTGTTTGGAGTATAATACCCAATTAGAGACAGTGGAGATAATGATATGTCAAGAGAAGACTCACCATTGGGAAGAATACGATAGTAATCTTCTCGCTTTTTCTTTGGGGTCTATTAATCAACCAAGGATAATTCGTGGCCATATGATATCTACCATAACCTAAAAGCATGGCCTCCCATGTACGAAGGTTTCCTTGAGCACTTCCCAAAGATTCTAATTTCTAAAACAGTTTTTGACTATACCTTTATGTAAGGTGTCATTGTGACGTGCTATCTAAAGTTGGTGTCCAGAGTTACAATTGGTATATATTTAATTGTATTCAAACTCACAGCATATGTGTTGTTGTATTTTGCACGACAATTGTTGTAATAAAGTTGTAGTTATTTTCTGTACCATGTATTTGGCGACTCAGAATGGGTTGGATGGAATGGACCTATTTTGGGGTCGTTACAGCAACCCTCTTAGCTAAACTATTTAGGAATAGGATTTTATTTAATTAAACTCTTTTTATTAAATATGCTCCTAATCCAATTAGGAAATAATGAGAGTACTATTATTAATTAATTCCCAAACTATTTAGAAATTAAAAAATAATAATAATAGTAATAAGACTCCTCTTATTAATTTATATTTAATATTTCCTAAATATTAAATAATAAATATTAAGCTATTTAATTTATTCTATCACCATAGTATAAATTAAATACATTTAATATAACATTACGATTATGCTTTTATTAATTAATTCCTAAATTATTTATAAATTAGATAATAATAATAATAGTAATAATATTAATAAGACTCTCTCATTAATTTATATTTAATATCTATAAAATATTAAATAATAAATATTAAGCTATTTAATTCATTCTATCACCATAGTATAAATTAAATATACTTAACATATTATTACAATTATGCCATTTACTTCTTGAATAAATATTTTCCTTTTGTGGTGTGATCATATAGGTTCTCCATATTAAAAGGTTGTGAATAAATTAATTAGAACAATTTTATTCTTATTTAAATAAATAAATTAAACTATTTAATTTATTTAAATAAATAATATTAATTCTACAATAAGGGTAAACCCCCTTAACGATTAATGACTTTCTAGATAATATAGATTTCAACATTAATCATAAAAGAACCTTTGAGTAAATAGTTACCGTACAATTCAATCCTTCTACTATACAATGTCCCAATTAAATATAAGACATAAAATTACAGTTAAGTCTTATTTTATTTAATTATATGTATTTAGATCCTAAATGCACAACTCTGATTAATGCAAATTAAAAATATCTTTCTAAGTTCATTCTGCTTTGACCAAATAGTACCGAGTTGTCATTTATCAATTCACATAGGACATTCTCTTCTTTTACTAGAAGTAGATTATTTGTTGATAATTCATTATCTCCATGTACAACTTATTATACCCAAGCAAATCCTTTGATATACCCCAAGGGTCTTAAGGAATATGTCAAAGCATAACTCATCATACACAAGATACTATGATGATCTCAAGCCCAAAGATCACTCGCACTACTATCACTATAGGAATTCCTATTGTCAGGCGAGTAAAACTCCATTAGGTATTCCTTAGCTAGTCACGTTCAGTGAACTTAATCTCTAATAAGCACCTACATACTTGCTTTAGTGTAAGACCCCGAATTTTATGAAATGAAAGTATTCAATTTTCTTATAAATATTATTCTATTTAGTAAATGGTTAAATTGATAAAAAGTTAAAGTTAAGGGTGATATGTGAAAATTTTACAAAGTAAGCAAGTTGATATAAAATATTCGTTGTGTCAAGGATTATTCATTTGGTCGGAGAATATTCTTTTTATCGAGGAATATTCGTACGACGACTCAATCATTGGTGGACCACACAACGGAATAACTGTCGGATATAGAAAGCGACATAAATAACCTTTTTATAAAAATAACGGCAAAACTTTTACCGTTGCACTGTTGAAACATCCGGTGATAAAAGAATAGTAATACACGTTGTTGCATAGTAGCACACGGTATTGCACAATATCTCTGATTATTGATGCTTATGTAAGAAGTCTCTTAGTTTTATTCAATTATTGCAACAGTAGTTGCTACATAATATCTCATATTATTGATTTAATTATTATCACAATATCATCTGCACAATATTATTGATTCAATTATTGTATTCTATCAGATTTTTCCCTTTTGAGGACTAAGGATAATTTATTCTATATTATCTTAGTTATAATATTCTTTATTGGGCTAGTTGAGCATACCCTTTTGCTTCACAATTCCTTTCAGGTAGTAAGAGTGTAGCTGGGTCGAGCGGGGATAACAGGAGAATAGTGTGATGGTCCGAGATTGTTGAAGTTTCTCAATACATTATAAAACAACATGACAATATATAATTGTATTGAGGACTTAAGATGTGTGTGTCATATTTTATACGTCACTTAATAATTGATTTTGGTGAACAACAACAGGGTGATGAGAACTCGAATATGAAAGTGTCAAAAATACACACCATTGGAATGAACATGATAGTAATCTTCTCGTTCTTCTTTGGGGTCTATTGGGTCAACTAAGGGTAATGCTCAAGTCCTATGATATCTATTATAACTTAGATGCATGGCCTCCTATGTATGAAGGATTCCTTGAGCATTTTCCAAAGATTTTAATTCCTAAAATAGTTATCGACTGTACCTTTATGTAAAGTATCATTCTTTTGGAGTGTGAGTAATGTTATTTCTATTGAAACTCACAGCTTATGTGTTGTCATATTTTGCACGAAAGTTTAACAATTGTATAAATGAAGTTTGTATTTGAATTCAGTAGTGTATATCTGGCGACCCAGAATGGATTGTGTGGACCTATTTTGCGGGGGACACAAATCGTATCAAAACTTAGGGATATGGTCTCTAGAGGAGATCTGAGATTAGAATTAGGAGAGGAGAGACGAGTAATATCCTTCGTTAGTGTGTGTCCTACCTAAGCTGAAATTTCTTAATAAGTTGACAATTTTTAATATGTCAATTAACCTTTGTTTTGAAGCTGTATTCTTGAATGATATCTGAAATCCAAGAGATGAACAATACAGAAATCTTGATACTTGGAAAATGATTAAGAAAATAGAATTTGAAATGAAAGCAAGGTATTCTCACCTCTTCGAACTATCAGGTACACAAATTTTGGGGACGAAATTTCATAAGGAGGGAGATTGTAAGACCCAAAATTTTATGAAATGAAAGTATTCAATTTTCTTATAATTATTATTCTATTTAGTAAATGGTTAAATTGATAAAAGGTTAAAGTTAAGGGTGATATGTGAAAATTTTATAAAGTAATTAAGTTGATGTAAAATATTCGTTGTGTCGGAGAATATTCGTTTGGTCGGAGAATATTCTTTTTGTCGAGGAATATTCGTACGATGACTCAATCATTGATGGACCACACAACGGAATAACTGTCAGATATAGAAATCGGAAAAAATAACCTTTTTATAAAAATAACGACAAAACTTTTTTCGTTGAACTGTTGAAATATCCGGTGATAAAAGAACAGTAATACACGTTGTTGCATAGTAGCACACAGTATTGCACAGTATCTTTGATTATTGATGCTTATGTAAGAAGTCACTCAGTTTTATTAATTATTGCAATAGTAGTTGCTGCATAGTATCTCATATTATCGATTTAATTATTGTCATAGTATCATCTGCACAATATTTTGTATTATTAAATCAATAATTGAGGCAACACATTTATTCATATTATTATTTGCATTATTGACAATGTTTAGAAAGTTCTGTAGAGGAAAAAGGTTAGGTTGTTTAATTACGTGCTAATAAGGAGAAATCCTTATCGGAAAGCCCCCTATTTCCTGGGAATGATCTGGTTGTTAATATTGTGAGTTATAATATTAATGATGAATAATTGTTAAAAGATTAATTAATTTTTTTTTATTAAAGATAAGTGATTTGTGGTAAATATTTAATCAAACTTTTTTTATATAAATAGAGAAGTCTGTCATGAGGCGTTTGTTGTAAGTTGACTTATTATTCCATGGAGAGATGTACTAATTTATGGACCGTTGGTTATGGTTTTAATAGTAAATAAATCTGGACTGTCGGTGGTAGTTTTAATAGTAAATCAATCTGGACCGTAGGTGGTGGTTTTATAAGTAAATTAATCTGGACCATTGGTTGTGGTTTTAATAGTAAATCAATATAGACCGTCGATTGTGGTTTTAATAGTAAATCAATATGGACCGTCCCTCTTAATAGTAAATCAATCTGGACCTTTCATGAATTAGTTACTATTTAGTCCATTCCCCTATAAATAGAAGCTTATTTCTTCTTTCATTCTCACCAATTCACTAAGACTCACAAGAGAAACTATAGAGAGAAAGAAGAAGAGTATTCTGTTACTTCACTATTGTAGTATCTAATCTTCTACTAAGGTAAGAGGTGTTATTTCTTTTGTATTTGTAAGGGCTGTTATTTTCGTATGGTAAGGGGTATTATTTCTTTCATATTCGTAAGGGAAATTATTTTTCGTATCCATTCTTTAATTTGTGGGAATAACCTGTTTACGTGAATTACCGTATGACTGGTGAAAATCCATTTGTAGTTTCGTATATTATTTCTTTTCATATTCTTAAATCTAAACTTACTATGGTAAGTATTTCTTCTATAATCCCTGGAATTAGTAGAATATCCTTGAGTTTTGCGCTTCATCTAGTATCGTTTCATTAGAATATTGGTCCGAACTTTCTTATTAAATTTTAATATTTTCACTTGGGGTACTATTCACGGGTTACTATTTACTCAGGTACTATTCACTCAAGTATTATTCACTCGGAGATTCGGGGTACTTTGAATGATGGGTTACTATTTATTTGTTACTATTCACTCGGGTACTATTCACTCAGGGTAATATTTATTCTGGGTACTTTGCATGACGGGGTATTATTCATTTTGTACTACTCATTCAGATACTATTCACAGGGTACTATTCATGACAAAAATGTTTTCTTTTCTGTCCAAATTATTTTTGATACATGAATATCATTCTTAAATTTTACTCCACAAATAAATTATCATGTTGACAATTTGGATATTCTTGAACTTTGGATAAATTAAATTATAAATCTATAATATTTATCCTTGATCTCACTTGATTTATTCTTTATATCATTTTCATCATTCTCATGTTTATATTGTGGTAAAAATCATCTTTGGCCCGAAGTGCAAAGATAGACAGTTGATTATTGATTTTACAGTGGTATGTCTTTGGCCGTAGTTTAAAGATGGACTGTTGAAAGATGAACAGTTGATTGATATCTTTGGCCCATAGTGCAAAGTTTGACAGGTGTATGATATGATCATGACCTATAATGTTACAGACAAATGATGTGGTAAAAGTCATCTTTGGCTCGTAGTGCATAGATAGACTGTTGATCGACATGACTATTGGTTTTACAGTTGAATGTCTTTGGCCGTAGTGCACTGACAGATAATTAATTAGAATGATTATGACCATTAGTTTTATAGTTGAATATCTTTGGCCCGTAGTGCAAAGATAGAGAATTGATTGATATGATCATTGTTATTACATTTGAATGTTTTTAGCATTTGGGGCAAGAATATTGAGTGAAAGTTCTATTAAGCCGTTGTGGTAAGGACATTAAGTGAAAATTCTATTAAGCCTTTGTGGTAAGGAGAAACTGTTGATTATTGGTTTTACAGTTGAACATCTTTGGCAGGCAGTGCAAAGATAGAATGTTGATTATTAGTTTTTACAGTTGAACATCTTTGGCCTGTAGTGCAAAGAAGGATTGTAGATTATTGGTTTTATAGTTATATGTCTTTTGTAATGCCCCCAAAATAGGTCCAATCCACCCAACCTATTCCGGGTCACCACGAAATACATCAACACAATTTCCAAATATAAATCTTCAAAATTCTAAATTTTAAACTATCGTACAGAATACGACCACAGTTAAACTGTGAGTTTTAAAACAAATATATGTAACTCTCATGGTGCCTCGACCACAATACCTTACAATGGCACTTTACATAAAAGTACAGTCAATAACTGTTTTAGAAATTAAAATATTTGGAAAATGCTTAAAGAAACCTTCGTACATGGGAGGCCATGCATCTAAGTTATGATAGCTATCATATGACTCGAGAATTATCCTTGGTTGACCCAATAGACCCCAAAGAAAAATGAGAAGATTACTATCATGATCTTTCCAATGGTGAGTCTTCTCTTGACATATATTTATCTCCATTATCTCCAATTGAGAATTATATTTCAACCAAACTTCGAGATTATATAGGTAGTGCTCATAGATATAATCAGCAAGTGCATGTGCACAACTCTGTCTTACGATAACACGAAGTTGTCTATCATTAGACATCTTGTATGATAGTGACAAAACACCCTTCCAAAGTTGGGTTCACCTCACCCTATTCGGTTCACCAAAATCAACGGTTAAAATGACTTATAAAATATGACACACTTATCTAAAATTCTCAATAAAATTATTTCCATACTATTTTAGGGGAAACCTCAACGGCTATAGACCATCGTTCTATTCCCTTGTTACCCCCGCTCGACCCAGCTACACTCTTATTACCTGAAAGGAATTGTGAAGCAAAAGGGTGAGCACAATTAGCCCAGTAAGAATATCATGACTAAAGATAATTAAATTATCAATAGCCTTCGTCAGTAATAAATCAGAGATTTAGAACATATGGTATATGATAAAACTTTTCAACCATAGTGGCAGCGGAACGGGTAATCCATTAGAAGAGTCAAATAGACCATAAAGTCTATTATCTTCTCCACGTTAAAAGTCCACCAACAATGTTTTATTCCTGTAACATCAATCAATAGTTCATGTCCACAATCATGTGAATAACTCATAATCATAATTATGATTCTAAATTCCTCTTCGCACCCAGGACGAAGATAATTTTTGTCACCTGACTCTACCTGAAACATCAAAGATCATGGTTATACCAAATCATAGTTCCTGTTCATAATCATACTAATAAATTCATCTTTGCACTACGGGCCAAAGATATTCATTAACAATTCATCTTTGCATTATCGACCAAAGACATACAACTGTATTTTAGAAGAGTTAAGTAGAGCATGATATCTACGATCTTCTACGAATTAAAAGTTTATTATCAATATTTTATTGTTGAGACTCAGATTAATAAATAATCCACATCACCGAATCATCCCTGCACTACGGCCAAGGATATTCATTAGTATCACGACCACGAATTATCCATGCACTACGGGCCAAGGATATTTGTGTTTTCACCAATGGTCATGAACATACCAAACAATAATTCATCTTTGCACCCTTGGCCGAAGAGAACGCATGGTCATGATCATACCAATCACTGTCCATTAATGCACTACAGGCTAATGAGGACTTTTACCACATCATTTGTAACATTACCGGTCATGATACCGAATGATCCTTGGTCATAATTATACCAATCAACAGTCCATCTATGCACGTAAGCCAAAGATGACTTTCATCACAATATAAGTCATGAGGATGATGACAATGATATAAGCATTAATCAAAGAAATCAAGAATAAATATTAAAGACTTTAAATTTATCCGGAGTTTAAAAATATCCAAATTGTCAACATGATATTGCTTTGTGGAGTAAAATTCAAGAATAATATTCATGTATCAAAAATAATTTGGACAGAAAAGAAATATATTTTTTGGGTGAATAGTACCCCGTGAATAGTACTTTGGGAATAGTACCTCGTGAATAGTATCCCAGCATGAAAAGTGCTCTAAATACCCGAGTGAATAATATTCTTGTGAATAGTAATCGGGTGAATAGTAACCCATGAATAGTAACTCGTGAATAGTACTCCGGCATGAAAAGTGCCCCGAATACCCGAGTGAATAATATTCGAGTGAATAGTAACTGGATGAATAGTACCCGTAAATAGTAACTCATGAGTAGTATTCCGGCATGAAAAGATCAATGATTATCAAGAAAGCTCAGAATAATATTTCCATGAAAAGATACTGGATGAAGCGCAAATATCAAGGATATTCTACTAATTTCACGGAGTATAGAAGCAATACTTTAACAGAATGAAGGTAGAATTAGGAATACGAAACGAAATAATATTACTCACATACTATAGAGTATGGAAGAAAATATTATTTCTACGAATATTAAAAAAAATAATATCCCTTACCTCAGAAGAAGACTGAATACTGGAATAGTGAAGTAACAAACTTCTATTCTTCTTTCTCTTTATAGCTTCTCTCTCTATAGCTTCCTTCTCTATAATTGCTCTTGTGAGTCTTAGTGAATTGGTGAGAATGAAAGAAGAATGAGCTTTTATTTATAAGAAAATATAGTTTTGATAATTGCACGTTTTGGGGCTCAAAATATTACAGTATAATACCTTCATCTTTTCCTTCATTTTTAATTTAGTCCTGCAAGTATTATCAAACTTTCACCACCTCCCCTAATAGTACATCATGTGAATCAATAGTATAATCATGTGAATAAATAGTTCAATCATGTGAAAAAAAATAATTACAGTATAGTACCTTCATCTATACCTCCATTTTTAATTTATTCATGCAAGTATTATCAATCTTGCACCACCTCCCCTAATAGTACATGCATGTGAATCAATAGTACACACATGTGAGCAAATAGTTATAAGCATGTGAATTAATAGCAATTAATTGCTTATTTTTCTGATTAATTACCCGATTGATCAATATAACCTCCAAAAATCAATTATTATAGAAATAAATGTCGATTCCCACAAACACTAATAATCCCAACACAATGGAAATATCAATTTCATATTTAATCACAACGAACTTATTCATCATTAATATTATAACTCACAATATTTAACAACCAGATCATTCCCAAAAAATAGGGGGTTTTTCGATAAGGATTTCTCCCTATTGGCGCGTAATTAGGTGACCAAACCTCTCATCGACAGAACTTTCTAGACATCGTCAATATTGCAAATAAGAATATGAATAACTTTGTTTTCTCAATTATTGATTTAATAATAATAAATATTATGCAAATGATACTGTGACAATAATTGAATCAATAATATGAGAGATATTATGCAGCAATTACTATAGCAATAATTGAGTATAACCGAGTGACTTCTCACGTAAGCATCAATAATCAATACCGTAAAGCTATTATGTAACCACGCCAGACATCGCATTTTTTACCATCGGGTCTTTCAACGCTTTAACCAGAAACTTTTGCCGTTATTTTATAAAAAGATATTTCTGTCGTTTTCTAACTACGACAATACTTCCATTATGGGGTCCACCAATGATTGTGTCATCATACAGATATTCCTTGTTAAAATGAATATTCCCCGACCAATCGAATATTTTATAACAACTTGCTTACTTTGCAAAAAAATTTCACATATCACCCTTAACTTTAACCTTTTATCAATTTAACCATTTACTAAATAGAATAATAATTATAAGAAAATTGAATACTTTCATTTCATAAAATTTGGGATCTCACATCTTTGGCCCATAGTGCAAAGATGGACTATTGATTGACATGATTATTAATATGAATTGTGAATTTAACTATAATCTTTGGTGGTTTAGGTGAAGACATGTGATGAAAGTTCTCTTTGTCTTGGGCACAACAAAGAACTGTTGATGGGTGTTACAGGGATGAAATATTAATGATGGACTTTTAATTTGGAAGAGATAGTAGACAGTATGTTCTATTTGACTCTTCTAATGGATTGCTGGTTTCGCTGCAGTTGTTGATCTAAAACTTGTTGTCTCTTGTATTCTATTAGATTTTTTCCTGTTGAGGACTAAGGATAATTTGTTCTATATTATCTTATTTATAATATTCTTTACTGGGCTAATTGAGTTCACCCTTTTGCTTCACAATTCCTTTTAGGTAGTAAGAGTGTAGCTGGGTCGAGTGGGGATAACAGGGGAATAGTGTGATGGTCCGAGATTGTTGAAGTTTCTTAATACATTATAAAACAGTAAGATAATATATAATTGTATTGAGGACTTAAGATGTGTGTGACTTATTTTATACGTCACTTAATAATTGATTTTGGTGAACAAAAATAGGGTGATGAGAACTCAACTATGAAAGCGTTAAAAATACACACCATTTGAATGAACATGATAATAATCTTCTCGTTCTTTTTTGGGGTCTATTGGGTCAACCAAGGGTAATGCTCAAGTCTTATGATATCTATTATAACTTAGATGCATGGCCTCCCATGTATGAAGGATTCCTTGAGCATTTTCCAGAGATTTTAATTCTTAAAACAGTTATCGACTGTACCTTTATGTACAGTATCATTGTTTTGGAGTGTGAGTAATGTTATTTCTATTGAAATTCACAGCTTATGTGTTGCGTATTTTTCATGACAGTTTAACGGTTGTATAAATGAAGTTTGTATTTAAATTCTGTAGTGTATATCTGGAATGGGTTGTGTGGACCTATTTTGGGGGCGTCACATTTAGTGTCTCCACACAAATGATTATGAGATCAATCATTTTCTTCCTAAGAGCAAGCAACGTATGTACTAATCTATCCGGATTCACTAATCCCCTTTTTAGTAATCCAACGATTGGGAAATATTTTAGTTTGTGAACTATCTAGAATTTAAATCTCATTAGTATGATCATCATCATGATTCTAAAAGCATTGCTCATAACTATGGGTTTATCACATTTAATATAACAACTCCATATAGATAAAGTAAAATGCCTTTAATAAATAAACTCTTTTATTAATAAACAAAATAAGATTACAAAGTATATGTTCCATCATATCAAATATGAATGGCTTGCGTGCATACTACTTTTAATATCCCATTTGCACTAACGCCAAGGTATCTAATACCTTTCTTCTCTAAGTGACGATCATCCTGCCGTTGGATAAAGTTTCAGTAAATTGATATGCTATGTTTTTTCTGAAGAGTCCATTATCTCTATAATGACTTCTTCTCTTTCAATGATTTCTCTAATCAAATGAAAGTACCGCAACACATGTTTGGATTCCAGATGAGACTTAGGAACTGTTCCTAGTTCATTAAAGAACTTTTCATCCAAAAAATCAACTTGCAGCTTCATTTACAACTATATACTTTGTCTTTATCACTAAACTAGTAACTCTTTCCTATTTGGAACCTTTCCAATTCATTGCACTACTATTCAAGATAACGACTTACCCTAAAGTGGATTTTTTGTTGTCTTGGTAAGTTTGAAAAACTTGAGTCTGTTTAGTCCTCTAGTTTTAGTTCAGATCCAACATGAATCATGATCACATCTTTAGAACCGGTTTAGTACTTAAAGATGTTTTTCACCGTCCTACAATGATCTTCTCCAAAATATGACTGATCAACATCAGGTCTCATATATTTCATTGCATACATGATAGTAACTCGTGTGATCTCTCTTTCATTGGGGACAATTTAGAGAGATACACTCCATGACTCATCATCATGAGACCTTTCTTGGAGTTTTCCATGCTAAACGCCTTTAGCATCAAATGAATATATATTCCTTGGGTTAAGCCGAATATTCTATTTAAATCTATCTATATATATTTATATCCCCAATCTATGTGATGCTCTTCCCAAATCATTCATAGAGTAATGTTTAAACAACTTTATTTTTACTGATTGTAGCACTGGAATGTTGAAATTCAGATAAGGCACACTTAGAAAGGGGGGGGGGGGGGGGTTGAATAACTGTGGATACAAACTATGACCAATTTAAAAACTTTAAACCAAATTATTGAATGTAGTCAACTATATTGATGAATGCAGCTTGCTGAATGAATATGGTCTACCGAATTGAATTTTTGTTTAAGAAAATATCTTGGGGTTTTTATAACTTAAATAAAATATTTAATGATAACAAAAATTCTCATGATTAAATTTTGTTTATTTAGAAAATCAATTAACTTGAGTGAAATTAAGTTAAATCAAGTAATTAAAATAACACCAAGATTTTTATGTGGTTTGGCTATTACCCTCTATAATAATAGCCTACTCCACGTCTAATACCAACTAGTATTAGAGACTCACTTTTATTTCTTTAAAAAACTCTTGTTACAATACAGATTCTATAAAATTGAATTACAATAATTCACTTGAGCAATCTTGCTCCTTGTACACCAATGCACCCCTTAAGCACCTATGCTTCCTTGAACCTGTTTGTAAAAAAACCTTAATCCACCTGGATTAAATTTCCTTAGACAACACTAAGTCAAAAAAAAAATTAAGATTACAATAATAGAGGTCTAATGATCAAAGCAAATAAGCAATTTAACAATGCAAGGCTCAACTAATGAATGCAATGATCAAATAGAAATAGTGAAAGATATCACCAATATTATGCTCACAAAAATTGCTGATTTTTTTAATCTGAGTATGAGAGCACAGCAGCTGGAATATTGCACCAAAAATAATGAAATAACTTCTCAAGTATGTAAGTGCAATAATTAATGTAAGTGTTGTTATTTTTATCACAGATCTCAGTTCTTTTTATAGCCCAAACATATATTACCGTTGCTTCATAAATGTTTATGTTGTAAATAAAAATGCAACGTTCCAAAGGTATTATGTTGAAAATAATCATAACAAATCGAATATCCTTCAGGTGATAAATAGATATAGGACTCTATTAGTTATTAACTAGAGAGAGAGAGCAAGTCACATAAATAACTTAACAAGCTTTAAGACTTATCAGAATCCTATAGCATTTAAAGACTACTGCCACATATATAGCATTAATATAGGAAAGAGTATTAAACAACCTTTTAAGGATAATGATTACTTTAGATTTCCAAGAGACTTATCCCACTATTTTAGAAAGTAATCATATCTCTGCCAACCCACTTCAACAACCCTTTAATTTCCAACATATAAATTTTTCACACATGTTATACAAATATCAGTACACATGATACATTTAAATAATTCGTGCAATACTCTCTGCATATATAAATACTATCCATGCACAAATTATTTAACTATAATCCAGAAAATAAACTAAATTTCTTTTTACGCATGCATATAAATATTAACCAACTAAGCAATGTAACATATTTAAGCATGTCAGAAAAAATGTTTAATTTAATACACAAATAGTATGTCCTAGAGCCTTGTATTGAAAAATCAAATATTTGCAATGACCTTACATATTTTTCTTAAGACTCAAATCGTCTTTATTCTGCTTGAATAATCCATTAAACACTTCTTGAAACAATTTCCTGAAATTCACAATAAACAATTTAGTACCAATGAGCAAGTCATCATCAAAACATTAGGCTAGAACGTGACATAATCAACATTCTCCCCCTTTTTGATGATGACAACTTAAATAAATGAAACTCCCCCTAAATTCATGCATATAACTTATTTCAGGAAAATTTCGTAGAACCTGCATATGTTAGGATCATACTAAACCAAATGTAATTCAAAGATCATAATATGAAAAGATCAGTCTTATCATGCAGCAACAATATGACAAAATAAAACCATCATAAGTCTAAACATTCAGGCAAAACATAGTTAAATTAAAAATTAAAAATTAAATATGAAATTCTCAGAAATTCTCCCCCTTTGCCATCATGCAAAAAGAGAAGACCACAATCAATCAATATCCTCGAGATTAGCCGGCTGTTCAGCACGAGTGGTAAAGTATGGACGATGACGAAGGCGATGAAGACGCTCTTCCAAAGTGTAATCGTTGGCAAGTCGAGGTGGTCAAGGTATAAAAGTTGCAGGAGGAAGTTCTATATCCTGAAAGTCACCCTTGTATTCACCATCCAATTGTTAGACCTGAAACCAACTTATTATTAATGAAATTTAATTTTCTATTTATTATTTTGAAATAGTAAGGGTTGATTTGATTAATGTGGATAGTTATGGGTAAAATACTTAATATTTCAAAATAAGCAAGTGGTTATAAAATATTCATTGTTGTTTGGGAATATTCGTTTGGTCGTGGAATATTCTCGTTTGGGAATATTCGTGACGACGACAAGTGCTAGCCTTTTTGTGGGCCCCATAACGAAAAGTTTATTGGATGAAGAAAACGACAAATATAAGTTGTTTAAAAATAACTACAGTAGTTGTTACAAGTTAATATCGTTAAAATACTCTATGGTTAAAACACAAGAAGACACCAGATCGCACCAATTATTGATTCTTACGTAAGAAGGCACTACTCAATAATGGTTATAGTAATTATCGCTCAAAGATTTTATCGATTTAATAATTGTCGCGTTGATATTTTATATTGTCATTGTTTCAATAATTGTCATTACACAAGATTTTTCATTATCGAAGCAATAATTCATATTATCCAATAATATTATTAGATAACATTATTGGCAATGTCTAGAAAGTTCGCTCTAAGGAGAGGTTGGTCACCTAATCATGCGCCAAGAAGGAGAAATTTTTATCGAAAGCCCCCTTTCTCCTAGAACCGCCTCATCACAATATTGTGATTCTCGTAATATTATTTGTGAATAATTAATTATTGATTCATATGATGAGGAAAATATTGATTTTATGTGGATATAGATGGAGAAAATTTTTAATGTGACAATTGTTGAAAATTGAAATTTTATCTTTTTCTCGATAAAATAATTTATTTAAATATATTATTATATTTTAATAATATAATAATGGTGATATTTTTTTACAACTAATGTGGGATATATGAGTATATACGAGGAGGAAGAGTATTTTTGTTGCAATAAATGTTTAAAACATGTTAAACATGTCTCATGGACCCCATTTATCGATCTAAATTTGATTATACTTGTAAAATCGCTTCTGCTTATGGATTTTTAGTCAATTTTTGTTTGGAATTTGGAAAAACTTTCTTCTCGCAAAGTTGTAGAGAATTGAATTTCCTATAAAAACTCGTGAGATTCGAATTTTCCGATAAAAGGGCTATTTATTATGAATTATCAAGTTTCAAGTTCAAATAATTGATTTTTGGAAGTTTAAAATATTTAAAATAGGAAAACGTTTTTTTTACACTTGTGGGCCTCATGAAACATGTGCAAAAGTGCTGAAGCTAGAGGATTCAAAGTGGGCGTAAGAAAATTTATTTATATATTAATATTATATTAAATTTTTTTTTTTTTGGTGTTCTAAGCAATTTCCTATAAATAGGTGCTTAGGTTAGAATTGAAAATCACACCGTAAATCAAGTTTTCTCTCTATATTATCGAGTTTATTCTTGTGAGTATTTTGAGTATACTTTGAGTATTGCTATACTAATGCAAGTTCAAGTCATAGCCTATATCCTGTTTCAACTTGAAAGATCGATCTTCGAGGTAAGTGGATATTATTATTTTTTCGAATGATATTATTTCTTCAATATCATTATGTCAAATATTGATCCAAGTTTTTATCAAATTTGGAACTTTTTGGTGTCTGAGTTACTATTCACGATACAAGACTATTCACGATACTGCAGCATTATTCACTTATCACTAAGACTATTCATCTAAAAATGAAAATTTTCCTTTTTCGTCTAAAATATCTATTGTGGATACTAGCTTTGATTGTATCCATGTTTTGATCATTCTTGAATTTTACACCACTATGATTATTTTTGAGGTATTTTTGGACATGGATAAAACAAAGTACTAATCCTTAATCCTTAATCCTTGTCATTTTGTTTCACGGATTCGCTTTTAAAAAAATATTTTCATCATCCTCGCCTTTAAATGATGATATTATTGAATATCTTTGGCCTCAGAGTAAAAGATGAATGATTTTCGATGAATATTTTGGCCAGTAGTGCAAAGATGAACAGTGTTTAGATGAAACATGACTAAATCGATGAATATCTTTCGCCCAGAGTGCAAAAAAGATGAATATTTGATTCAGATGTATATCGATTGATGTTACAGGATAAAAGATAGACGATGAACTTTTAAATTCATACATGTAAGATAGTAGTTTGCATTCTCTACTTAACTCTTCTAATGAATTATTATTTTCACGCGTAATATTGATTTAAAACTTGTTGTCTATTGTATTCTATTAGATTTTTCCTCGTGAAGACTAATGATAATTTGTTGTATATTATCTTAGTCATAATATTTTTATCGGGCTAGTTGAGCTCACCCTTTTCCTTTTTGTTCCATTTTTCTTTCTCGAGAGGCTAGAATATATAAATAGTATTTAGTCTGGGTATGGAATGAAGGTTCTAGAGAGAGTTGTTTAGTAGTCCTCACCATTTTTGTAAAATAATGTATCAATAAATGTGATGAGGATTTATTTGAGTATAGATATTGTCTAGAAGATAATATTTGTATTCAAACTCACGCTTTTATCGTTGTAATAATAATAAAGTTGTAGTTGTTTCGCATCATGTATCGACAACTCGTAATGGGTGATGTATACCTATTTTGGGGGCGCCACAGCTTGGTATCGTAGCTTAGGATATGATCTCCATGAGATCGGGAATAGAACTAGAGGGGAGAGACGAGTAAATCCTTCGCAGTGTGTCCTACCTACCTAAGCTTATTTGTTAGTTGGTCAAGATATAGGATATTATGTGATATATTGATTTCCTTAATTAACCCTTGTTTTATGACAAGATTTGAGAATGTCGAATCGAGAATATTAACAATGGAAATGAGACCGTGGAGACGCTCAGACTCACCAACGAGGAGAACGCGGTAAACAGTCGGGCAATGTTCCTCCCGTGAACAACACCAATCGAAAGCGATGATGAACGAGGGATGTTTAGAAGCTTTTTGCAGCTCATGCAAAATCGCATTTAGGAGACTCGTGTTCAAAATACAGGAGGAAATGATAGCAATTCACGGGTTGTCACAACCAAGCAGCTTCAAAGAGTTGGGACCACCGTAATTTAAGGGAAAGCCGATCCGATCACGGCGGAAACACGGGTCAAGCAAATTACCAAGATATTCGATGTCTTGGGATGCACGGAGGAACAGAAGGTTCCATTCGCCACCTTTATGTTCCGTGGATGCAGGCAGATCATCGGTGGGAGTCTGTGAGTTGCACTCCATCCAAACCAAGACTCAAGATGTCTTGGGAGACGCTTTCAGAACTATTTAATGACAAATACTTTCCCGAAAGTGTTCGCTATACGAAGGAAGTGGAGTTTATTAGATCGAGAGCAAAACAACACGACAAGTGTCTCAAAGACGAGGCAAAGTTTGCAGAGTTATCCGTGTTTGCACCTCATTTGGTGGAGAATGAGGAACGATGACGCGGATGTTTCTTAGAGGTTTGAAACCCTAAGATACGCCAAGATCTCATTTTCATAAATTTTCTCTCTATCAGATGTTGCAAAATGTGGCTCAATTATTTAGAAGCGAGATAACGAGTACGGCCAACCGAGGGACCACAACCGTGGATCATACCGAGATGGTAGTCAACAAAACAACGATAACCAAATGGAGAAAGAAAAAGACGGACAAAATGGTAACCACTCGGTGGTGGTAATCATGGCCATGAAAATAAAGAAGCGAAGTGAGAGGAGATTTTAAAAGAGGAGATTTAACAACTAATTATGTGAAGACGACAAAAGGTTTGCAAAGAATCGGTTCTAAGGGAGGAGAACGACCACCCATTATATGCTATAAATGCGGAAAGAGGGACATATCACCAAACCGCCCACAACAGCTCAAGGTATGCTATAATTGTGGAAAGGAAGGACATATCGCCGAGATCAGTACGCAGAAATAAACCTAGTTCAATGGGGACGGTGACTCAAAAGATCGTCCCGTAAAAGTCAAAGTCAACTGTTCTCGGAAGAGCGCTTTGTTGTGATCGGTCAAAATGCGAGGAACCCAAACGAGGTGATCACGGTAAGCTATTTATAAATTTCTGCTAAGTTTATACCTTACTTGATACCGGCATACCCATTCATTTATCTCTCCTACTTGTGCTCAACGCTTAAATTTGACCGAAAAATTAGACTTTGACCTATCTCGTGGAAACTCCGCTAGAGAAACTTTCATCACATCCAATCGCTTATAAATCTTGTTTGATTCAAGTGGCACCATCACCTTACCCGTTGACCTTATCTCTTTAAAGATACTTGCTTTTGATGTGATTTTAGGATTGATTGGTTAACTACACATCATGCCAAAATTGATTGTTTTCGTAAGGTTGTTAGTTTTCATATTCCTAAACAACCCCGTGTATTTAATTCAAGCAACTAAACCATTAAAATCAATCATCGCCATATCTAATCATAAAGCTATTCGCTTATTGAAAAACGGATGTCAAGCTTTCTTAGCCCATGTTATGGATTTGAATAAAGACACGCCAAATTTGAATAATATTCCGTTGTTATCGACTTTCCCGACGATTTCAAGAACTTCCTGGCCTACCCCGTAACGTGAAGTTGAATTCTTTATTGATCTTGAAACCGCACAAAGCCCATTTCTAAAACCCCATATCGAATGGCTCCTATTGAACTTCAGAGTTAAAGGTCCAACTACGTGAATTGTTGGACATCGGTTTCATTCTGGCCCTAAGACATCTCCTCGGGGTGCCCTGCTTTTATTCAGAAAGAAGAAAAGACGGAGTATGCGATTTTGTATCGACTATCTGGAATTGAACCATGTCACCATCAAGAATAGGTATCCTCTCACCTCAGATTGATGACTTGTTTGACCAAATTGTAAGGGGCACAATTCTTTTCAAAAATCGATCTTCGCTCGATATCATCACCAAGATTAGAATCGAGGATATTCCAAAGACCGCTTTAGAACCCCAGACGGGCATTATGAATTTTAGTCATGTCTTTCTGATCGACTAATGCTCCCCGCGGCTTTCATGGATATGATGAACCGAGTATTCAAATATTTGGATGGCCGTTGTTGTTTTTATTGATGACATCCTCATATATTCCAAAAGTCGTCGGAAGATCATGAGCACCATTTGAAGTCGGTACTCCAAAGGCTTCGTGAAAACAAACTATATGCCAAATTGAAGAAATGCGAAGTTCGCTCGAGGAAGTAGCATTTCTTGGGCACGTGGTGTCAAAACATGGAGTATCCGCTGATCCGGCCAAGATTGAAGCAATACAAAGTTGGGAGCAACCAAGTCTGGATCAAGCACGTAGCTTTTTGGGCTTAGCCGGTTATTATCGGAGATTCGTGGAAGGGTTTTCTAATCGCTACTCCATTAACTCGCCTAACTCGGAAGGATACAAAATTCGCTTGGAGCGTAAGAATGCGAGAAGAGTTTCCAAGAGCTTAAGAGGAGACTTATTTTAAGACTGTTTCTAACAATACCATCCGGTTCGGATGGATTTGTTATCAAACGATGCTTCGTGCAAAGGGTTAGGATGTGTTCTCATGCAACGGGAAAGTCATAGCCTATGCCTCATGACAACTTAAAGAGTATGAGAGGAATTATCCTACTCATGATCTAGAGTTGGCAAAGCAATGCTTTTGCGCTTAAAGATATGGAGGCACTATCTATACGGGGAGAAAGTGGAGATATATTCGCACCATAAAAGCCTTAAATATTTCTTCACTCAAAAAGAACTCAACACGCAAGCAATGACGCTGGCTCGAGCTATTGAAAGACTACTACACCACACTATTCAATACCATCCCGAAAAGTTTAACGTGGTAGCCGACGCTGAGTGAAAGAAGATCATATGCGGAACGAAAGCGATGATGTCAATATATACGACAGAGCCAACTTTAATAGAAAAAGTTAAGGTCGCTTTCAAGCCACCGACCCTTGAAATGATGCGTATGAAGAAGAAAGTACAAGAAGGAGCTATTCCTAAGCTTAGAATTGATGAAGAAGGAATACTTTGAGTCCACTCTAGACTTTCAGGTTCCTAACGACGACTGATTTGAAGTACAAGATTATGATGGAGGCACACAATACACCATTTGCAATCCATCCTCGAAGTACTAAATGTATCGTGATCTTCTACATACATTTTGGTGGAACAATATGAAGAGAGAGATTGCAAAGTTTATCTCGATGTGTTTAACTTGTCAACGTAAAGTGAGCATCTAGTACCTAAGGGTCCGCTGTAAACCACTGAGATTCCAAATGGAAGTGGGAACACATTACCATGGATTTCGTTATTGGTCTTCCTACGGCTTTCAAGGCATCAATGCTATTTGGGTTATTGTTGATAGATTAACCAAGTCCGCTTTCATTTCTTGCCGACACGGAGACTTATTCCTTGAACGCCTTGCTAGTATATGTACGTGAATGAGATTGTGAGGTTGCATGGCATGCCAAGATCCATAGTTTTGGATCGTGACCCAAGATTCACTTCAAGATTTTGGGTTAGCTTGCAAAAAGCTATGGGCACGGATTTGCGATTTAGTTCTAAGCATACCATCCCCAAAACGGACGGACAATCGAGAGGACTATTCAAACTCTTCAAGATCTATTAAGACTCGTGGTCCTAGACTTCAAGGGCGCTTGGGATAAGTATTTACCATGGTGGAATTCTCCCACAACAAAAGCTTATCGTGCAAGTATATAGTGTGGCTCCATTCAAGCATTATATGGACGAAAATGTCGCTTCCAATATGTTGGGATGAGGTGGGTGAAGCAACATTGTTGGGACCCGAAAGTTAGTACGTATGATGATCACCGAAAAGATCCAAATGATTCGACAACGATACAAACCAAGACAAGATCGACAAAAGAGTTATATGGATCTTCATCGAAAGGACGGGAATTTAGTATGGGGATCATGTATTGTCATGAAGTTGTTCCATGGAAGGGAGTTACAAGATTTGGGAAGAGAGGAAAACTCAATCCACGCATTTATCGTCCATTTCAAATTCTCGACCGAGTAGGAAATGTAGCCTATAGACTTCACAAGCATTCTCCGAGTATGTCTCGTGTTCATAATGTGTTTCACATATCCGCATTTCAGTAAATATGTGAAAGACCCAACCACGTTATAGAAGTTAGAACCGACGACGAGATAGCCAAGACTTAACGTATGAGGAGGTACTGCCAAGATCTTGGATAGAAGGAGCATGTCCCACGCCAAGAAAAGGTCATACCACAAGTTAAAGTTTTCGTGGAGGAATCATGCTATAGAGGAAATGACCGGGAATTGAAACGGAAATGAAAGCGAGGTATCCTCACCTTTTCAAACACTGTGTACGTGACGCCAATTTCGAGGACTAAATTTCATAAGGAGGGAGGTTGTAAGACCCCAACTTATTATTAATGAAATTTAATTTTCTATTTATTATTTTGAAATAAGTAAGGGTTGATTTGATTAATGTGGATAGTTATGGGTAAAATACGCAAATATTTCAAAATAAGCAAGTGGTTATAAAATATTCATTGTTGTTTGGGAATATTCGTTGGTCGTGGAATATTCTCTCATTGTTTGGGAATATTCGCAGACGACTACAAGCAGCCTTTTGTGGGCCCCATAACTAAAAAGCGATGGATGAAGAAAACGACAAATATAAGTTGTTTAAAAATAACTACAGTAGTTGTTACCAAGTAATATCGTTAAAATACTCTTGTGGTTAAAACACAAGAAGATTACCAGATTGCACCAATTATCGATTCTTACGTAAGAAGGCACTACTCAATAATGGTTATAGTAATTATCGCTCAAAGATTTTATCGATTTAATAATTGTCATATTGATATTTTATATTGTCGTTGTTTCAATAATTGTCATTACACAAGATTTTTCATTATCGAAGCAATAATTCATATTATCTCTAATAATATTATTAGATAACATTATTGGCAATGTCTAGAAAGTTTCGCTCTAAGGAGAGGTTTGGTCACCTAATCAGCGCGCCAAGAAGGAGAAATTTTATCGAAAGCCCCTCTTCCTGAACCCTCGGGTCACAATATTGTGATTTCGTAATATTATTTGTGAATAATTAATTATTGATTCATATGATGAGGAAAATATTGATTTTATGTGGATATAGATGGAGAAAATTTTTAATGTGACAATTGTTGAAAATTGAAATTTTATCTTTTTCTCGATAAAATAATTATTTAAATATATTATTATATTTTAATAATATAATAATGGTGATATTTTTACAACGAATGTGGGATATATGAGTATACGAGGAGGAAGAGTATTTTTGTTGCAATAAATGTTTAAAACATGTTAAACATGCTTGTGGACCCCATTTATCGATCGAAATTTGATTATAAATTTGTAAAATCGCCTCGCTTGTGGATTTTGGCCAATTTCTGTTTGGAATTTGAAAAACTTTCTTCTCGCAAAGTTGTAGAGAATTGAATTTCCTATAAAAACTCGCGAGATTTGAAATTTTCTGATAAAAGGGCTATTTATTATGAATTATTGAAGTTTCAAGTTCAAATAATTGATTTTTGGAAGTTTAAAATATTTAAAATAGGAAAACGTTTTTTTTACATTTTGTGGGCCTCATGAAACATGTGCAAAGTGCTGAAGCTAGAGGATTCAAAGTGGGGTAAGAAAATTTATTTATATATTAATATTATATTAAATTTTCGCTTTTGTGTTCTAAGCAATTTCCTATAAATAGTGGTGCTTAGGTTAGAATTGAAAATCACACCGTAAATCAAGTTTTCTCTCTATATTATCGAGTTTATTCTTGTGAGTATTTTGAGTATACTTTGAGTATTGCTATACGCTGCAAGTTCAAGTCATAGCCTATATCCTGTCAACCTAGAAGATCGATCTTTCGAGGTAAGTGGATATTATTTTTTTCAGAATGATATTATTTCTTCAATATCATTATGTCAAATATTGATCTCAAGTTTTTATCAAATTTGGAACTTTTGGTGTCTGAGTTACTATTCACGATACCAAGACTATTCACGATACTTGCATTATTCACTTAATACTAAGACTATTCATCGAAAAAATGAAAATTTTCCTTTTCGTCTAAAATATCTATTGTGGATACTAGCTTTGATTGTATCCATGTTTTGATCATTCTTGAATTTTACACCACTATGATTATTTTTGAGGTATTTTTGGACATGGATAAAACAAAAAGTACTAATCCTTAATCCTTAATCTTAATGCTCATTTTGTTTCACCGGATTCGCTTTTTAAAAATATTTTCATCATCCTCGCCTTAAATGATGATATTATTGAATATCTTGGCCCCAGTAAAAAGATGAATGATTTTTCGATGAATATCTTTGGCCCTGTAGCAAAAGATGAACAGTGTTTAGATGAATATGACTAATCGATGAATATCTTTCGCCCAGAAAAGCAAAGATGAATATTTGATTCCAGTATGTATATCGATTGATGTTACAGGATAAAAGATAGACGATGAACTTTTAAATTCATACATGTAAGATAGTAGTTTGCATTCTCTACTTAACTCTTCTAATGAATTATTATTTTCATTGATTTAAAAACTTGTTGTCTATTATAATATTGATTGATAAAAACTTGTTGTCTATCAGTATTCTATTAGATTTTTCCTCGTCAAGACTAATGATAATTTGTTGTATATTATCTTAGTCATAATATTCTTTATCGGGCTAGTAATGAGCTCACCCTTTTCCTTTTTGTTCCATTTTTTCTTCTCGTGAAGAGTAATGTAGAAATATAGCGAGTACGAAATTTCTGGGTGGAATGGAATGAAGGTTCTAGAGAGAGTTGTTTAGTAGTCCTCACCATTTTGTAAAATAATGTATCAATAAATGTGATGAGGATTTATTTGAGTATAGATATTGTCTAAAAGATAATATTTGTATTCAAACTCACGCAGAGATTTTATTGTTGTAATAATAAAGTTGTAGTTGTTTCGCACTCATGTATCGACAACTCGTAATGGGTGATGTATACCTATTTTGGGAAATTGTTAGACTAACCTAGGATAAGCAATAGTAGGAGGGAGCAGCATAGAAGAAATGTTGCAATCAGTGAAGAGTTTTTCTAGAACAGAGTGTCTTAGATAAAATAGATCCAGAGATTTTTCATACACAAATTGCTTTTTAGCAATGGAAATTTTAAAACGAGTTTCGAAACTAGGTCCTCTAAAGAAATTTTCTTGCATATCAAAGGAGGATGAAAATGGATTTACCAGATTTGAAGGAGACTCTGGTGGTGAAAAAATTTGTTCTTCATCTCAATGGAAATTTTGCTTCAATTTTCTCTAAAGAAATTTTTTGTGACAGGTGAAACTTCGAAGTTTTTAAGAAAGAAAAACTAGAGCCTGAGTCGTCGAATAAAATTGTGGCATTAGATAACACATGCATAGAGGATTTCTTATGTACGCGCTTGGATTTCATCTTTGTTCCCGTAAGGTTCTTCAACGAAGATCCTTCATCGTTTGATTTTCCAGAAGATCGCTTGCTAGCCCTTGTTTTCATGGTGTGATAGATTTGTGAAAGGAAAACGAAGGAGTTTTGGTAAATGAAGAAGATGTATCTGATTTAAGAAGAAAGTTGAAGATAGAGAAATCGAGTAAAACTCTATCACCGAAAGACGTGTGTCTTTTCAATTTCAAAAATCTGTTCGGCTGCTGTTCCATATCTCAAGGTGTAAACCTTTACGTTTCCCAATGACATCCGACGATATTAATAGAAACATGTATCTAGAACATAATTTGAGCAGATAAGGAATGGCAAACAGATATATATTTTATCAGATATCATGCAGAAAATAAATGATACATATATGTATAAAATATAATCTGCATGTCATAAAATTTTCAACACGTAAATCACAATTATACCATGCACATTCCAAGTTCTCTCCTTAGCATACAAAATCTTTCCTCACTCAAGGGTTTAGTAAAAATATCAACTAATTATTTTTTGGTAGGAATAAAAACCAATTTAACTAACCCTTTTGAAACATTATCCCTTAAAAAATGATGCCTTACCTCTATATGTTTTGTACGTGAATGCAAAATAGGATTCTTTAATATGTCAATAACACTAGAATTATCACAATATATAGGTACATTATTGCAGATTATGTCAAATTCACATAGAGTTTGTTTCATCCATAATATTTGAGAACAACAACTCCCTGCAGCTAAATATTCACCCTCAATGGTTG
This sequence comes from Panax quinquefolius, assembly GCA_020205615.1. Lineage (NCBI taxonomy): Eukaryota > Viridiplantae > Streptophyta > Magnoliopsida > Apiales > Araliaceae > Panax > Panax quinquefolius. The sequence goes on from CM035168.1 coordinate 59,748,340, forward strand.
ATAAAGCAACCGAAGTTTGCTTTTTACTATGCCACGAAACAAGACTTTATCCCAAAAATGTACAAGCACCACTTGTACTTTTTCTATCAATTTAAAACCCTGCATAGTCAGCATCTAAATAACCTATTAGTTCAAAATGATTACTTATTGGATAAAATAATCCTAAGTTTATAGTACCACGTAAATATTTAAAAATTCTTTTAATCGCTTGTAAGTGGGATTCTTTAGGTTTTACTTGAAATCGAGCACAAAGACATACACTATACATTATATCAAGTCTAGATGCAGTTAATTATAATAAATAGCCAATCATACCTCGATATTTGGTTAACTCTACATTTATACCTTTATCATCTGATGTGAGCTTTATTGATGTACTCATTGGTGTAGCCTTAGGGTTGGTTCCTTCAAAATCAAATCTTTTAAGTAGCTCTTTTGTGTACTTAGTTTGATGAATATAGATCCCTTCCTTTGTTTGCTTGATTTGAAGTCCAAAAAAGTAATTTAGCTCTCCTATTAAGCTCATATCAAATTCCTTATGCATACACTTTGAAAACCACTCACAAAGAAAATCATTAGTAGCACCAAATATTATATCGTCTACATATATTTGAACAATGATTATTTCTTGTTTTTCATGTTTAATAAATAACATAGAATCTATTTTACCTCTAGTAAAACCACTTGAAATAAGATACTTACTCAACCTCTCGTACCAAGCCCCTGGAGCTTGTTTGAGACCATAGAGAGCTTTCTTTAACTTAAAAACATGATTTGGATATTTCTCATGTTCGAATCCAGGAGGCTATTTGATATAGACTTCTTCATTAATGTATCCATTAAGAAACACACTCTTTACATCCATTTGATAAAGCTTGAATTTCTTATAACAAGCAAATGCTAACAAGATTCGAATAGACTATAGTCTTGCAACTGGAGCATAAGTTCCTTCGTAGTCGATCCCTTCTTGTTGATTGTAACCTTGAGCCACTAGCCTTGCTTTGTTACGAGTGATTGTTCCATGCTCATCAAGCTTATTTTTAAACACCCATTTTGTTCCAATGATAGAACTATCTTTAGGAGGAGACATTAATTCCCAAACTTGACATCGTTCAAATTGTTGAAGTTCCTCTTGCATTGCCATCAGCCAATTTTCATCAAGTATAGCTTGTTAAACATTCTTTGGCTCAACTTATGATAGAAATGCAGAGAATGCACATTGATTTTGTAGGTTTCTTTGTGTAGTAACTCCTTTGTTTATATCTCCAATGATATTTTCTGGTGGATGATCCTTGAGATATTTTGTTGTCTTTGGCATTTGAACATCGTGTATTACCTCTTCTTGTTGAGAAAAATTTTCTTCAAGATCTTGTGTTGCTTCTTGTTCATTTTCATGTGGATCGTTCAATCCAGCCTGTTGAGTTTGTCCATTCGGTCTGCTGAATGGTTCTCTTCGGTTTGCTAAATTTGTGAAAATCTCCAAATTTCCTGCATCCTCTTCTCTTTCTTTTGGAAGATCATTGTTAGTCTCATTGAAAGTTATATGAATTGATTCTTCAACACATAACTTTTAAACATTAAATACACGATATGCCTTGCTGTTATCTGAATAACCAATGAAAATACCTTCATAGGATTTAGCATCAAATTTTCCCAGGTTATCACTAGTATTTAATATATAACATTTAGACCCAAATACTTTGAAATAAAGGAATTTTATTATTCAAAAGCTCATAAGGAGTTTTCAAAATAATAGGACGAATAAGAACTCTATTTAACACATAACATGAAGTATTAACAGCTTCGACCCAAAATTTCTTTGGAAGTTTGCTTTCTTGTAAAAGTGTTCTAGCTATTTCTTGAAGTGTTCTATTCTTTCTTTCCACTACTCCATTTTGTTGAGGAGTTCTAGGAGCTGAAAACTCATGGCTTATACCTTTTTGATCACAAAATGTAATAAAGTCTTTTTGAAATTCGGTACCATGATCACTTCTATTTTTTATAAGTTTGAGACTATACTTATTCTCTAAATTTCTTATCAATTTATCAAACTCTTTAAATGCTTCATCTTTGGTTCTCAAAAATAATACCCATGTATATCT